>VFFE01007674.1:608156-844711 GCA_008921705.1 Burhinus oedicnemus | reverse complement strand
GGGGGGGGGGAGGAGGAAATTAATTCTATTATTTCTAGAAGAAAGAACAAGAAAAACACACAGAAGAGGGAAGAAAAGAGAAAAATTTTTTCTGTTGCAGATGCAGGCTCCTACTTGCAAACTCACTGCTAGAGGAAGGCAAACACATCACACAGCCTTATCAGTCCCTTCAAGACCTGGCAGATGCCAGAGTCAGGTTCTTTAAGTCAGTGCTGTTAGCTGCCCTTCTGGTCACGGGTCACAGTACTGTTACAAAAGATGAAATCTTAGCTAGTTAAATCAGTCTCTGTATTTAAACAGGAGGCAAAAGAATAAAACAGGAAAGAGCAAAGCAACCCTGAGAAGGCAAAGGAAGCATGAGAGAATTGTGAAAAGGAAAAGAAATATCCTCTTTTTGTTCTTGTTGTTCATAAATAAGTCTAATTAGAATCTTAAAATTGCTTTATTGATTTTTAGCCCCGCCTTCATTTTGAACACCAGTTCAAATGTTACCTCAGGCTCTTATTGACATTAGGAGGCATAGTTTTGTTTTCACTGTTTGTTACATTAACTTGTTTGTACTGCAGAAACTTTGAATTGCAAGAGTCTGCACAATTTGTGTGGTATTTGTGACTGTTTCCAGCTTATGTAAAATAAATACATAAATAAAGTGGGGAGATTAACATCCTACAAACAAGACTCTCCTTTACTGAACAGAGCCACAGAATTTCATGGAAAGATGTCTTCTGCACAATGAATGACACTGGGATGCTATGAAAAAGTTTTGAATGATCATGCAGTGAAACCCTACAAGACAGTGCTTGTGTTGAATCCCAGCTGCCGTGATTGCAGCCCCACAGTGAGTGTCCCAGAACTCCTCAGGCTGTTACTGTCCCAGGATCCTTGCTTGAACACCCTGCTTCTCCTAGCTGCCTGTCTCCAAATATTCACTTGGGCAATCCCAGGTCTATTTGTTCCAGGTCTCTCCCTGATCTGTCACATTTTGGCCCTTCTCTTTTCTTGGCCAAGCTTCACACACATCCTCCTTGGTCATTTTCCTGACAGCCCGATATACCTTCCCAGGACTCCACCTTCCAAAATCTGAGTCTCTGTCCTCAACCGTTGGTCCAGCAGATTGTTATGGGAAGCAAAAGACATATATCTCATATTTTGCAGTCTTCCTACTTCTTCCTCGTCTCTTCCTATTCCTCCAAATAAAAGCTATTTGAGTATTTCAAAGAAAAGCGTCTGAATCCTATAGACAAAACAACCTATTTTCCCCTAGCATCGTTCTCAGAAAAGCTTGAAACATTACAATGCAAAGATTCAGCTGGAGGCAGAAACTGGCATGGAAAAATGCATCACGAACAGCTAGAGTCTGGCTGAGTTATAAGTAACTGAAAAAAGGCATGTATCAAGGAGAATGCTTGGCAACCTCAGTAATAGAGAATGCCACGTAGTTTTGCCTAAAATATGGATGCTCCTGACAAAGAAAGAAAAAAAAATGGTAAAAGATAACTGAGAAATTCTAAAGATGTTGGCATACAGATACAGAGGGGAAGAGAGCCTGAAAACAGCAGCTGCTGTACATTAATATGCAAAGCCACTTTTACAATTTTAGATGTACAAAAGAAAAAAACCCACCTGTGGTTACTCGCAAGCCTGCACACTGGAGCAACGCGTGTGTTCTAACTCAGATGGACAAGGGCCTGTGGATGGTGGGTGCCAGGTGTGCCCCCCGATATCCAGCTCCAGATGTATCCTCCTGCCAGCTCAGGACAAGACCCGCAGACCCCTGCTTCCAGTGGCAGGGAGGCTGGAAGGGGTTCACCATGGCATTCCCTCCAGTCTAGGTGATGGACCTACCAGGATGACTAAATATTACCATGGGGTACGTCTGCTCATCATACTTCATTTTTTTCTAGCTATTGCCCCCTTAACTGGCCCCAATTTCAGTAGCAGATATTATCACAAGCAAGTTTCAAGTGCAGGTGGCAAGGAGGAAGGTCAGAGCTGTCACCTGCTGATGACCCGGACGTTTGCACAGTGACCTCCTCCTTTCCTAGGTGTTCAGCTACCTGTGGTCTAAAGCCCATTTTGGTGTGACCCTGCTGTGCAGCTTTTGTTCTGACCTCTGAGCAGACTGCTAAGTTGTGAGGCAGAGCTGTGGAGGTGCCGGATGCACAGGGCTGGGTCTGCCTCGGATGCCCCCCGGCTGTCCTGCTCTTGGATGGGGTGGTGGGATCCACTGGCCCCCACAGAATGATGACAAACCCAAGGGCTCAAGAAGTAAAAGTGATGTGAAAAGGCAAAAAATCCTACAGAAAAAAGCAGCGAATTGTAGATGGCAACTCAACAAAGATATTTCGGGGACCAGTAGGCAGGGACCCCTCCGCACCGGGTTGATGACCTGGCCAGCAAAAACAGGTATCACGCCCCTTATGCAGGGTGGCAATGCTTAGCCTAACAGTTCACTAACTCCAGCTCTTCATTATGTGTGTTATCTGCAATATCTGCTTTATTCTTATAAACTGCACAGAATGCAGTTAAGAGACCAGAATTTAGGACAAAATTCTACGGTTCCTCAAATGGTTACTTTTCTTTTCCCCTCTTTCCTAGCATGACTTATTAACTTGGTCCTCGAGAAATGGCATCCCAAAAAAACATTGATAAAACTGCATTGTGGTATTCGAGCTGATAGAAATGGAAAGAACACAATGCAATGTAGAAGTCCAGAAAAATGCAGCGCTAATCAATTCAGCCACATGATTTTTCCAGGTTAAATTAAATCAACAGTCAGTTCATAGCACAGAAAACAGTAGCAAGATCCAAAAGTATATCATCATTTCAGGTCTGTTGTGCATTCTCTGCACACCCACTTGTACAGAAGTCATTAGACATTTTGGTGCACAAATAAATTAGGATTAGGTCATCTACAAACTCCATAGCAGCAAGAGCAATTAAAATTTGTGACTTCACAGTCTGGCCATCCAGACAGCTGATCCAAAGACTCACATTTCAAGCAGAAACTTTTGTTCAATCTCTGAACCAATTAACCTTGCCAATTCCTCTGTATTTCTGCAACAACAGTGGTACATTTAGGGAATCAAAACCTGTCACTGGATCCAAAAACCATTGCTGGTCAGCCTCTGCATGTATTTAATTCCCTATTCAAATTAAGTTTGCATACACATATCCCCAGAAACTGCTCACCTGTCTATTAATATTTGTCCATAAGCACTGTAGGTACACAATTTATTACACGAAGGCATGAAAACACCCTCTAAGTGACAAGTCTCTTTCTCCCGGAACAAAAAACTAAGGACTTAAACCTTTCTGAACCTCTCTTCATCTTGATCTGCACTGAGCTCCATCTAAATTACTCCTATGATATTATCGAGGCCAGATTAATTGCCAGATAACAAAGAATACTTTTTTCAATGGCAGAGCAATCGTTGCACCTTCTATTCTAACCTGTGGCAAAATGAGGAGAGGTGCTAAGCTGGACCTTGCTCTCAACAACAAGGAGGGGCTAGTGGGGAACGTCATGGTCAAGGGTAGCCTTGGCTGCAGTGGCCATGAAATGGTGGAGTTTCTTATGGCAGTGAGGAGGGCGCACAGTAAGCTCGCTACCCTGGACTTCAGGAGAACAGACTTTGGCCTCTTCAGGGATCTACTTGGCAGAGTACTGTGGGATAAAGCCCTGGAAGGAAGAGGGGCCCAAGAAAGCTGGTTAGTATTAAAGAATCACCTCCTCCAAGCTCAGGAGTGATGCATTCCAACAAAGAGGAAGTCAGGCAAAAATGTCAGAAGGCCTGTGTGGATGAACAAGGAGCTCTTGGACAAACTCAAACAGAAGAAGAAGCCTATAGAGGGTGGAAGCAAGGACAGGTAGCCTGGGAGGAATACAGAGAAATTGTCTGAGCAGCCAGGGATCAGTTTAGGCAAGCTAAAGCCCACATAGAGTTAAATTTGGCCAGGGACATGAAAGGCAACAAGAAAAGCTTCCACAGCTCCATCAGTGATCAAAGAAAGACTAGGGAAAATGTAGGCCCTCTCCAGAAGAAAACGGAAGACCTGGTCACCCAGGATACGGAGAAGGCTGAGGTACTCAATGACTTTTTTGCCTCAATCTTCACCGGCAAGCGTTCTAGCCACACCGCCCAAGTCACAGAAGGTAAAGGCAGGGACAGGGAGAATAAAGAACCGCCCACTGTAGGAGAAGATCAGGTTTGAGACCATCTGAGGAAGATGAAGGTGCACAAATCCATGGGACCTGATGAGATGTATCTGTGGGTCCTGAGGGAACTGGCGCATGAAGTTGCTGTGCCACTATCCATCATATTTGAGAAGTTGTGGCAGTCTGGCTGGATGGCCACACTCAAATAGTTGCGGTCAACAGCTCGAGGTCCAAGTGGAGACCAGTAACAAGTGGAGTTCCTCAGAGGTTGGTATTGGGACTGGCCCTGTCAAACATCTTTGTCAGTGGGACTGAGTGCACCCTCAGCACGTGTTCCAATGACACCAAGGTGTGTGGAACGGTCAACCCACTGGAGGGAAGGGATGCCATCCAGAGGGATCTGGACAGGCTTGAGAGGTGGGCCCATGCCAGCCTCATGAAGTTTAACAAGGTCAAGTGCAAGGTCCTGCATGTGGGTCAGGGCAATCTCAAGCACAGATACAGACTTGGCAGAGAATGGCAGCCCTGAGAAGGGTGTTTGTTGATCAAAACATGATCAACATGAGCTGGCAACATGCACTTGCAGCCCAGAAGGCCAACAACATCCTGGGCTGCATTAAAAGAAGCATGGCCAGCAGGTCGAAGGAGGTAATTCTGCCCCTCTACTCTGCTCTTGTGAGACCCCACCTGGAGTACTGCATTCAGCTCTGGAGCCTCCAACATAAGAAGGACACAGACCTGTTGGAGGGAGCCCAGAGGAGGGTCATGAAGATGATCAGAGGGCTGGAACATCTCTCCTATGAAGACAGACTAAGAGAGTTGGGATTTTTCAGCCCGGAGAACAGCAGGCTCTGGGGTGACCCTATAGCGGCCTTCTGGGGCCTACAGGAAAGATGGGGGGTGTCTCTTTATCAGGGAGTGTAGCAGTAAGACAAGGGGTAATGGTTTTAAACTGGAAGAGGGTAGATTTAGATTAGATATTAGGAAGAAATTCTTTGCTGTGAGGGTAGTGAGACACTGGAACAGGTTACCCAGAGAAGTTGTGGATGCCCCATCCCTGGAATTGTTCAAGGCCAGGTTGGATGGGGCTTTGAGCAACCAGGTCTAGGGGGAGGCGTCCTTGCCCATGGCAGGGGGGTTGGAACTAGATGACCTTTAAGATCCCTTCCAACCTGAACCATTCTATGATTCTATGAAAACATTGTGAAGCTATGTTCTCCAAGCATCGGCTGAGACGAGAAGCCCCTGAGTGCCTCACTTGCAATTATTCATCACTTTTCCCTTACTAGACATGGCAGTATGTCTGAATAAAACCTCACACTTCATCCTGGAAAAGAGGAAGACCAGGACTGCCCTGAAATTTACCATTCTCATGGTGACTGACCCCATTTGCCTGTGGTGCAGGACTTTTTATGTTACACATCATTTATGATATTCACTCCCCAAATGCTTATAATTCCAGTAATAGTCCAGTAGCACATATGCAATGGCAAAATAAAGACTTAAGAATGAAACTAAAACCTCTCTGAACTAGTTTCTCTCTTCACATTATATAAAGGAAACCTTTTAAAACAACCTCAGTAAAGACAAGATATTTCACAGTAGCTGAAGGTTTGACTTTGAATTTTTTTTTTTTTTGTATGGATCAGATTCTCTTCCATCATTTAAATAATTAGTGATCCTCCTATTTTATTTATGTGCTATCCATGCAGCAATTTGTCTGTGTTTGTAACATGTCCAGATTACCTGCATTTGCTCCATATACTTTGGCACAAAACTTACTTTCAGAATTCACTGCCTCTGTGAATTAACAGCAAGTCTCTGATTCAGAAAAACTGCTCCCTGAATGGCAAACATGCATTTTACTTCTTTTATCAACATACTGCATTCTGACTGGTGTTATACAGCAGAAATCCTAATTCACAACATAATATCAATGACAGATCACAATAGAAACAGAAGACAACAAAGGAAACCTAAGCTTCTGCCTCATATGAGGCAGAACACAAAAAGAAAGCAGCCTCTCAGAGATTCTTCTATGAGAACGTTTATGGGCTTTTAAAAGTTTTTGAAATAAGCCCCTTTATGATAGAGAAGAGGTATCTTAAGTGCAAGTCATTTGCCAGCGGACAATACAGGTGTGTATCTATGTATCACAGCCACTTCATGATATTTTGTTACACATATGTAAATGAGGCACAAGATAAAGCTTTTCCAATTGCAAGCACTACCAACAACTATAATAACAGTGACATTGGTTTAGACAAATTCCTTTGTTATCACTGCTAAAAACTGCAAAGGACTACAAAAAAAAAAAAACCAAACAGCCCAAACCAGCCAGAATAACATAAAATAAGGAAATAGCAGACATAGCACATCATTTGTGGAATGGGATTAAATACTTTGTTTAATTTTAAGGAAGTTTTAAATTATGGTTTTCAATAGCCGAAATCAGCATGCATTTTAAATAGGAATGGGAATGTCAGTTTAAAATATAGCTGAAATCTAAACACTGAACTAAGTGTAAACCTTTCTTTAGCAAACAGCTGTTGGAATCATTCATAGAGAATATTACATGGTTTTTATATTTGGTTACAGAAAAAGATACACTAACATCAGTAATAGACTACAATAGGATAAGTCTTAATGTAGATGGAAATATCTAGAACTTGGTTGATAATAATTTTGAAGTTTTGGCTGAGGACTGTCCCACAATAGTATGGAGGTGCCTGAAGATTGTTCATTGTTGCATCAGCATCAGATACTGCTTATCCTTCTCAGCTTGACCTGAAAATGGCTTAATTGCTAATGGAGACGGGACTTAATCTATTATCAGCACTGCTGAAAGAATTGCAATAGATGTGGTTTTCCACCAAATCTCCAATGAATTTTCTATTGTAGGGTTGAAAGTGGTCTATTCCAGTTTCCACTGGAGCAAAATCAACTTCAGTACTAGCTGACTTGGCTCCAAGAGGAATTTCTGACAAATGTCATCATCACTCAGTCATAGGAGGCTGAGGGGAGACCTTATCGCTCTCTACAACTACCTGAAAGGAGATTGTAGAGAGGTGGGGGTTGATCTCTTCTCCCAAGTAACAAGGGATAAGACAAGAGGAAATAGCCTCAAGTTGCACCAGGGGAGGCTTAGGATGGATATTAGGAAAGATTTCTTCAGCGAAAGGCTTAGCAAACATTGGAACAGGCTGCCCAGGGAAGTGGTGGAATCACCATCACTGGAGGTATTTAAAAGATGGGGAGATGTGGTACTTAGGGACATGGTTTAGTGGTGGTTTTGGCAGTGTTAGGATGATAGTTGGACTCGATGATCTTAAAGGTCCCTTCCAACCTAGGTGATTCTATGAATCTGTGATTCTATATTTTTAGTATACCATCCCAATATTTTTCACTGGTTCTTTGTATTTCCTAATATCCTGGTGCTAAGACTTCTTCAGTCTGTTAGATTTGCCTTCATCACTTCTGTTTTTTCCCTGCTTTGTTAAGATCAGGTGCAGTGTGAAGATCCTTACTGTCCCAGATTCTCTGGGAAAATCACAATGTTAATAGCGTGCAAGAAAACGAAAACAGATGCCAGAAAGAGACAGCTCCAATAAAAAAAGAATCAGAAAGACACAAGCAGAAAAGAAATAGAGAGCAAAACAAATCCAAAAATATGAAGAATTATAGCTGGCAGAATGAGATTTGGAATCAGAATCTGCAGAGAGTATTAAGCTCAATTTTCTGGATTGCAGAAGAGCAAAACCTGACAGGATTTTCAGCACTGCCAAAAGAGTAGCACCCAGTTCCGGGAATGGGATAAGACAGTGGGCGAGACACCATGAGGCCAACACAGACTGGAGTCCTCTTTTTGGGAAGTATGGACTTCCAAAACCAAGTCTGAGCAACTCTGGAGGGGAGGAAGAGTTATCCCCAGGGACACTCCTGAGAATAACTCATAAAGTGCATCTCTCCCAAAAGATGCCCACAACCACAGGGAGCAGGACTTTCTGGTGGCAACTTTTAACAGCCAAAGAAGTGACTGCAAAGCAAACAATTGGTTTTATCAAATAGCTTCATCTAAGAATGATGGAGATCAGAGCAGCAACAGAAGAAAAAGAAATATCTGGTACGCTTGAGAAAAAAAATGGCAAGAAATGAGAAGTGAGCAAAAATGTGGGGGAAAAGAAAATTGAGGAGCTTATCTGATCTCACAACCTTTTGGCAGATCATCTTAGTTTTAAAGAGGTCTGTCTGCTCCTTATTCCTTGACACTGACCAATACTACTTATTGAAAATGTCAACTGAATATTAATCTGATTATTGCTGAAAAAGTGAATATACATTTTCCTCCACATATCTTAATTATAACTATATTAAAGGATGCCTGCAGGCATACGGCATATTTAAGTAGTCACCACTTACACAGAACTTTCCAATTTTCTGTGGAACCTTTATTTCCCATTTAGGACTGAGGTCTGAAATGCTACCATTAGCTTTACTATTTAATCTATTTGATAAATTTCTGTTTGGCTTTGGGCCAGACTAAAACAAAATTACTTTGGGAAACTACTCCAACAACCTACTTAATGTGTCTTGCCCTTGCTATTAGTACTTGTGGACATATCTGTAAGGATCAACATCTTAGGTTTAAAAATGAAGCCAACCCAATTTTTTGCCAAAAGTCCTTATTTATGCAAGCCTACTAGTTGGTAGAATTTATTTTTCTAAGAATATGGAATGAAAAAAAATAGAAAATAAATTTCATATGTAATTTTTCAGGCTTAACAGCCTGTTTTTCATTTTTAAAATATTTATTTAAAAGAAATATGTCATACAAAGCAGTGCTGTATAAATCTGTTTTTCTTGACAATTTCAAATGAAAGGAAACACAATATTTTACTAGTACAGTTCCAATTGAATTTCCCAAAGTTTTTCTTGTTTTAATGGAAACTGTTCAGACATCACAGAATTAAATGTGGCCTCAGAATGCAACCTAGTCCAATAGCCCCTCACTTTTTGTACCCAGAACTCACTGCTGCTGCTTTCTTAGCCTACGCCTATCTCAACCATTGTACCACACTGCCAGTGTCTACCTGTCCCCTAGATTCACCATGGTCTCTGTTCTCCCTCTCCTTCCACAAGCATTACAGCAGCATCATGTGCTAACAGCCCAGCCAACCAAAGCTGAATCTTCTGAAATTTGGCCTGGCACAAAATCACACAGCTTTTCAGCTTGAGCTCTACTTAATATCTATATGTCATTTTGGGGAGCAAATTGCTATTTTATACCTCTTCCCCCAGATACATATCCAACACATTCCTGATGGACATCTATCCAGCCTGTCTTTTAAAAGCTTAAATAGTAGAAGATTCCACAACTGTCCCAGTCAACTTATTTTAGTATTTAACTACCTTTATAATTTCTTAGTTTATAACTTATGTTTTGTTTTCTTCAGATTGACTCTTATAATGTCCAGTGTCCCACATATGGAAACCACTTTTTTTCACTTCCATTTATTCTGCAGCTACATTTGGAAATTCATTACTCTGCCTTCCTGACATGTTCTCTGAAATGAACAATCCCATTTCTGCTAATGTTTTTGCGCATACAGGTTTTTGAGACCTCTGATTGTTATTTTGTGTCTTGCCTAAATGGCCCATGCCTCATGGAAAAATGTGCTAAAACTGGACGCAGCGCTCCAGCTATAGTTGTACTAGGGCTGTCAAAAGCGCAAGAATTATTGTTTGAGCTTTACACATACATGCCTACTCCCGTGCCCCTACATGAAGCAGAATGATTGATAACTTGCACTTGCCAATGGCAGTAGAATGGTTTTTCATATGAATGGTGTGAGTGATGCAAACTTAAACTTAAAACCACACACTCATGCCTTGAAGCTCCGGAGCCTTGACACGGATACATTTTTACCAAATCAAGGTGCCAGTGTTGCATGATTTCAGAGGAGTTTTGAATAAATGTGTGCTGAGGCCTTGATTCTGTATGATAAAGCTGAGAATTTTGAAAGGTAAACATGTAGTTACACGCTTTCCTAGATGAGGTACCTTGTATTTAACATAACAATGACTGTAGCAGAGCTCCCCTGTGTTTATAAGAAAAAAGTCTTAACAGCCACAGTGATGTTGCTAATGATCAGCTGCTGAACGTATGTAAAAAGGGATTCCTCCGTTTAATCTCAGCAATATTTGGTGACACATAGAAAACAAATACTTACAAAACCTTATTGCTGTGGCTCCTTTCAACAGACACTACACATCTTACCTACTATGAAAAATCCTAATTTTGAACTTCACTTTCATTTGTCCTTCATTACTAGATCTGCAGTCCCAGTACAACTCAGAAGTGTTGAAGTCAAAGATACCAAGTCCTGGATAATCTTTGTCACCAGTGACTGCAATTTAGTAGCCTCAGTAAAAATTCTGAGGTGCTGGTTTCATTTGTCTTTAATTCAAATCCTCAAAATTACTATGATAACAGTTTCCCATCCCCTCCATTTAAAACTGGGACATTATACTGATGTTTGAGCTCTAATTTAAAGCAGATTTTGTTCTGCCTATAGTGTAATTTTCTTTTACTAGGGTCACATGCAAACTATCTATAAATAATGTTCTGGTCTGCGATTACTTTTCAGGATAAATTTAATCTCCATGGGGTTATAATGTACATCTCATTTTCTGAATTTCTGCCTACACTGTAGATTTTCATCGTGTTGGAACATGGATGTGAGGAATGGGATTACTTGATGCAAGGCTGAATACTGTGGTCAGTACAGGTCATTTGCATAATCATGACAGATAATTACAATAAAATGTTCTGTGTTTTACACAAATAATCATTTTCTCTGTGTTGAGCACAATGAAAACCATTCCATAATCCATTTCTATTTCTGTTTTACTTTATCCATAATATCTGCTATGCTTTGCTTTTAACAGACACAGGTCTTGTGATCTAAGGAAAATATCAGCTTTGGCTTTAAACCATTACTCATATTATCCTAAGCCAGCTGATCTCTGTCACTTACGACAACTTTATGGTTCCCTGTTGCTGAACATTGAATCTGGCCTCAGATGCCTGTGGTGCTGAGGAAGTGTCTTTCTTCGGATATTTAAGACAGCAGTTCCAAAGACCCTAATCAAACTGGGTAAGATGTAGCACATACTAGTTCTAGGCTTTGAAATGTCTACGTGAACTGTTGGCCTCCAACCTTTAAGTCACAGCTTCCTTCAATATTTGTTTTCTCCCTGAGTACTACAAGGTATGTAAGGAAGATGATGAGGACAGAGCAGAGCCCTGTCCCGTCTGCAGAGGTGGTAGCTGTGGTGCTTCTCCACAGGTACGCTGAGGCTTAAGAAACTGGAGGGTTTCCATCTAGCCAGCGATCTACTCCTATTCATTAGAAATGTGGAAGCACAGTTTGTCAGAAAAGAAGGATACAAAAAAAAATGTAAAGGATAATGCACAATACATACTCCCATTTTCTAGACTGAAGTTCAAAAAGTTATCTTGGTATATATCTTGTTGCTGAGAATCTCTAAAAAAAGCTATGGTCACCAGCTCTTTCTTCTGTGTACTGAATTATGTATGTCTCTGTAGGGTCAGAAATTGTATTACAAAAAAATTTACTTTTCTCCAATACTTCAGAAAAAGATCAGAGTGATCTGGTGGAGTTTTGTGTGTCTCCACAGGGTAAGGATGAAGACTTTTCAATCATAGCCTCAATCTATTCACCATTCTTTATAAAATACCCTCAGGCTGGCCAGAATTGGGAAAAAAAAGTGAAATATGAGATCTGCTGTTTTTATTTAAAATGTTCTTTAAAATCCCATGAAGCATGAGGCAGAAAAATCTTTTAAAGTGCTTTAGAAAAATAAACAAGAATTTCCTATGTAGCATCAAAGAAAATATAGTAAGGTATAAGAAACCCAATAAAAGCTGATGTGTACTGTACTGTAAATGTAGTGCACATTTTAAATTTTATGTAATGAAATGTTCCAGAGGCAGAAAAAAGATTAAAAAAAAGGAAAAAATAAAAGAAGTTGAAGTTAAAAAGAATACAAAACAGAACAATTAGAGCTGATTGCTCTGAAAAAATCCTAAGATACCTGAGAAAAACAACCTGTTTTATTAATTATGAAACAGTACAAATAGATTTTATGCAGTGTCTGATAAAGCTTTCAGTATCATTATTGTAAATATGATAGAAAGAGTAAAGGTTAAGACAGAATATGAGCTATGAGCTCCAATGAGCTAAATGGCAGAGAAAGTAGGTCACTACTAAAAGCAGAAAAAATGCAAAATCCAATCTAGTTGTGTTTAATGTCTTTAAGTATTCAGGTATTTAGATGCCAGAGCACATACTGGCATCTACACCATCATAGAGGGTGAGTCCCTGGTGCAGTTATGTATCTGCACCAGATATAGCAAGCCTTCCTTGTCAACGGGGTGATGTGTTCACACGTGCCACAACACCATAAAGGATTTCTCTTTAAAATCAATCAGAAATATTAGTATGGGAAAGCTCTTTGATGACGGGATTCTTATTCTGTACCTAATGGTGGAAAGTTACAGCATATCGCCACAAAATTTGTACACAATATGTACAAAAAGGGAAAGGTTTGCTGCAGAATACTGAGAAAAAATTAATGTCCAGTCATGATAAGACACGTTTAGATTTAATAAACTAACTAAAGCTATTATACTATGCAACTTTAAAGTTACTAAACATTACAGGCTGGGGGGGGTTCAGAGGCACTGATCCTGAGGGCATTCTAGCTTTCTTTTCAATCCGTGTGCCACTATCTTCCCAGGTTTTACCTTTTTCTATTAGATCAGCAACCTTCATGCATAAGTGAGCTACAGAGCTCTCAAACTGATATGTACAAGAGGAAACATTACAGCAGGAGAATAATCAGAATGTAAAATAGGGCTGTTCAAGAACTAATATTGTGACATGGATGTTGTTGGAATGCATTAATAACACGACGTTGCCTGATACACTATATGACACACTAATAATGAAAAAACAGAAAAAATAATCAACATAGCCTTTGTATGATAATAAATACGAAAATAAGGAACGTTTTGAAACAAAAATTCCATGGTAAAAAAACCCTTTGGATTTAGACATTTTTGTGAGCAGCACCTTAAACTGCTATTTCATCTTGAACACAATGAATGCAGCTTCTTCCATTGATGGATATTGAATCAGAACTTTTTGTTTTCTGGGGCAAAATGGTGTCTTTATAGAAAATTAATGACCAAAATCCCATTAATTTCATTGAGATTGAGACTGTCAGCATTCTTCGTGTTTAGTATTAAATTCAATTCTTAAAAACCTCTTTGTTTAGCGTATCTTTTGAGAGGTACATTCAATACTGCAAAGCTCTCTGAAGACACAGAGCAGGTATAGTGAATTCACCATGAAGAAAATAGTTTGATTTTTTTTCTTGGAAGATCTGGAAAGGAAATTAGGAAAAGGTAGAAAGTCCAACACAGAAAGGAAATATCCTGACATTCATTTTAGAAAGGAGCAGAATGGAAAGAAAATCAGAAAGTGAAAGTGACGTTGACTGACTTTTTAAAATCTATCAAAAGACAAGAAAGAAAGTGAAAGAGCAGTAAGAAATATATAAAAATTCTGTGTACTATATATTAATACCAAATAGCCAGATAAAACCCTTATATTAAAGGACCTGAGTAACACAGTATGTCAAGATGGAAATTGTTCAATGACTTACAAGACTCTCCACTTGGCAGTAGCAACAGCATCCGTTTCTCTGGCAAGTATGTTCCTGGGAATATTGTCTTGATTACTTATATGGATCAAAACACTCCCTTGCTTCATTTCCTTAGTCCTTCTTTGGTGTTATATCTGGAAAGAATATACCATGTATTGAGTGGCAGGGCGGGGCACTGGCAAAGGGTGAGGGAAGTGGGATGACAGGAGAGAGGCAGAAAGTCTCCTGGGGAACAGGATGGTGAGAGTAGGATCATCAGCTGACACAAAGCAGAATCTGATTATTCCTTACCAATTATGGGACACAGAGGAATCCTTAGCATTTGGCACACTGGTTTATGTCAGGATCAGATATAGAAAGAGGGAGACACAACCCTCTCCCTGCCAAAGCCTTGCTGTGTCAGGGGCAATCTACCACAGTCATTATACAATTCTCCTTCTCTCTCAGACGGGTGTACCATTACCCAAGGGCCACGAGTAGCTATTAAACATTTCTTAAGATGCAGATGTTTTAATACTGTGATTCCAGCTCATCATATCTCAGTTTTGCAAGGCTACAGACGACAGCTTTGTACCATTTGCAAGAGGGGGAATCGGTCCATTAAGAGATACACATACACCACAAATTCAGGCTAATAAATTTTCTAATACTAGGCCACACTAAAGTACATTACACAATCATATAACAGATATTCAGAAGTGACAGAGATTTTGAAACAGCATGGTTAGTAGTGCATTCACACTACCTACTTCAGCTGCTTTGTGATGACCTGGTTAGCTGAAGGGCTTCAGCCACGGCAGCATAGCATTCACAGCTAGCTGCAAAGCTGACAAGGGGTAAGGTAAATTCACAACAAACTGGTCATCTTGCATGGCTCGTCTGCTATCAGTGCTGAAGACTGCAGCAAGAGAATGTGAGGAAGAGAGGGTGCAATCTAAATGAGACACACAGCACCTAGGAACTATGTAATGTATGTTTTTGTAAACTCTAAGGGTTGATAGAAATAATAAACCTTACCATATTTTTCAAACTTACAATCTCACACAAAATGTTTCTGTGTTTCCAGCAAACTGTAACAGATATAGATAAAGAACTCATTTAAAATTAATACATCTGTTCCCATGAGCCCACTGTGAAAATGTTTAGAGTATCTCTAGATCTTCAAGAACTCTGAAGTTATCAAAAAGGCTGATCTATTCCACCTTATGTTCATTCTGCCCATAGGGTATTTCTATAACGCTAACCAAAGCAGAGTACTTTTCCACATAGCCAGCATTTCCGTACAGTTTATTTGAAACTTTTGAAAAGAATAAGCATTGAAACTCAAAGTATGCTTATTGAATTATAATTTATGAGTAACACATTACCCAGGTGTTTTGGACAAGATAGTGAAAGGGTGAATCAGGAAATATGACACACTGCTTTCCATTAACCCCCTGGCACTTGCAATTTGAAGCTCCCCTTACTAAAGGCTAATCCATTTTGCTGTAGTGCTTAGCATTTTAAAATCTCAGCTTCTCGTGTCAAAATATTTATATGCGTTTAGATACCGGAAAGGCAGGTAGCAGTTTTGATTCCCTTACTATTTTGCACATTGTCATACCTAATCAAAACAAACAGCAACGCAAAACATATCTGCTGAAAAAGACAGCTCTTTAGTCTATAGGAATGGACTATTTCAACCCCTGCTTTCAGACAAGTGCTTTTGTCCAATCTGCAGAATTCTGTAACAAATAATAAATACTCACAGCAAAGCTGAAGTTTGATATGCCTAGGTTCTAGCTAACACTAATCATTGTGAAAATGGCTTTTCATTATTGCTTAGAAAGTAGATTTGGTCACAGCAGAAGCAGCCTACCTATTTCTTAGTGCTGAAACTAGAATAGGAAACATTTTGGTTATGACATTCTGCAAAGTATATTCTTTTCCTGGATGAAATCTAAGTACTTCAAGAAATGAAATAATCTGTTAGGAAAATGTCTATGAGCTCAGTCAGTTCAGCAGGTCTTATATTTAATTTCCATAACAGATTAGTGATAGGAGGAGAGGTAATGATTTTAAACTGAAAAAGAGTAGATTTAGGTTAGATATTAGGAAGAAATTCTTCACTCTGAGGGTGGTGGCCCAGAGAAGCTGTGGAGGCCCCATCCCTGGAGGTGTTCAAGGCCAGGTTGGATGGGGCTTTGAGCAACCTGGTCTAGTGGAAGGTGTCCCTGCCCATGGCAGGAGCATTGGAAGCAGGTGATCTTTAAGGTCCCTTCCAACCTAAACCATTCTATGATCCTATAATTCTATTATTCTGAGAGGAACAAAGAAAGACAAGTGTTTGAGTATCATTTGGATTTTCATATCCATTTACTCCTCAATGAGCAGAAGAAGAGAACTCTACTGTCATCACTATTAGGAAAATAAAGACTACAATTCAAAAATATTCTCCATAACTTAGAAAAAATTTCCCTTGCTTCCAAAATACCATCACTCTTTCCCATACAAGCAAGAAGCAGATAAGCACTTTGAGTTGGTATATGTTTTCTCTAGAGCGATTAGCTTAGCAATCTATACCGTGATGATATGCATTTGTTTCTCTTGGACTGGATGTTTTGACATCTCTCATTTAAGCTTTAGAAAATCTCATATCACTGAGAAGTTCCCAGTTAACATCATGACAATCACCTACTTATGATGGAGCTGTTCTTATGATAAGTTTATACTGCAGCCTACAGAAATGACATTAATTATTAGAAAAAGGAAGTGTCATTTTAGTCACTGATACAGAGAGCAGATGCTGCCTTCTGTTGCCTGCCCTCATGCTTGGAGCTGAAACAGAGCTTACTGGTATTTGTCTATTTTCTCTTGAAGGAGCCTCTCGTGTTTACTGTTGCAGAATTCCCTTCTGTCAGTTAACATCTGTATGACTTCCAGGTAAAGCCAAGAGAAACAGGAGCTTCTGTGATTATGTTTACATAAAACATATAATTTTCAAGCTCACTTTGGCCAGGAGGAATGCTGCACTTGGAACATGTCTGCATGACAATCAATTTTATAGTGCTGTCAACGGTTTAATTAACATGGTCATTGTTCTACAAAATATAATCAATCAATGCTTTTTGAGAAGCATTAAAAAGTTTGCATATTTGTTGTATGTCAGCTTTGCTAAACCCTAAACAATTCAAAAGAATTTTTGGATAAGTATACATTAAATGCACCTACTTATTTGTATTTTGGGGTGGTTTTCACTTCATGTTCTCAGAGAACACTGGCACCACTGGAAAGAAGCAGAAGTACTGGATAGCAACTTACATCGTCCAGGTGCACTCAACGGATCTCAGTTTTACGTGGTCTTTCTCAACACATTTACGTAACAGAGTACAGACAATGAAAATCAAAATAGAGCTAAGTGTCAGAGACTTCATGAAACCTCTCTGCTAAAAGAACATGGTGAAAACAGCTAACCTTTACACGTTCAGATTTCTTTTTGAGAAGATTTTTGAGAAGAAAATCTCAAAGTTGGCAGCCCCAAAATAAGCAGCAAAACTATGTGTTTGAGAACATAGCTGGGAGTCCACATACCAGAAGCCCCATAACAAGATTTGTAACACCTGCTCTGTGACACAAAGAGCAGGTCTAATGCTTTTTGACACCAAATTGCAGACATAGCATGGCATGAAGTTTTCATAGTGTGCTTCGTATTGAATTTCCAAGCAAAACAAACTTAATGAGGACAGAGGGGACAACTGGAAAAGTGGAAACATCAAAGAACAAAATCGGTAATGATGGTAAATGGTAAAAAAGGTCTGTGTTCTGAATATCTCTGAAACCTTTCTGACAGGTGAGAATAAAAATGGAAGAGAATGCACAGATAGTGTGTATATTGATTATGATATCTAAATATACAAGCCAAAATAAACATGGGCGCAATATTATAAAACCCAAAAATAAAAAGCAATATATTGTCTATATATATTAAAAAATATGCCATTTCTGTGGATGTATGTTTAGGTTCTTTTTATAGTGTGTGGCCTCGTATGTTGAATTAAGGCAATCAAGGAAGAATAATGTACCTAGTAAACTCAAAGGGAAATAAAGATAGATCAAATGTAATTACTCAAGCTAGAATTCACATTTTTCTTTATATAATCAAAAGAGTAAAATTGCATGTTTTAAACACACAGTTTATATACTGTGTTAGAAGTAGTTCCTTGGCACATTTAAATTCAAGCATAGCATCAGGGAATTATTAGCAGAATATTAAGATTTCAGAGCAGATGAAGATTTCACAATTAGACACAATTTTCAGAAGACTTTAAATATGTGATAATTTAAACTTTATGACTGATTTGATTTGAATGTATAATTTTGACCCTATACTAAACTAGGAACTTTGCTTCTTCAAATAAATAAATAAATAAACAAATAAACAAATAAGCTCTTTTACTAAGGATATGAAATTATTACACTTCCAATGTAAAATGGTGTCTCTTACTATGAGTCAAACATTCAAAAAATATTTGAATTAATTTGTCTTTGTTTGTATGCAAGCTTGGGCTTTTAAAATCTTTTTAAATTCTGTATGGTTTTTAGCTCTTTTCTTTTTTCCCTCTTATCTTAAAATTTCAATATGAAAGTGAAGGTAAACATAAGTATACAAAGAATGCACCTGAGAGAGAAAGTGGGAGAAATTTGTGGATGTCAATGAATCAGCAAAATTTTCCAGGAATATCTTTTAGGCCATGGAATACATTTCCGAGAGAAAGTTTGCATCCTACCAATGGTAAACCTCAAAACTAAATTTGGAAAAACTCTTTTAAATACCAGCTTAAAACTATAATCTTGCTCTCACAAAGAGATAGAATAGATCACTCAAAGGCATTTTTCTTCTCTGATGCCTCTATTTTGTAATTATGCAGAGACTGAATATTTCACTCCATGTTCGAAATCTTAATCAGAAACTCAGTTAGGGATCCTAGTCTTTAATCAGCTCCTGGACCTTAGTTTTAAAACAACATCTAGAATTCAAGATCTCTCTTCAGGGGGTGACATTATTAGCTGAAGTTTTTTGGCCTCAGTTAGCTTCACTGAGAAATACTTGGCTAGAGTTTTTTGGGGAAAATAAACCCACTTAATCCTATTCTTTTAGATTTTTAAAAGCAAAAAATCAGATTTTTGGTCCTTTTTCAAAGGAATTTAGTTTATACCACTTAAGTAAACTGGCCTATAATTTTTTCTTGGCTATATTTTCAGTTCTTAATAATGTATGCATCACTGCATTTATGTATATGTATACACATGTAAGTTAAATACAAAATAATCCTTTAAAAGTTACTGAAACTGAAAAGGTTCATTTGCAAGTATTTAACTGTAGCTACTGTAAATCCTTATGATCCAATCTTGTTTTCCTCAAGTACTTTGCAAACTTAGCTATTGTCAGAAAAAAATAATTGCAAGCTTGATCTAATTCTCCCTCCATTTTATTTCAGTGCTTTCACCCACATTAAATATGTGTTTTATTCCTTACGGCATATAACATCCCATTAATATAAAACCTTTAGAATAAGGTCTCTAGCACCAGCACTTATAAGGAGGTCTCATGTAAGTCATTTCTTTTCCCCTTCTCTGACTCTTACTATTAATCTACCATTAATCCCAGAACAAAATTACCTTTTTTCCCCAAACAAATGAACAAACAAAACCCCCTGGTTTATATTGTGCTTAAACAGAATGTTGGGGGAGATATGCGATATGGTAGGGATATGACAAGCCTCATTAAAGAAGTTATGAAAACCCCAATTTCTTTCTAAAAAAAAATATTTTTCAAAGACAGAGCTAATCTCTGTTGCTTTTACAAAGAATATTTTATTGACATTAATTGGAAAACAAAAGCTTAGCTAATAAAGTCCTTTGATAGAAGTTTATTATTAGATTGATTTTTTTTCAATTTAAGAAGTCAAGAATTTCTTACAAACCATCTTTTTTCAGATAGTGTTCAGTCATAAAGGGAAATTTATTCTTCTCTTCATGGAAAAATCCTGCAGAATGTAGCAGAACTGGTTGGTTTTTCTTTAACAGTGTGATGTGATAGAAATGTTAGAGTTTTACCAAATTTAAAAATATTTGAAAGGCCCACACTTCGTTAAACATTGCTTAATTACAGACTTCCTTGGAAATGCATTGTCATTGTTTCAGAGCTGTTATAAATCTGTTCAGCTTTACAGCTTAGGCAAAAAGCATTCACTTTGGGAAAACTAGAAGCAGCCTGGCCAAACCTGAGTGTTCTCTTTACAGACTTTCCTTTCATTGATTTCTTGTTGATTTATGTGATTGAGAAAGTCTCTGACTTTTTCAGTTCTGGAAACAAATATGTATTCAAGAGAGTCATCAAAATATGTGCTTGAACACCGAAGTACATTGACAATGGCACAAGTCAGAGTCACGCAGCATGTTAACTTCCCAGGAGATCAGAAACATCGCCCTGATACTGCTGGCTCTAAGATCACTGCAGCTCTTGAAGCAGGGGAGAGTGGACGGGAGGAACAGGCAGGATCCCAAAGAGTTGGAAAGGCACAAACAGGTTTGCAGAGAAAATCAGTCTGGGATTTTGAAATTTGGACTGATAGAGACAGAGGACAAACCAAAGGTCTCACTTATAAAAGATCTCTTAAAATAAGAGATCTCTTAAAGTAAGAAGTAGGCACTGTTCCAATGAGTTTACTACCTATATAACTAAGACATAAAAACATGTAGGAAGAGCAGACAAGGAGTGACACACTCAGGATCACAAAGACAGCCAATAGCAGGATTCATCACAGACCTTAGGTTTTGCAAGTACTTACTCAATGCCCAGTTTACCAAACAGACCACCTGTCTGATAAGAACATTAGCAGGCATCACCAGTTGCTGCACTGCTGTCTTGCACTAAGCTTGTTATTATTTTTACCATTATGACGAGTTATGCTTTTGCCAGCTCGATCATAGAACTCAAAATAGATTCTCCTTGTCCTAAAGAAAGTAATACTCAGCTTGGCAACAGTCCATTTAGCTCAAGCTTGCTATGTACTATATCAAAGCTGCTTCAGTACATTTTAATTTTAGACTTTGTTGCACTTCTTTTTCTTTGAGGATATCGATTTTTCTCCCCTTCAGTTACACCATCTTTTTGGAAACAATGGAAAAGAAATTATTGCTCCACTGATGCATGCTTGAGCAACTTCGAAGACCAAAGCCAAAGAAAAATCAGGAGAGGACTTCTAAGTAGTGTAAGAAATATTATGACAAGCAACGATTTTTAAGTTATCACAAACCCCAAAAACACCACAGTTTCTTTAAAAGAGAAGGGGAGAGGGTATTTGTACTTAATTGTCATTGGGTTTCAACTCAGTTACAGCTCCAAATGTTGGAGTTATTCAACACAAAAGGGGCATAAAGCAGTTAGCAGACTCTCCATTCTGCTGCAAATACAGCACAGAATATTTCCCATTAATATTTTCTTAAATTTGTTACTAAATACAACAGCAACCTAAATTAGGTCTACTCTGCAATGCAGCTCCATGCAGATCTCTCCAAGCTGACTCTAAGAGCTTTACACTAGCACAGTGTCCTCGTTTGTTGTAAAACAGAACCAATTTTCTGTCCAGTAATTTTACTTTCAGCTAGGCCTCTTGTAACTACTGAAATTGGCAGTATATTGTGCAGAAACCGTTCGCTCTCAGAGTGATAAGACCCATGTTTATAGTTGATGCCAAGGAATGGGATGCAGAGAGGCTCTTGCTTATCCTTATTGCCATAACGACCAAGGCCAGCCAACTTTGTTACTTGCCCCGTTGGCGGGTTGGAAGTGGAAAAGCGCAGAGGGGTCACACCTGCGGGGGGGAGCGGACAGGACAGGTGACCCAAAACTGACCAACAGGGTATTCCATCCCATCTGCCTCATGCTCAGTATAAAAGCTGAGGCACCAATGGCTCAGCTCTCTTTCTTCAGTAGCCAACCTCTGAGGAGAACTCTGTTCGTCTGCCTTTGATATCAATCCTGAATCCAGATCTGGAATCCAGTTCCTGCCCATCACTGAGTCCAGTCTGGGACTTCCCCAGTGCCTGCTGGTGAAGTGATTGTCATCCTGGGAGCTTGATACGGTGTTGTATATATTTCATTATTTTTTTATTATTACTAATATTTCATTAAAGTAGTTTAGTGCCTTCTAAACTCCTAAGTTTCTTTCTCTCTTTCCCTCCTCTCCTTGAAGAGAGAGGTAAGGGAAGGCATCTGTCCTTCACCTCAGTGGCCAGTTCGGCCCAAACCATGACAGATTTATTGGCGCCCAACATGGGGTTAATCAACCTGGCCATGATGCAACACTAATTTGACTATATCACCTCTAGGATCAAGTTACATGGTGCAAGGAGATATTACAACACATTAAACTCTCTCTCAGATACCTTTGCATGGCACCCTGTCTTATATATACATACTCTATGAGATCCCCAGCTCAGGAATAGAACCTCAAAATACAAATTAGATCTTAGTTACTTTTTCCTCTATTCAGAGTTTGATATCACTTACAGGCATAGATAGTCTGAATAATCACTCCCTTTAGTATGTATCTGGTGTTCAGTACATAACTCATTTCAGGCATTCTTCATGGGCTGGAAATAAGTCTATCAAAGTCCTTGCATCTAGCATGATGGGGGTCTCAGTTCTGACTGGTAGCTCAGGTGCTTTCACCATACAAATATTAAATAATAACAACAGATCGCAAGACTACAGTTACACTGAGTTGGAATATCAGACTTTCTTTGAAAAAAGAAAATGTAATGGGACTTTCTGAAGCGAGGATTTTCAAGTGAAATGACATTATTCCTATCAAACACTTAGCATATATTTTTATGTTAACCATTTATTCAGAAATTTCAAACCCTGTTATTTAAAAGCAAAGAGAAATAACATTTTTACAGGCAAAGAACCAGAGTTAGCATAAAAGCAAAGTGTAGTAGTAGAGAGAGTAACTCAAGTGGAAAACAAATTCAAACTTTTCAATGAAACACATTAAGAACAGAGGGAAGACACAAAATTCGAAATGTGATGTTGATTTAACCTGACAGTGTCCTTTAATCTAAAGAAATCACATAGTATTTTAAGATATTAATGTAAATTCCACAGCATGCAATCCCCATGACAGCTTCTCTAAGAGACAACCAGCTGACATCTCAGATAACAACTACTCTCATACTTAAACACTAAATAAGGATATATGCCTGTGCTGCATACTGTCATGCAGCATGTACCTCCTCAGGCCAGCCATAAATACACGAGCATGAGTGCCAAAAGCTACCAAGCAGCCTGAAAGCAAGATAAATTAATTCACAGTGTTCAATTCTACTGCAGCTAGACTCCTGTGGGAGTGCAAACAAGTTCACTTACAACTAGCCTCATCAGCTTCATCATATACAGAGTAGGTACACATTGTTTCCAGATATATATGTTTTTAATACTTGCACAAGCAAAATGCTGCTCCTTTTCAGCTGTTTGTGGATGTTAAACCTGTGTAGTGTTTTCCAAAACAGTGAAGGGGGACATTGGGTATTTTAGTATTTGAAGCTAAACAGAAGATGGGCACAAGAAATGTACGCTTGATCATTGTCATGTCATATCAACATTTTGACACAAAATACTGTTTTTGTTTTGCTTTATTTTTATCTAAAATGAAGCAAAGCTCCATGCAAAACTAAATGAAGATTGGCATTTCATTTCCAAATGCCAGTTCGAAAGCAAACTATTTGTTTTTACATTTCTTTCTGTATTTTCATTGGATTTGACATATTCCTGCAAGACTTTCAGTTTCAACAAATTATTATTCTTCAGCAGAAAAATCTTCATCACACAAAGTCAACAAAACATCTATAGTAATACCAATGGAGCCACTCCTGTTCTGAGGAGCCACTAATGTAATGCATTACTAAATGGCTCTGGAGTTGAATTAGGCTCTCTCAATAGCTAAGGTCATTATAAAGCCTTTATACTTTGTTAATTAGTCAGCCAATGTTATACATAGAAAAATGTATAAAACATGTTCTGTTCATAACTTCATCTGATGGTTTTTCTCCTTCACGGTTTTTCTCCACATGCTTCTACCTAGAGTAATATAATGGGTTAACATTTGGTATTATTGTTGAGAACTTCAGTCTAAATACGTCTGCAAATATCATTACATATGAAATACCATTTTACTAGAGAATGTAATGATGACTAATAGGTATGAAAGAGAAATCTTACTGCTTCATTTTTTAACTACAAAATATACAGGAAAATGAGGAATGTAGCTGATACATTAACATTCAGAAAACCATTTAGGGATATAATTGGTAGTTACTAAACCAATTAGCATAAAGTAATCAAGTGTCAGTGAACATATATAATTTACTGGTGCCACTTAAAGTGGCCAAATTTTTTGTTATTTTCAGTAAGTGTATACAAACAATTGCAAGCAAACACTGTGATATTTAGGGCACAGTTTCCTCAGAGGGGTTTATTACTTGACAAAGTTCTGTCTGTACAATGTCTGTTAGCACTCAACAAACAAATGCCCACATTGAGTCTCAACTTGGCTTAGCTCTTAACCTACATTTTTCTTTCCTTTTTTTCTGTTACCAGCCACATATACAATCTTCAAACAGATGCTTATTTTTGCTTTGAACATGGGCTTCCTAGCACAGCCAGCTGTGAAGTTTAAAGCAGAAGCTGTTTCACTCAGGTTGGAAATTGCCCACTTTCCAAGGAGCACATTGAGATCTTTGAAGGCAGAACACAGCAGGAGGAGGCTTGGGCATCTATACATAACCGAGTCTAAGAAGTCCTTTTGCTGATCTTCTGAAAAAGAGTGAATTTTACTTCACATGCTACCAATTTCTGTGGAGTTCTAGGCCTTCAAACCAGTGGACATGAGCTACTTTTGTGACAGGAATGCCATGGGCGGTGTGTCAGTTCATTTTCAGCACTCTTTCAATTAGGTAGAGGAGGGCTAAAAGCTTGAAAAACAGTTCACATGGAAAATATCCCCTCATTTGCTCATTCAAGCAAAAAATTACTTGCGGGTTTAGTGATCTGAAAGGAAGTAAAAATATTATTATTTGTAATAATCTTTTGAAAAGCTTCACGTGTCTTTTGCATAGCAGGAGGGTGATCAGAGATGACTTACATGAACAGAGACACTGATTTTGTTCCTTCCTCAGCTACACAAGGTTCAAATATTTTGCTAGACAACAGGCTAGGTTACTTCTGTTTTTGAAGCTGTGTAAAAGAACATCAGATTCTGGGAGGCAAGGGTAACTAGCAATTAGCATGCAGAGGTAGCAAGTAATTAGTCCATCTTTCTTAGAGCAGACAGATGCGGATTGCTTCTGTTGAAGGCTCTCTGGTCTGTAGGTAATGCTAGCTGAACATAAAACACAGATACAATCCTGAAAATAGACACCAAAACTCAGAATCCTCTGTTCCTAGAAGGCAGCACAACAGCACGCGAACCTCTATGCTCCACTGATGTCTCCCTCCTTGTGCTTGCTCTTCTGAGTCCCGTTGGATCCCTTATAGCTCCCGCGGTCCAATGCCATGGCTACAAGCATCAGGGAAGCGACATGGCCCCTTATACTGATGCTGGTTACTGATCTCATGAAGTCTGCAGGAGACTCCAGAAAGGTTCAGGCTTGAGGTGTTTTGAGCTATTGGAGTTTTTTAACTTCTTAAGTGTTAAATGTATTAACAATTCAGAAAGCACGGGTCTAAACTGTGCATTCCTTTCTCTTTTTCAAGTCTCTTAGCCACAAATGTTTAATTCTTTCCTTTTTTACTGGACTCTAGGCATCCATGAAATGTAGGAAGTCCATAACTTTCCAATTTGTCATGATAGTAAGCTTCACAAGTTCCAGTGGTTTGAGGAAATTCTAAACTGTGGAGAACTATAAATCCCGATTTATCTAATACACCTTTGATTAAGTCTTTTGAGACATTTCTATTCAGGCAAGACTTACTGTAGAAAAGCCTGGCTTATTATTTTAACCAAGTACTGAATTTTTCCCTGGCAAGGTGGCACACCTTTCCTTACATGCTCTGTCTTACTCTTCACGCTCACCCTCAGGCAACCTTAGACCACTCCACAGGTTGGACAAAAGCAGTAAAACCAGTGCTTTCAAGTTATTCGTACCTTTTAAAAAAAGAGGAAGGATGGGTTATGATTAAGGGAACCACAGAATAGATTAGAAGTAGATTATATTTAGTCTGAAATCGTTTATCTACCAGAGGCATTCTGGGCAGTTAAATGTCTGATTATTGGGATCACTGCCAAAATAACAGATTCAATTAAATGAATTGCAATGACTCCTAATAATAGTTAACTGGCCCACCTAATACATTTAAATAGTGCATCTGGTCTTTGTTCACCTATCCATGGTTCACTCGTATAGCATTTGCTAACAGAAATGGCCTGCAGTGAAATCCTTTTTTTGCTGTTTTATTGCTGAATTCTGGCCACTGAATGAGTAGATCTAACTTGGGCTGGTGACATCTCTTGATATTTGCCTGCCTCCACCTTTGTCATCTATTGTTAGACAGTTTTGGGTAAAAAAAGTGGAAGAACAAAGAAAACAGTAGCTGTAAAAAATGGATAGCCAGTCATTATTTCAAGAAATACAAGCAATGTCAGAACTGATTGAATAGTCTCTAAGGGGAGGGAGAATCTTTCATCCAATTATGTGAATGAAGTGGCATCAACCAATTAAGAAAATGTGCTGAGGGTAGCAGATGTATTCAACTTCACGTACCTGAAATCAAGATGTAAGAACATAAAAAAAAAATCAAACATCTAAATATTATAATCTATCAAAAAATTAATTTGAGGATTCCCTACCACTGACCTTGAATGATGAAATAGAAAAGGCAGTCCATAATTTCTCAAAGTTAATAAACTAAAAAATAAATAAACTATATTTTTTGAAAACAAAAATATAAGATCTGTAAGCTTGAAACTTATTTTTAAGGTTTTTTAAGGTTTCAGAGAGTTTTTCAAAATCTAATGCCTTTTCTAGTTCTATGGGCCATGAAAGTGAGGAAAACCAGTTCCTAAATATGAAACCAAAAAAGCTAATTCTAAAATTAGCACTGCGGACAATAAACTAGTTTGTGCTCCCATATGTGAGTGCTTGGGCGGAATTATATTTCATACAGTAGAATTTATGTCCTTCTGTGCAGCCAGACCATACTTACATATGGTCTTGAAAACTCCTAGGGCCTCCAAGGCTGTATTGAGAGCCTCAAGATGCTCTGGCAACACAAATCATTCAGAATGCTCACTACCAAAATTACCTAGACGGAACAGGCTTATAGCAACGCTCTCCTGGGAACGGTTAAGCAGGTCAGAGGCATGGCTCATGTCCAACCCACACCAAAGTCCCTGCTGCTAGATGGTAACCAGGAAAACGCTTGCCCACCCACTGCAGCTGGCCCTGGCTCTCCTTTTGACCTGTGTTTTTGCCTTGAAAACAAATGCCAATGGAACCTGATTACCTTGTAAAAGATTGTATCATTAGTTAAAGTGCCCATGAGAAATAGCACTGAGGAACAAGCAGAAAGGATGTGAAAACCCCCAAAGCTACTGAGTTATAACAGAGTTACCAGTCTTTCTCAAGCAGATTTTCTTTGACGGAAGAAATTGAAGTGAAAAGTCATAAATCATTAAAGCCCTGTATCGCATAGTATTGATATATCACATAATGGCTACAAACAAGGTACTAATGATTATCTGAATCTTATTTCATGAGCATGAGTTTCTTAATTGGGTGATGCTTACTTAATTGAATACAGTCAAATCAAACTAATTGTCTCCAACATTAAGTACTTATGTTAGGTCTTCAAGAGAAGAAGAATAGATCCAGCACCTAAGTTTTTTCTGTGTCACTGTGTTCATAAGATTTAGTAGAAGTGGAAGGCAATGCTCATATATAAAAAGAAAATTAGATATTTAAAGAAGAATGTTCTCTGTAAATATGAAGGTTACTGGGTTCCTCCCATTAAAATTACTCCTATCTGAAAAAAATGGTAAGTAGGTGTAAACATCTATCATTGACCAGTGAAATATAAGTTAGCAAAATGCTAACAATATAGCAGAAAAATGCACGTGTGCAAAGACAAGCAAACAAAATAATTTTTCAAAATTAATTTTAATTTCATGGAGTGTCTAGTAGTTGTATACTTGCTTGCTTGATTTTATAAAGAGGAACTTACAAATTGATCGATAAATAGACATACAGCATTTATGTGTACTTCTGTCCTCTGACATTAGTAAGTACACATTCGCTGATTGTTCTAGCCAATAATCACTTTGGAGTACAAAACCTATTGCTGAACTGCTACAAAAAGATATTTCTTCACAGAAATAACAAACCTTTTGTCACAATCCAGTATGGAGTTTCACGTTTTTACTACCTGAGGTTTATGACTGAAATATTTGGAACTAAAGCTGAATACAGGGAAAGTCTAATAATATAAATGGGTTGTGCAAAGAAGAGTTTTGTCACAGTAGGCTAGGAATCATCTTTTTCTGAAAGGCCACAGATCATCAGTGGTATCAACCTTAAAACCTACACAGACTTCTTTTAGGGTCAGTGGGACCAGAAGAGGTTCCCAGCTTGCAGACTCAAGTGTCCATTTAACCATCTCTGCAATGTGTAAGAAGAGGATTAAGAAGGAACATTTCTGGTTGATCTAAAAAACCAACTGTTACATCTTTTAACGTCATGGCTGAAATACCAACTTTTTTTGAGTGTCCACATTTGAAAAATACATTGCTAATTTGAAGGAACATCTGGCAGAAAAAATTCCCCTTACTTTGAGGGATTTAAGCTACTAAATAAGGTTTATTTAGATGAAGGAAGGGAAGCAACTCAATTACAATTTGTAATACTCTGATTTTAGATTATATAGCAACTGCTATATTTATGGAATAATGCAGGGCGACAAGAAATTTTCATTAAGAATTAGTGGTAAAATTATATGAAAAACAAAATTGAAATCTACTGTTTTGAACAGCTATCTTCTCAAAAGCTGCAGGTAGCAAGCAATAGTTTCTGGTTATTGTGGAATTTGTATTTTTAAATAAATAGTATTTAATAAAACAGTTTAAGGACTACACAGGAAAAAGAGGTGTAATACTATACAGGGATCTTTAACCTAACAGATGAAAGAATAACATGACCAAATGGAGACTGAGGCTCAGCAAATTCAAGGAAGAAATAAGGTGCTCATTTTTAGCGGATGGTAAATTATCTCAGTTAATTGAAATCATTTACCAAGAGCTGTGGTGGATTCCTTGTCACTTGAAGTGATTAAATAAAGTCTGAGAGTCTTTCTCAAAGACATAGCCCAGAGAACAGGGTGTTATGTGAAGGCACAATCTGGGTTATTGCAGTGATATTTTCTGAGCTTACCATCTGTGAACTTACAGAAGCTAAAGGATAGGTTACCCATGATTTATTTTACAAATGCATAACAATGAAAAGTTATCTAAAAATTCAAGAAAATGGTCCAGCAATTTCGCAATGAGAAAACTTCATTTCTCTTATCCATGCTAATGACTGAGGAGATAAGATGCACATTTTCTCCTATCAGCTAGTGACATTTGCTCTGGTCAGTACTGAATGATTAAGGAAAGCAGTCTTCATTTGGGAACTGTCTCCATGATTTATGGTTGTTTTCACTGTGCTCTACATGGTCTTAATACCTTACAAGAAAAATTATGATGCTGGTTGAATACAATAAATTACAGATCTCCAGTGAATTAAAATATCTTGGATAGATCTCAGCAAATGTTTTTTTTCAATTCACAGTCTTGTGCTCCACAAAATAGAGTTTCAGGAAGACCATTTTTACTGTAAAACAAGTATAGCCAATGTTTGGGAATGTAAAATGTGGGAGTGAGATCAAAAGCATCAAAACATTACCATTCTGTTACCTCTGAAAGAAAATAGTTTGTTTCAGAAATATGCCTATCAGTATTTTATGGTGTCAACAGTTTTCAGTTCTTCATTTGGAATTAGAATTCATTATTACATAATTTACTTAAGCTAAAGAAAAGTGTTCATGTCAAGGGGTTTAAAATCTGAAAATAAAACAACTGAATATGGCAAAGTAATTTCAAGCAAAGCACCTGAGTTTAATCTAAAATAATCGTAGGACTGTTGTAGGATTTTTTAAGTTTTTTCATGTTTCCAAAAGATTCTTTTTGGTTCAACAAGAATCATTTTTTCACGGGGATAAATTTCTAGTTTGATTTCCAAAAATAAAAATCCATTAAAATTTCTTTTTCTCAGAATTGCTTACAGTCTTTTTTTTTTTCATCAGTCCCAGAATGAAAACTTTTTATTTACTGTAACCTGTGCAAATGTTATGTCCAGGTGTTGTGGTTTAACCCCAGCCAGCAACTAAGCACCACACAGCCGCTCACTCACTCCTCCCTTCCCTGCCCTGTGGGATGGGGGAGAGAATCAAAAGAGTAAAAGTGAGACAACTCATGGATAGAGATAACAGTTTAAGAATTGAATGAAAATAAAATATTATTACTATAAATTGTAATGAAAAAGAAAATAACAAAAATAAGAGAGAAATAAAACCCAAGGAAAACAAACGATGCAAACAAAAAACAATTGCTCACCACCAACCAACCGATGCCCAGCCTGTTCCCAAGCAGTAGCAGCCACCCCCTGGCCCATTCCCCCCAGTTTATATGCTGAGCGTGACGTCATATGGTATGGAATATCCCTTTGGCCAGTTTGGGTCAGCTGTCCTGGCTGTGCCCCCTCCCAGCTTGTTGTGCACCTCCAGCCTTTTTCACCGGCAAGGCATGAGAAGCAGAAAAGTCCTTGATTTAGTGTAAGTACTGCTTAGCAACAATGAAAACATCAATGTGTTATCAATATTATTCTCATACTAAATCCAAAACACAGCACTATACCAGCTGCTAAGAAGAAAATTAACTCTATCCCAGATGAAAACAGGACACCAGGCAATGTAAGCAATTATCTGGACTGGAAGACTGACAGGGAAGACAGGTATCTTGCCTTGACAGTGCTGGAGGATACAGGAGTCGTTTAGGACTGTGCCAGTAGGGGACTGGCACTTCCTTCCTGCATGGCCCGTTGCTCCTGAGGCTGCCCAGAGAGAGGAAGGAGTTGGAGAGATGATGGCAAGGGGACCCACTAACCCATCTAATCACTTCTTTCCCCCGTCCAGCTCCCCTGGAGCAAGCTACAGGTCTCCAGATCTCTTGTGACACAGCCCCAACTTCCTTACAGTTCCCTCATGGGAGTTATGTCTCTGCCCCCTTTACAAAATGGTTGGATGCTTGCCCACATTCTTGGGCATCACTACAGCTAGATAGTTTGAAACCAAGAAGTCAACCTCAGTGAATTACACAAAACTACATGCAGTATCTTTTCCCTAAGCAGTACATCCAAACATGAAAGACATCCTGAATCCCTTCCAAAGAGGAGGAGGGAGGACAGCTCTCCAGGATAAAATTGATGATTTAGAGATGAACTCTGTGGACCACAAGTTTTCAGTCCTTTACTCACAAACTCATCACCTCCGTTCTCTGGGAGATGTACCAATTCCTCATCAGAAATACTTAAAGACTAAACTTAGGTTGTACCATTTTTGCTAACAAAAGCAGAATTTGCAATGAAATTTTTCTTTGTAATAAAAAAAATTTATGTCTATCTTTACAGATACAAGGAAACTGCCGGTACCAGAAGGAGCTCAGGTTGATAAGAAGATGTGATTTGGGCCAGTCTGACCAGTCTGGTGTGGAATCCTAACTGTTCTGTTAGTCAGTACTTTGCTATGTAGATATTCCACTTTTTCATTAAGCAGTGAGGCTTCATAATATGTATATGTAGAACCTGTCTAATAAGGAAAAGGAAAAGATAATGCTCTGATAAGTCTTGCAAGTCGTCCCTCTCCTAGTCCACCCGCCTATGCTAAGTCTTGGCAAGAGACCTCAGTCTTGCATATGCCAGTTATGAGGTTATTAATACAGTGAAACATGATATGGTGATACAGAAGTAATTAACGGAGAATAAATGTGATATAAAATGCTACCATATTCACAGCAGCCTTTAATCACAATTGTGTTAAAGCATGTTAAAGCACTTTTTATGTGCAGATTATGCTGACCATTACATAAAAACATGAAGTACTCACTTTTATAATTCACAATGTGTTATCTTTGTGGAAATGCCCTCCCATTTTATTTATATAATTTTCAGTCCAGTATGTATTGGTTTATGTGAATCGCTTGTTAGCAAGTACATTCTGGGAAAAAGCAGTACTAAAATTTCCAGCAAAGGTACAATCAGACAATTGCCGATCAAAATTACTGCACAAAAAACTCAGAGATATAATCACAAATAATTACCATACAATTACAACATGAAAATGTACCAAGTGCAGATACAATCACAAAGACAAGTACAGCTGATGGCAAATCTAGAAGCAATTACACAAAGCCTTTGAAGAATTACTCACATATATTTAAACTTGATAAATGTGTATGTCTTAGCGGTACCATAATTGAGCAGGATTATTATAACCAGTGAGATGGGGCAATTTCATTTGCATAAGTAGTTTTGCAAATTTCTAATATTTAAAATTTGATTAAAAAATGAAATTGCAGTTATTAGCATTCAGGTTATTCACTTTTCCATCTTACAATCATTAATTATTTTAGAGCCACCAGAAATTTGCAAAATACTTCACATATATGAGAAACTATAATCCTTTCACAAAAGCTCTTGATATGTAATCTTGGCTACAATTTGCAACCAAGAGGTAACAAGGCAGGTAGCAAAAAGACAGGGAGCTGTAGAAATTGTTAGCTCCTTGAGTCTGCACGCTTACACCATGATCCAAAATTCTGCAAGTCAAAAGATGCATTGCAGTAACTTGCAGGGATGTTTGATCACGTTCTTTCCTAAGGAACGACTGGGGTTTTTTGCTGCTCACAGTCACCACTGAAAAAATGAGACTTATTTTCCATCAGTTTTTGCAGTGCTTGGATTGGAAATAAATCTAGAATGATTTGAATGACAAGAGGATAATCATGAAGTTTATTCCTCAGCAAGCTACTAAAAACAATAAACCTAAGTTTGTTCAGAGTGATACCCTGAGAAATTCAATCAGAATAGCTAGCAGCTCATCTTGAAATATATCATTAACAATAAAGTGTCTTTGAAATCATAATGATAAGTGTTTTAAATTGCTAGAAAGAGAATCACATACACAGAAGAAAGGTAAACCAAGATAATGATGCACCAGTACTGTTAAAAGGGGCACACTGAAACACACTACTTTACTTTTACTTGACAAGGACTTGACAGTCTTTGGCATGGATATCAGAGCAAAAATTGTCTTTGGCATCAAAATCAAATCAAAGAGTCATGGATGATTTTAGTCTGCAGACTCCAAACTATACTTGACATACTCTTTCATGGATCCTGCTCCTGGATCAAGGACACTGCTCTATACAAGCCCTGCAACACTTCTCAAGCCAAAAAAGTCAGCCTCCTAATTTGTTGGGTTGCCAAATATTAGATTGCTTAAAATCAAAACCAAACATGCCAAATACTTTTTTAACCTTATGTACTGCCCAGCAACAGTTCTGCTGCCAGACCTCGCTTCTGATGAAATCAGTGACAATGGTGTTTTGCTACTGTATAACAAAAGGTATGAAAACTCATTTAACAATGTTATTGATGAACTATAAGCTTATAAAGTCATGCACTTTCACGTCTTCACTGCAATTTATGCTCTAAGAATCTGTTTTTTCATGCCAACGATTATGTACCAAATACGTGTATTTTCATTTTTGAAACATCAAAAGATTTTAATTCTATTCTAAATGTCCAGCCTTAAAGCATCATTTCTGTGCACAACTTTGGACTTTTAGTTTTAAAATGAAAGGGGTCTGAAGGGTTACGTTCCTTTATACTTTATCAAAAGCAAGTTTATAATTGATAGTTCACTGTGTTTACATGTCCCTGTTCTGTCTGACTCCTGTCTAGTGTTTGTGAAACTTGGTACAGAACTTAATACCAGATAGTTGGGATTAAGCTGTAAACATGCTGCATACCTTTTCCTGCTCAGAAACAAAACAAGGGCTGTGGAAAATTGTTCAACTGGAAAGTAAGGCAGGAATATTTGCATTTTGGGGGCTGTCTTTGACTACTAGGCCTTAAGAATAAAATTTTGAGGCCCTTAATTGAGCAAAATTCTAATTGACTAGTGCAAATATGCCCTGGGAAACACACAATTTGATCCACAGAGTCATACTGTTATTCAAACTATAAGCTATTAGTAGTTCAATCTTGCAACTATGAACCTTGTTGAGTCATCTGTTCTATTGTCAGTCTTTTCATTACAGCTTACTTGTGTCTGCAAGACTGAATTCTGGTCAATTAATTTATTCCCCATTGCTACAAAAGATGACCTTAACTTTATGGAATTAGTAAATATCAGGTTTCCTCAGTATATAATTGTAGTTTTTCCACTCTCACTATAGATTACAATATAAATAACATAATGAAACAAAGCAGGGAACTCAACAGTTGGTAAATCTACATAATACACTCTACTTGGTATGCGCGCTACAGCAGTAGAATGAACAGAAAAGGAACTGAAGCAAAATTGCTTGACCTATTTTAATATTTGATGAAGAAATACTAAGCCTAGAAATATCATGTCTTCAGGGACCTTGTAGTTGATATTATTAAAAAACATTTTAAAAGGAGGCTCCTATAGTCTATCATAATAAGCTTTGGGTAATACTTTAAGAGTCCATTAACTTATGCTCAACTAATCTTGAATTACAATAGAAATCCTTTGAAAGCATGTGTGATAGTCACACAAATACCACATAAATTCATTTCCATCCTTTTGTGAATGTTTTCCCCTAGACACACTACAGTTTTTAATCCCTTTGTGTAATAGTCCAAGAGCTTGATATTTTAACGTTAATGGAAGGAAGTCTGATCAGTCCTAAATCTGAAAGAAGAATCCAAATCAAAACTGCTTGTGAAACAAATCTAATGATTTTTTTAAAGTTAGTTATCCATAACTTTGAGACTACAATAGAGTAAAAAAATGGTTTTCTTATATGAGTGGTATAATTGCAATATTTGTTATTTCTAATTAATATCATTGTTGTGTTTTAAATTATCTGAGTTACCAATGCAAGCTAAAATTTTTCCAGAGAATTACTATCTGAACAGCAGCCTGGAAAGCAGAAAAGTCATTCAAATTTGTGTGGATGAAGCAAAAATCATGAAAAAAATCAGCCATGCAAGGCTGAACTATTGAACTGAGAGGGGAAGAAAAATGTTTGAATGGAAAACATCTTTGTCAGAAAATAAGACTTCAGACTGAAACTTAGGAGACTGCAGTTCTGTTTTCTCGGTTTTTCCAATAGCTTTCCAAAATCACTGCACTTCTTTTAAGTTTATTTACTAGAGACTATTTTGTCATCAAAATAAGGCATTTTCTTAAATTCTAAATGTTTGCAGCAATATATTACTATTGACAAGGCACAGTCATTTCAAAGAAAAGACACACCTGAGAAGCCGCATAGTTTCAATATCAGAAAGTAAATGCTTCTAAATAATTCCTTCTGTGTCTTTGAATACATTCGAATGCAAACAGATGCTGGAGTTATGGTCATGACAAAACAGAATTACTTTTCTTCAATGGCTCTACACTAACCCCTCTCTTCTTGTTACTGTTGAGCTTTTAAGTCTTTTGAAGGGTGAGGTTTCTATTATAGGTTAGCACACCACCAAGAGCCAAGCTTAACCCGTACTCTACTGAGGCCTTATGTACTCAGTAATGTAAATTTCTGTATCTTGATTCTTTGAGCTTTTGATTAGTCAGTGCAGATACTAGACTTGGGGGAACCACAGATCAGCAGTTGAGATCCATGCCAGTCATCTCCCAAAACCACCCTGCAGAGGATGTTGGGCAGAGTAACTCGAAAGAATGCAGATGTCCCAGGGTGGCCAGGAGGTCCAGCCACAGACACCATCAGGGGCTGGTCCAGGCACACAGACACTGGCTCCCCACAAAGCACATTCATTAATGTTCCTAGTGCCATTACTACTTTAGAAATTGCCTGTTTCATTCTTCTTTCCAGTGTTTGAGAATTCCATCATCATGTATATTTGGGAGAATGAACCACTGCATACACATCAAGGAACAGCGATCATAGAATCATAGAATTGTTCAGGTTGGAAGGGACCTTAAAGATCATCTAGTTCCAACCCCCTTGCCATGGACAAGGACACTTTCCACCAGACCTGGTTGCTCAGAGCCTCATCCAACCTGGCCTTGAATACTTCAAGGGATGGGACATCCACAACTTCCCTGGGCAACCTGTTCCAGTGCCTCACCACCCTCAGAGTGAAAAACTTTCTAATATCTATTCTAAATCTAACCTCTTCTAGCTTGAAGCCGTTACCCCTCATCCTATCACTAAATGCCATTGTAGAAAGTCCCTTTCCAGCTTTCTTATAGGCCCCTTTCAAATAGCGGAAGGCTGCTATAAGATCTCCCTGGAGTCTTCTCCAGGCTGAACAACCTCAACTCTCTCAGCCTGTCCTCACAGCAGAGGTGTTCCACACCTCTGATCATCTTCATGGCCCTCCTCTGGACCCACTCCAACAGGTCCATGTCCTTCTTATGTTGGGGGCCCCAGAGCTGAACACAGTATTCCAGGTGCAGTCTCATAAAAGCAGAGCAGAGGGGCAGAATCACCTCCCTCAACCTGCTGGCCATGCTTCTTTTGATGCAGCCCAGGATACGGTTGGCCTTCTGGGCTGCAAGCTCACATTGCCAGCTCATGTTGAGCTTCTCATCCACCAACAACCCCAAGTCTCTCTCCTCAGGGCTGGTCTCAATTCATTCTCTGCCCGGCTTGTATTTGCGCGTGGGATTGTCCCAACCCATGTGCAGGACGTTGCACTTGACCTTGTTGAACTTCATGAGGTTGGCACAGGTCCACCTCTCAAGCCTGTCCAGGTCCCTCTCGATGGCATCCCTTCCCTCCAGCGTGTCAACCGCTCCACACAACTTGGTGTCATCAGGAAACTTGTTGAGGGTGCACTCAATCCCACCATCCATGTCACCAACAAAGATGTTAAATAATACTGGTCCCAGTACCGATCCCTGAGGTACACCACTCATCACTGCTTGCAACTTGAACACCAAGCTGTTGACCGCAACTCTTTGAGTGTAACCGTCCAGCCAGTTCCTTACCCACCGAGTGGTCCATCCATCAAATCCATGTCTCTCCCATTTAAAGACCAGGATGTCATGTGGGACAGTGTCAAAATGCTTTGCACAAGTCCAAGTAGATGACATCTGTTGCTCTCCCCTTATCCACCAATGACGTAACCCCATCTTAGAAGGCCACCAAATTTGTCAGACATGATTAGCCCTTAGTGAAACTATGTTGACTGCCATTGATCACCTCCTTATTTTCCACGTGCCTTGGCAGAGTTTCCAGGAGGATGTGCTCCATGATCTTGCCAGGCACAGAGGTGAGACTGACTGGCCTGTAGTTCCCCGGGTCTTCTTTTTTACCCTTTTTAAAAATGGGGGTTATGTTTCCCCTTTTCCAGTCAGCAGGAACTTCACCAGACTGCCACAACTTCTCAAATGCAATGGATAGTGGCTTGGCAACTACATCTGCCAGCTCTCTCAGGACCCGCGGATGAATCTCATCATGTCCCATGGACTCTTGCACCTTCAGGTTCCTCAGGTGGTCTCAGACCTGGTCTTTTCCTACAGGTGGACAGTACCTCGTTCTCTCAGTCCCTGTCTTTACCTTCTGCAACTTGGGCGCTGTGGTTAGAGCTTTTACCTGTGAAGACTGAGGCAAGAAATGTTGTTGAGTACCTCCGCCTTCTCCATGTCCTGGGTGACCAGGTCTCCTGTTTCCTTCCTGAGTGGGCCCACTTTTTCCCTAGTCTTTCTTTTGTCACTGATATACCTATAGAAGGCTTTCTTGTTGCCCCTGATGCCCCTGGTCCAATTTAACCTATCTGAGCTTTAGCTTTCCTAACCTGATCCCTGGCTGCTCAGACAATTTCTCTGTATTCCTCCCAGGCTACCTGTTCTTGCTTCCACTCTCTGTAGGCTTCCTTTTTCTGTTTGAGATTGTCCAGGATCTCCTTGTTCGTCTATGCAGGCCTCCTGGTGTTTTTGCCTGACTTCTTCTTTGTCAGGATGCATCACTCCTGAGCTTGGCGGAGGCGGTCCTTGAATATTATTCAGCTTTCTTGGGCCCCTCTTCCCTCCAGGGCTTTATCCTACTGTACTGCATCAAGCAGATGCCCTAAGAGGCCATCACACCCTCTCATCAGCCTGTAATTTACAGCCAGCACTGAACAGTTTGAGCTACCCTCTACATACCTGATAGGCCAGAACCTTGACTTCTCCATGTGGTAAAAGGTTTTGATGACATCGCTAATTTGAAAATAAATAGCTTCCTGTAATGTTATAGAACTACTGTAGCAATCAGGCACATAAAGATAAAAGCTCATATAGATAACGGCATATTAATTAGCTCATAAAGCCTTATTAATCAGGCTTTTAATGGTTGCAGTTTGAAACCATAAAAGAAATGTGTGAGATATTTGTCTGCAGGCTTAAAATAGAGAAAAGAATGAAAAACCACCCCACAGCATGATGTGACATTAGCACCCTGCCACTGGGAAAAGAAAGATAGTCTAAGAGCAGCATCTTCTTTACAGTACATGAATGATTTAATACATTTGCTCTAGCAGAGGAGTAATAGCAAAGAGTACTTTAGACATACCCAGACACATTAATCTACTTTTAAAGTAGCTTGACTACCTTAATCCATTGCTCATGGAAGTCAGTGGGTCTCTGACTGAGAGTGGGATTAGATCCTATGAGATCCATTTGTAATGAATAAATCCAATCCAAACTAAAGTCAATGGCTATTAACTTCAAGAACACAGGATGCCATTGTGTTTCCTGATCACTAAGTCCTAGACCTTCTTCAGCCAGATGTATCTGGCTCAAAAAAATTGGTCTTTATCCTTGACACAATCTCGCATGGCCACATCAGGTTGATGAAGGCTCATATTCCATTTTAAGCCCGTCCAAAGGAATGCATTTTGGGACACCAGAGAAGGTGATTTTCATCTAGGAAGAAATGTATAGGGGTTTTCTCCTTTTCACCTAATATTAAACTGAAGTAAGCATTATTTACACATTTGGCTGTTCATTTTTCACACTGAAATAATGGTATCTCTTAGATTGCCAGTGTATTCAACCTTGTACTTTTTAACAAGCATAAGGTGGTGACGATTATACCATTTTCATTTGCTGCTTTGTCATATAACATTGTTTATATTATTGCAAAACAACAGTGACACTCAAGGGCAGAAAAGCCTAATCAGAACTATTCATTATCCATGACGATGTGTTCAAAATCCAAGTTACTCAGGATTTCAACAAATTTGATTCTTTGCAAGTCTATGAATTTTAGAAACACATATAGTAGGTAAGGGACGCATGTAAACTTTTTATTTTAAATCTGTCCCCACACAGCCTTACACTGGTCAACATTTTTTGGATTATGGTTGACTCACACAATGGTGTACAGGGAACATCTTTCTTATGAGGAAAGGCTGAGACACCTGGGTCTTTTTAGTCTGGAGGAGAAGAGAAGGCTGAGAGGGGATCTCATCAATGCTTACAAATACTTAAAGGGAGGGTGCCGGGAGGATGGGACCAGTCTTTTTGCAGTGGTGCCCAGTGATAGGACAAGAGGTAACAGGCACAAACTTGACCATAGGAAGTTCCATCTAAACGTGAGGAGGGCCTTCTTTCCTTTGAGGGTGGCAGAGCACTGGAACAGGCTGCCCAGAGAGGCGGTGGAGTTTCTGACTCGAGATATTCAAAACCCACCTGGACGCCATCCTGTGCAACCTGCTCTAGGTGACCCTGGTCTGGCAGGGGGGTTGGACTACATGATCTCCAAAGGTCCCTCCCAACCCACTGTGATTCTGTGATACTTCCAGCTGAGGCACAAGAACACCTGAAAGTTACATACAGTTAGAGACCTTCCTGGAGAATCAACAGTGTTAATGAACAGGTTGCTAAAAGCACACCTGCCAGGTCAGCATGCAATAGGATATTAGGTAGACTTCACTGCACTATTTCACTGCTGGGTCCTAAAAGTGAAATTGGGAATCCAGTCCAGCCCACTAGAAGGAGTGACCAGCTTCAGCGCACGTTTACATGCACAGCAAATGGCTTGTTTCCACACAGAGTGTGTCTTTCTAATGATGCTGGAAGCTCAATGAAACCTGAGTCTGAGAGCTTTGCCTGAAAAAGGACTCAAGGACTGACAGATTGACTTTTTTCTAATTTTTTTATATTATAATATGCCAAGTGTGTCACAGAAGATGTAAATATATATGTAGTCCTGAAGAAAAAATAAAATATCCACAGCACTTACAATTACCGTAATCTTAGAAAAGCTCAAGTCTCAAAGCACCGCACTTATTGACCAGCTCCTCTGCTAGCATGAATCATAATAGGTCCATTTATTTCAATGAAGCTCTGTTACATCAGCTGAGGACTGGGTCCTATCGGTCTTCTTCTTAACGTTCCTGTCATTCCCAAACAGATGTAAGAGCTATATCATTTTTCAACTCTTTAGCTCCTCACATGTGTTGAACCCATGTTTGCAATATGAAGATAATTGCATATATTTACCATTTCTGTCTACAACATTGGAGGAAAATGTCGGTCTGCTTAACTCTACACACTCATTTCTTTGTCAAAGAAGAGTGTTTTAAAAGATGCCTTTTAAGCTATCTTTTTATACACTGAAGGAAATGGCTATTGTAATAACCACAGTACCATTTCAGCTTTCAATAGAAATTTTCTCCTGGAGTAGGTTCTGGTTGTAAATAATGCATGCGAGTGGCCCATTTAAGGGGGTTATCTTCACTCCCTACCAATACAGTTCCCACATAGTATTTTGCCCAGGACTTCATTCAAGGGAATAAAGTTTTTTGATGAAAATACTGTTCAGTTCTCTCCATGTCAGACTAGCAGTTGACATACAAGTAAACTGTTTACAAAAATGAATGCTGCATCCTGTATCCAGCTGACAGACTCCTGCAGTCGGTAATTTATTAGTTATTCTTGCTATGAAAGAATATGTACATAATCTCTTATTGTATTCATTTTTGTATAAAAAACAGAATAATTATAATTCTTTCATTTGCAATCACACAACTGACATAGTTCTAGTCATATAACATAAGAACCATTTACTGATACTCATGTGTGAAATGCTGCTGTATAAATAAGAATATTTCCCTTTGACCACTGAATGAGGATCGGTTGGCCTAAATTAATCTTTTTAAATTATTTAGGACAATATGTCTGTTTCTGAATTCAGAAATTCTGAATTTCTGGAATTAGCAGAAAATTCTTTTTAAAAACTAAAAAATGGACTTACAGTATTAGTTATACATCATGGTTGAAAAGGAAGACAAAACTGGAGTAGAAAAATCCTTGAATACTTTTACCAGTGATGGAGAAAGTGGTTTATGGATAAAGGTTTTCTACCTCAAGAAACAGATGTTCAACTAGCATAAATCAGCAATGGCAGATCCCTTATTTCCCTGAGCTAAGGATCTAGCCCATATGCTCTACTACTACATGAAAATGGTTTTCATCCTGATACAAGAAAGAAACAATATTCGGACTCATTTTATAAATTGAAATAATGGGGGGCGGCGAGGATGTTAAATAGTATGACCAAGATTGCACAAAAACTATGTATCCAGGTCAAGGCTATCTGTACAGTTTGCTTGTCTCTGTAACAATATTGTCCTCACTAAAGTCATCGTATTCAAATTTTCAAGATGAACTTGAATTAGGCACCAAGGACTAACCTTTTAGTATCACAAGTAAGTACCCACTAATTATTTAACATGCACGGCAACTAAAAATGAAAGAAATCCATCTCACCATATTTGGGGATATGAAAAATGTTCCCTTGAAAAATATCAAGTTGAACTTATCCTCAGATTACCATCATGTCACAGATGGTCAGAGGGAGCACAAAGAGGTAAAGGATTTTTTCCAAAATTGTACAATAGACCATTTATCATCATGGTCCTTTCTGGCTTAAGGTCTGTATTCCTGTGAATCCATGGCAGAGATAATATTATAAAGGGGGGTCCACGTGGTGCTGCACCCACCTGCAGCCCATGCTTTAACTAGCAATCATCAACTGTCTCCCATATATGTTAATCATAAAATAAAGGAAGCTGATGCCTTGCAAATACAACACGTTACTATGAATTCTGTTCCTAAATAGGTAACTAGACAGGGATGTGCAACTCATCACTAAAGAAAATTTGGTGCTTGGCAAGATCACGACCATCCAGTCCCAGGCAGAGCAAGCACACCAGAGTTTCAGAGCAGCATGGCCTGGGCAGCTGGATGCACAGTACATCACGCTTCAGTCATGCCCACTAAAGATCCTGCAATCTTTTTGTCATGGTTTCAGTTGGGATAGAGTTAACTTTTTTATTAGCAGCTGGTACGGTGCTGTGTTTTGGACTTGGGATGAGAAATGTTTTGGTCACACACTGGTGTTTTTAGCTGTTCTTTGGTCTTCCCAATTGTGAGGTCTTTTTAAGAATGATTCACACCAAGAGATTAATGTGGAATTAAAATAGCAGATACATGAAGGCTTGCACCATGTTCCTTACATGCACTGAAGGCAGTTTTAATCTATTAATCTCCAATTTTCATGTGATTAAACTTCAGGAGTGTTCCCTGTCTGCCTATGCTGTATCTCTTTCTTCAGTGCCTATTGCCAGGCATTTTTCAGAACTGATAGTGGCTTATCACTATCAAAAAGCAGCTCAAAGTCCTTAGGAAAATTTTCAGCTTAGCAACCATCCTTTTAAAATTGTAAATCATACCTGTTTTCCTTCATCTTTATAGCTATTAATAGGCATACTTTTCATGACAACAGGATTTGTTTGTGGGGTTATAAGATATCATCTGCTCCTTCTCTTTCCTTCTCTCTTGAGCTGTAATTTTCTGCCATATCATACCAGGTTGCCCTGGAAATAGCTTGTCACAAAATGAAAGATTTGTCACTACTGAAAGAGCGGAAACAGCTGTAAAAGAGCAAAAGTTAGATTTCAGCCAAATGCTCTTTAAACAAATGAATAGGAAAAAGGAGACCCTAAACAAAGCTTATTTAAGCTGTTTTGTTTCTCCAGACAGTCTTTGCAGAGCCTGGGAAGATAAGAAGAGTCCTACAAATGGTTGTCTTCAAATAGATTGCGTGGGTGGATAAATATAAGAGAGCACAGTGAGTGATGGAAATAGGATGGGCTTGGGTCTGTACTCAGAAGGAAAACAGATTTATTTTCTAGCAGAAAGTAATTTCCATAAATAAATAGGATGGCTCATCATTACCTGTTTTAAGCATAATTAGGCTACATATACTTGCAGCAGTCAAAACAAAAAAGAGATCTCAGTTAAGTCTTCCTTTTCTCTGGAAAGGCTCTGCTGCATTCAGTTGGTGTCAGGCATGAGGATGGGACGGGGCCAGGGGCCAGCTACCACTCCCTCACGGTCACTCTGTCTTTGGTCTAGGGCGTAGGGGAGAGAAACGTAGCAGCTATTTCCCCGGGTGCTCTAATCCTCAGGGTTATTCTGCCACCAGGACATGCCAGAAGGCTCCATGCTATAGCCATGGTATGTGATCAAATACCCCAGTGTGTGCCTTTTACTGGTCCAAGTAGGAGGAGCAGGCAGACTTATACCCCACCAGCTCTGCGTCCATGTGTGTGTATGTGTGTGTACACCAGACTCTCATACGCTAGGGACGTCCCCAAAACAGCAGTGACAGATGGCCTCTCTTTCTTCTGTACTATATGAGTAGAGCAATGGGCTGAAAGTAGAGCTCGGTGTACTCAGCACACAGAAGTCTATTAAATTTTTGCAGTTGAGCACCTCAGGGGAGAAACAAACCCGATTTTCTGTTACCTAAAAGTCAAGTGATTATAGCCAGTGAAATTAGAAGCGGAGTCAAACCCTTCTAGCAGAAAGACAACTGAAGCCTGTAAATATTTCCAACAAGGTGCATTTTTAATCAATATACTGTGTATGGCAATATTTGATTTTCCAGTAGTATTTACTCAACTTTACATGGAAAGTAAACTCAATCAACACAAACAATAAATAGTTGATATTTCAGTTATACTTAGTGTGTACAAACAGAAATAAGCTTCTGATATTGCCTCTGGACTTAAAACCTGCTCTTATTCATTATCTTCAGTAAGAGGCTATATTTTTTAATCCTCTGCATAATTATTGTTATTATTGTGGCTATGTTGATAATTTCTGATAGTGGCCTGTTGTCCCACCCTAAAAGCCATTGTTATGCATTGCAAATATATGCTAAAATATTCCACGAGATGATGAGAAGAAAAATTATTATAATTTTGATTTACTTGTTCGAAAGTAAACATCTGTAAACTAATTACAAGATACACCTTTTTTACAGATTCTGTGAATGGAAAAGACTCACTGATTACCAGTTTTGTCTTCAGTTCTATTTGATGAATCACATTTAATTACAACATAATTAGGTAGCACCTCTGGAAAAATATGCCATGTAATGGTTATAAAGAATGAAAAGAAGTGATCATACTGTAATTTCAAAATACATCATGGCAATTCTTTTCATTAAATTTCTGTGTAAAGGATGTCACTTATCTTAATTGTTAGTGTCAATACCATAGTCTTAATATTATCGTTTCCAAAAAAACTAATTTCAATCCCAAAGTAAAGTCTGTGTTTATTTAAGAAATCATCTCAGACCCATTTAACTTCAAACACTCAAGGAATCCCATTAGACTATTAAATACAAGAAAATTTAGAATTCTCTGCTTTCTAGAAGCTTTAGACAACATTGAAGTCCTCTAGCATAATTCTGATTTAAAACAATACATTATGTGGGTTTGCAAATATGTTTTAGTCTCTAGTGAATACAAATACTGCTAAAAACACCTACATTTACAATATTGCAACTTCCAGTGACTTGAGGCAGGATCAGGGCCCCTTATGGTTGAAATGTATGAGCATTTAAAGAAAAGTGAAAACAAAAAAGTCTTTGCTCAGTTTATGCAGAAAGGAAACAAACAAGCAAGGAGGATTTATGAGGCAGAAATCTCAACACAGCTTTTCTTCTTGACCTGATGACTAGGTAGTGAAAGTCGCAACAATACTTGTGTATAGTTCGGTAACCCCATCTTCAGAGGAGCAACCTTCCCTGGATCAGCTAGGTTCATCCCTAGCTATAAAATATCTTGCATATTGGCGGTGCCTGTGTTCTGCTGGCAGGTGAGCCGCCTTTTCATTTGGGATGTGTTACGTAGGCAGTCCTCCATCAGCCTGGTGCCACACATGCTGAGATCTGCTGTAGGGACTCACATTACACAGGTTCTCTGGAGCGCTCCGTTCGGTCTTAAGAATCTCGCTATGGGCCTGAGTCATCGCCTTGTTACTCAGACTTTACCCAGTTTTATTTCACAAAAGCATATTAGGGACCAGGGCTGTCTAGAGATTTTTCATGTCCTGTTGGATCCTTCAGCAACATCCGGAATGCTGGGTCAGGCTGAGGGAGTCATCAAGAAAATATCCTCAGTCACCAAAACAGACTTTAGCATGCCCTTATTTTGCGTACTGTTGGAATGGTCCTGTTATTTGACTACCTGTCAACAGTGACTTTTGAGAGGTGACGAGTCAGTCCTAAAAAATTCATGGCTTGGCTTAAAAAACACTGAGTCTTAAAACTGCATATTGAGCCTCAGTTTATTTGCCCACCATATTTTTAACCTGTGGAATTGGCATCCTTACATGTTTCCCTAGCTCAAAGGGCTGATCATATAGAAAGTTTTGATGTCTTTTTTTTCTGTTTTCTGGGGGTTTTTTTAGTGGAAGTTTGATTTCTTCCATACCACAGGATAACCTGAGGTGCATTTCCAGGTGAACATGCCAGATACTTTAAAGTGTGGTAGCAGTCATGGAGGTTACCAATGTTTGCAGACTGAACAGCAAGGAAGAAAAGGAAGCTGGCTAAACACTCACCCTCCCTGGCATGAAATATTTTTTTCTGTGGTGGTTTCTACACAGAGAGTGGTTGAGGTACTAGAGGAGGCTGCACCATGTTGCTGCCTGTGCAGCTCTCAGGACAGCTGAGAACCTCCCAGATAGCTCCTGTGGAAAGCTCCTGTGCCAAAAATGTGCTGTCTTCTCTCCCCCTCTACAGTTCCTAGAGAAGAAAGACTCCAAAACAGGGCTTTTGGGGCTAATGGGTGCTGCTATTTGCCAGATTTCTGGGATCCTTTGGATTAATGCAGCGAAGACATTCTTCAAGTGAAAGGCTTTAAGAGGAACAGGCAGCTGTGCATGGGAACCGAGTCTGCAGTGCAGTTACACAAGGAAATAAACTCAAGGCCACATATTCCAACTAAATGTGAAACTGCTCTTCCACTTTTAGCCTAAAGGAAAAATAACTTAAGAAATGCAAGGGTTACAATTTTTTTTTTTCTTTTCTCGCCGTGCAATTTGCAGTATGAGCTGGTGCCGGCAGGTCCCCCAGTGCCAAGGACCACGACCCACTCTCTGCGACAAGAGCTATGCCTCTCTCACAAGGGTTAGTACACCATATTATTTTCCATAAAGTCCCAGGTCCTGAAAAAATGCCTAAAAATTGCCTTTGTGTCGCAAGGAGCATAAAATAAAGAAATGTTGTTATGAGCTCTTGGATAAGTTGAAACACATTAAAATTGTAAAGGTTCTTAGATGTAAAAACAGTAAGAAGAAAACCAGGCATGTGTAATACTAAAATTTTATGGCATTACAAGAAACTCAGTAGTAGGTTGACTTTAAGTACCCTGGGCTCAAGTGAACATAAATGTGTGGTTTATCTTTTGCAATTGCCTGCATTTTTAGTATCGTTTTGTTTAAAACATTTTATTGTTATTTGTTGTTATTGCTAAACTCCTGCCTGAGAAATGCTATCCAAAAATCCTAAAATGTTAAAATTTGGTATGATGTTCAGCTGAGAGCATAATAAAGTCAATTGTGAATACAAAATTGTATTCTTCAAGTTTTTCACACAGCTAAATAATTCTAACAGGGAAGAGAAAATATAAAATTGTTAAAATTTTTCATTAAAATTATTTTTTCTTTCTTCCTCATGTGCCAAATCAATGGAAATTTTCTGACATGACCACAGCAATCCTTGAAGAAATTATTCTAGAGGGTAACTCCAAGATTAAATGCTGAGATCTATATAGCATGGAATATAATTATGGCAGAGGAAGGGAATGATCACAGCCATGAAAAAGAAATATAAGCTGCTTTAGAGAATTAAGTAACTTCAGCCCCAGTAAGTTCAGTACATTCCTCATCAGCGTTAATAGGAGTTATACCTGCTCACAGTATGAGTAAATTTAAACAAGTTACTTTTATCCTTCTCAATCCAGGAAGACAATTTTAGGAAATGAAGGATAAAGATTGCTAAGATATTTGTCTAAGGACAAAGATGGCTACCTTGTCCTTGTGCAAAACCAATTAATTCCCTTTCCTGTGTTAGCTTTCTGCCAAGTCAAATATTTGTGAATGGCTACTCCTTGTTCCAGCATAATACTCAGAATAATATTATAGTATAGTATAGAGTTGAGTCTAAATAACAAGAAGGTAGTAAGCTTCCAAATCTGTCTGCAAAAGATTTTGGTCTGAAACAAAATGAGTTTGAATGAACAAAACTATTTTAGAAGGTAATATAACATCATTTTGGGAAGACCAGCCCCACTGACCTTATGAGATTGCTCTGAAGCAGTATCTTGCATTTCACATTTTGCACCACCTCCAGGTCTATATTCATTAGACCTGTGTCCTTCATTAACAGCTTTTCAGTATCTTGGTCTGAATTCTTGTCTCTTTGTTTAGTATCATAGCACACATAATTCTAGTTAGATTTACCACACTTGGGAGAACAATGATTATTCAGAGTTCATAATCATGTTGGTGACAACTAACTCTTTCATTCCCTTTAAATGACATTTGCCTTTCTCATGATTACTTCTGCCAATAGCTTTAAAAAAAAAAAAAAATCAACTTCTTATTAGCAAAATCACCACAAAGCATAAAAGTTTCAAACTACATTACAACAGACTCCTATTCCCTCTTCAATTTTAGCAACTTCAACATAAAATAAATATTCAAGAAAACACTGTACCTGAGAACTCAGAGGTAAATACAGAGTTCTGGGCTGGATTTCTCACAGGTGGACAAATAGCAGTATCAGTGTTTTAGCTTTGTGGCTGTGTTCTTCAAAAGCTTTCTTTTCTGATATGCTAGCTCTTTATGAATCACATTAATCCCTGCTGCAACTTCTGCGTAGATACAAAGAAAAATCCTGTCATGCAAAAATCACATTCAATCAGATTCTATTCTGCAGGTGTCAAATATACAATATGACGCAAATCAGTGCCAATCTATGTGGAGCAATATGTGCCCCTGGGTAAGAATTTAAAATAAATATATCCTGGTTTAGGTTCAGGTAAGTAGCCAGTATAACAGGAAATAAAATGGCCAGGTAGTGCTTAACAGCATGTACTCTCAAGAACTGCTTACAATTTAGAATGAAATTTTAACGAGTTAAAGGTTAATTGGAAAACCTACCTTTTCTATCTAACCTTCCAAATTTAATTAAATATCACAAAACCAGCAAAGACTCAGTATGCTTTGTTAAAGCAACACTAGTCTGATTAAAATGAATAGCTCTTGAGCTCAGTTCTGCTTTCATTTTTTTGAAGTAACTCTTCTGTAGCCAGTTATCTCTCACTATCAATAAAATCTCTTCCTTTATAAGAAAAGAGCTGAGCCTGCTCCAAGCTGGGAGTTCAAACCTGTCTATTTACATCTGGAAGTCAACTGGAATGGGAGTCATCTTTGCAGTATGCCTTGGGTCCTAAGAGGAAAGAAATAAGAACATTATTTTTCACCACCCAAGCTTCAGTGTTCCTGGCCTCTGTAAGATGAGGGAAATGAACTTGCAGAATCTAGAAGACAAATCTTTCTTTCAGTATTTATTTGTCTGGAATTTAATAAAGCCATGCTGAAGATTGAATTTCTGTGATTTGGGGGATTTAGAGATTTTAAACTGACTTTTTTTAAATACTCTATTTAAGTACATGATAATATAACATCGAAAGAAGTTGCAACAGTGATAACAAATTTTTTTTAAAAAAATCAAAAAATTAATTCCAAAAATAGTGAATAATGAATGTTACAACACTGCGTGAATATTTTAGTTTGTTCAAATTCTCCAAAACCAAAAATCTGGTGAGTTTTTTAGTGTATTCCATGGGGTTCTTTAACTTGACAGAGCTTTGTTTTTCCACAAAGAAGGTTCCATCAAAGTATTTACCACCCAGCTTTAACATCATCTTGGAGCTCAATTGTAATTTGTCTATGACCAAATAAAGTACATCAGGATTTTAAGTTGCCTCTACCATTAACCTTGGAAATACTTCCACGCAGCTTTTACAGTCACATTCCAATTTCCAGCTCTCCCTTTTTCAACGCCCTGGAGAAGACGTAACTTATGGTAACCATCTACACCAGGGCAGAGCGATGTCCGCATCGCTGTGATGACTCTGAAGTTAGAGGAAGGACCGAGCCAAAGGTCCGCTCCAAGCCTCAGTCCATTTTAGTTGCTCCCAATCTACCACATTCGGAGAGTAACTGTGCAGCAGAAACTACCGTCGTTTGCACTCTAGATAATTATCAAATAGAGCCTATATCTTCTATTACTCTTCTCCATTCTTCTGAAGGTGAACGAGAGTCATGCTTTCATCCCCAAAGCTGTGGAGGAGAAATTGAAGGAGTCAGAGCAGCAGCTTACCTGTGGCTATAGAAAAAAATGGTATCTACAGAAAAGTAAATTAAACAAGGCAGTACCATTCTATGACACTGAAATCAAAAATGCCACAGACCAGCTCATGTCCATACTACTAAATTGCTCTCCCTCCCAAGCAGCACAGCCTCACACAGATTGCCTGTTAGGACTGGTCTCTCCCTGAGCAAGACCCCAGCATGGGGTGAGAGATGGCTGGCGAGGGCAAAACCACCCCAGGGATCACTGTGACAAGTCACCACTGTAGCTGCTCAGGTTCCAGGCCCCAGGAACATTTCCTGCCACCACTTGACTTACTCATATGGATACAGTGATAACAGCGTCCAGCAAGGCAGGGGCAGCTTCAAATTAGCAAGGAAGCAGCCAGGCACCTATTTTGACAAAAAGTTAAGCAAAATGCAAAAGCAAGTAAGGTCTGGAACCATTAGGCTGCTGCAGGTCCACAGCCAAGTCACAGCATAGGACAATTTGTTGTAAGTCGTCCGCAAAAGGAAGTTTAGCTGAATTCATCCGTTTTTGGTTTTCCCCATGTTCAGTGTAAGTTACATAGATATACACATATCCTTTAAATAATTCAGGAACTACCTTTTTAACTTTAAAAAGAAATTGTTATGCTTTGCTGCTCACTCATTTCACTAAGCTTCTCACCAGTGAAAAACTATAGAGAAATTTTTAAAAAGTATTTCCAGTACAAGGAGTCTTGGAAGTATGCCGGAGCCTTTCCCTCTGCCGTCCCATCTCTATTCGTCATTTTAACCATACACTTAATGAGACTGAGATTCACCTCAAAAATTCTCCTCACAGCTATCAAGCATTCCTTGCTTCTTTTCCTTAAGCTCATCTGAATTCTCCGAGTAGCACCATTTCTGCAGTGAAGTTCCCTCATGACATGCTGACTCGCTGATTGACAGGCAGCACACACACGCCAAGCAGAATGTCAAAGAACATGACATGATAAAACCAAACATAGCTTAATACAGTTATGATAATGCCAAACTGCTTAAAATTCTCTGTACCTTTGACAGACTAGCCGTGTATTGTATGTCTTTCAAAGCTGTGCGTCTGCCTAGAAAAACCTAGTTTCTCCAGCCCTTAAAGGAGATAAATACCATTTGCATTTCAGACCAGGTTTAAACTAAAGCTAAGTGAATTGATTTTTGTTGATGAGAGTAAGATGTTTATTGTGATCTTTCAGACTTACAAGCTTGTATTTCATTGCACATCTAATGTGTGATGTGAGGCTACTTGACTTAAACAGCACTCTTGTTAAAGCTTGTTAAATGGTGAGAACCTGTCATAAATATTTTCACAGTTTAAATCTACAAGGTAAGGTTACCTGTAGACATATTTGCAGACAATAACTCAAAAAAAAAAAAAAGTCATTATTTCCTAGAAGAATATTCTTCAAACCTTGATTGTAGAAGTAACTATTTCAGATTTTCCTGTCATTCAAGCAAGGAGAAGGCAACTAAAAGATGACTTCAGCAGGGAGCACAAAACACTGAGAAAGAACAGTTAAACAAACAATTCCTAAACAGCTCACAGACTAAAAATTTTTCATTCGAGCAAATGCATTTGTTTCCAAAGACATGTATGTTGGGAAAGTTTAGCAGTCATTCAGAGCCACAACTTTGAATGCTGCTATATAAATGGTTTTCCTACATAGAGAAGCTATTGTGCAGCACAAAGGACATGAATCTACAGCACGTTTGTTACTCCTGCCACTCTTCCGTGGACACATCTAAGCTGACACTAAAGCCACACAGTGTACCACTAAATGAAACAGGGACACAGCCCTATTTAGCACCCTTATGGCCCTGAGATACACGTGATACGGGGGTAGGGGAGCTTTCTTACTTTGAAGTGTCTGAAATAAAACCTGTGCTACAGCCCATCAAAGAGGTGCTTTGCGGCATGAAACCATGTGGCATGCCTGGCAGTGTGCCACGAAGACGCGTGAGCAGTTTGGGAAGGCAAAGCCTGCTGAGACAGTGCTGGAAGTGTTCGTGGTGGGAACCAAACCAGATACTGCTGTTGGGCGTGGTGTCTCCTGTCCTCTAAGCTGTACCCAAAAAATACCTCAGGAAGCGCCAGCCAGCACAGAACAAAATATTTAGGAGAGCATAAACAGTCTGAATGGTCAGTAGACCGGTGTTTGAAATAACTCCCTATCTCGCTTTTATTTAGCAGTACAGAAAGAGGCTGAGAATTCAAAAATTCACTGGCCTTTGTAGAAAATGTGAGCGCAAAAGCCTTCTCCTGCTACCCCTGCACAGCAGCCACAGGAGGGGCAACCAGCCTACTATCAGCACCTTGACAAGGTTTGAGTTTTAACTGCTCCTGTCTTTTAAAATAGTCCAGCACCAGCTTCGTTGTTGCCAACACCTTCTTTTATGCCATAAACTTCACTTACTCATGTATATTTTCTCTCTGCTTTCCTTTTAATATCTGAGGAAGCGTTTGTGTGCCCTAAGCTTTTTAAATCTTACCCACTATACAAGATAGTAATAAACTAAATTACCTCTATCTACGTTCTGGCTCTGGCTTTTGTCCGTAGACTACCATGGCTAGAGCTAAATACCAAGTCCAGCTAAGATTATGCCTTTGCTGAAGAACTCCCTTGCACTTGTAATAAATGCTGTATTTTGAGCAGATGACAGTAGAAGAACAGCACCTCTGAAGCAAAAATTTAAAAAAACCCCAAACCTCACAGCCTACTACTTGATGATTAATTTTTCATCCAAAATGAGAATTTTTTTCATTTGAAAAGCTGAATACAGTAGTTTTCAGTCAAGCCAAAGCCAAGCTTCCTTGTATCATTTGGCCAAATGTAAACTTTTAGTTATGAAATTGTTCACAGTTCCACTATTTTTTCTATGATGTCTCAGGGGAATTCAAAGTCTCCGAAATTCTGCCTGGCAAGACATCTCCTATGCGGGAGCACAGCACTGATCTTCACTGTCTTCTCACAGCATCTCATCCAACGTGAAGTCTGAGCTAATCTCTCCCCAAGAAGTGACTGAGTAAGAGGCTCCGTGAGAGTTTCAGTAAACCATCACAGGACCCTTTGAATTCTGAGACAAGCCAAAGTGAAATCATGTACTTGGGAATTAAAAAAATGTAATTCTTTTGATATAATAAACCACTTGTTTATCTAGACATTTCTAGATGAAATATATTTTCTGATGAAAGCAAATCACACGTGTATTTTTTTAACTTGATGGAGTTTCTCTGCTTGTTTTTCTAAACATGACTTTTGCTAAACATGATATTCCTAAGCATGATTTTTACCCTGAAAAATTCTACTGAATCAAAAAAGAACAAGTAATTGTTGCTAACATTGTATGAAAAATTGGGCACTCCAATACACAGCAGTCTGCGGTGTTGTTTAGACATCATCCGTCTCCCTACCCCTGAGTCTACTGTTGGTTTCTCATTCCTCCCATCATACTTGCTAATTACTGCTGCTTTTACCTTAGAAACATTTAGAAGATTCATCTTTTTTCTTTACAAGGCTGAGCCAGTTACTCAGAACACAGCAGTTTCCAGAGCTATTCCTTAATTATACTCATTGCAAAAATAATGTCTTAATTTGATAAATACCTTCAATTTGAAACTTCCATGTCTCAATATCTGCACCAAGGGTAAAATGCTGAATTCCCACTGACAACCATGGAAGAAACACATCTAACAATACTCTCTGCAATGAGGAGATTTTTTTTTGTTCCTTTATTCGTTGCTATTCCTTAATTTCTACTTTGGGATCTGCTGCTTCTCGGGTGAAAGAAAAGCAAAATAATGCAGAGAGGTGCAATATATAGTCATGGTATGAAGTCATAGACTGTGCTTATTATATAACAGGAAATTTTAAAGGTGAAGTACAACGGTGGGGACAATGAGAGCAGCCTTACAGATTCATTGTGCAAACTGCAACCAGTATCTCATTGAAATGAAGACCAAGTTCAGCATGAGGAAACTGCTGCCTAAGAGAGCCAGCAAAGATTAAAGCAGATCAGCTAATACTAGCTGAAACCGCAATATTTTGAATTCTGTTGGGTTATTCTTGACTTGTGCCTTTAATGGGTTATGTTCACATTTGTTCTTTCTTGCAATCTGAGTTACATAAATTGCTATGCAAGCACAAGATAATGTTTTCAAATAGACTCATTGGCGCATTAATCTATAACACTATAATCGGCCTGAAGATCGGATTTTTTTTTTCATTAAGCAGTGAATGTCAGCTCCTTTGGGCATATAAGGTGTCATCAACTTTATGCCAGCTTTGCTGACTCATATAAACATCTACACTTGTAAGCATTAATTTTCTTAGAGCTACAGCACATTATGTACTAAAGGGGATCAGAAGTAAGCAAAATCATCTGGAAAATATAGTCTAAATTTATATTGCTTCTGCTGAGAGGATTAATTTAACTGGCTGGAGATAGAATATATATTAAGCCATTAATGTTTATCAATCTAGGGACACAAAATAACTCATTTTACACCAGCTATTATTACCATGCTCATTTTCTTTGTATGTGCTCAAAACGCTCTGTTACCTGAGTGTTGAGAGTACCCTGAAATTATTAAGTAGCTTTATGTTCAAGGGCAAAGGCATCTTGCAAGTTTGAATTTTTTGAACATCTGAGAAAAATCTAATGTTGTGTTTGTTAGTTGAACAGCACACGCTGACTGAAAACAAACTGGAGCTTCCTCTTCTAGGGAGGCGTGCACTTACCTTTTCTGATGGCAAGGTATATAGACAGGAATACCTGAACTTAAGCTACTATTTCAAAGTCTCAGCTGCTCGAGTGCTATTTCATCAAATCCTAAGCGGCTCCCTCATTTACCGAATGCCTCCCCAGGGTATCAGAGAAGGACAACGCTCCTTTCACTGCAGTGTCGCACCAGGGGCAGAGAGTGGGGGTCACATTGGCAGCCTCCCTCTGCCTCCCCAGACGTGCAGGCAGCGAAGAAACACAGGAAGAGAGAGCAAAGCCGCACCATAGGGAAAGGATCAGGAAAAATTGGATTCAGTCTTGGGGAGAGCTTTAAAATATTGAAATAGAATATTTTATAAAGAGACTTATTCCTTGATGAATAATTATTTTATTTCTTTGTCTTTGGAAATGGACATATAGACAAAATTTAATACACAGATTTACCTCTCTGTGGGAGAGGGGAAAGGCCGAGTTTCATGTAAATTGATAGATGGCTGGGTTTAACATGTTTGTGTAGATTTATTGATGTGGTTTTATGATGCTTTCACTACTTCTGAAATCAAATTTCAGTAAGTCTTGAAAGTAAAGCTTTTGAATTACAGCCTGTCTCCTATTGCACAAAAGCCACAGCAGGCCTAGTTAGTTAAGACAAGTTACTCAGCTCACCCTGTCAGATGCAGAATAAGTTTTATTTTGTATTTTATTTACCTTTGTTATTGCATTGACTTCATTCATATTTATCATTAAAAATGATGTTAGAAAAATATTAAGTGCATTTAGGTGGTTCAGGGAAATGGTAATGGAATACTGAGCCATCTCTTTTTAAGGTCATCAGAACAAAATTGGCATGGGTTAGCCTTTTTTCCTCACAGCTATACAAATGAAGCTGACAGCCTCCATCTTTTACAAGTGGACTCCCTTCTGTGAGCATCAGGACCGAACAGAAACATCTGGTAACTATGAACACTGCCTCACCTGAATTCCAGTTTTTCTGCTATTATTTCAATAGTTCTTGATTTGATAGCTCACTATAATTTTTTATATTTTCACAGCTTTATGATTATAATAGAATAAAAAAATCTAGATTCTCACTGCCAAGAACATTTAAACTGACATTAATACTTGTTCTTTGCACACTCTTACTGATAATCTGACAGGAAGAGCAACCAGCACACGTATGTCTTTTTAAAAAACAGCTATTTTAGCAGCAAACAAGTATCTATTAGGTATCTGTTAAACAGGTTAAATGCAATATTTTCTGAAGAAGGGTTCTTAAGACTACACAAGTTCAGTAAAGTGTCATAAATTATGAGAAATATGTTTAAAACTTTAAGCAATATGTTAAAGAACTCAATGGATCGACAGTAATTTTCACTGTATCTGTACAGCAAGCAAATAAAAATGAAACTACAAACACTGCAGAAACATCTTTGCAATTTTCTCATTTGAACCAGGCAGCTTTAATAATTTTTGAGCCTGTCCAGTGTTTGTATCAATTTATACCGGTGTTTGTAAATCTATGCAGTGAGGAAGATACTAGAGCAAATTAGAATCCCAGTGTTTGCTCTAAGAAAAATTAGCCTAGCCTTGGCAACTTTCCGTTAGGAATTTGGCAAAACAGTATGCTGGGATTCAGTGAACAGCAGCAGTGCTGTTCTCCTACCAGCATCTTGAAACAGAGGTGTTATGTCCAGTCTGTTACCGATCACAAATTTGCTGCTCTCAATGAAGCAGGGAGCAAATGGAAATCTGGGTCACACAGAAAACAGAGCTTAAGCTGAATTGCCTTCCAGTCTCAGTTTTACAGCTAAGCAAGGGTGAGCGCTGTCTTGAGACCCAGTACTACCCCACTGCTCTCTTACGACCTAAGTAGTCCTTTTAAAAGTCAGAGGAGAACCACTCAGTGTGAATTCCTGTGACCACATTGAATGTTTCCTTCCTAAGATGAGACACTCGCAGGAACAAGTGTGTCACAATCTCAGCTTTGTAATATTCACAGCTAAGATGCCTTGGCACATACGGTCCCATGCAGTGCACCTAAGCAGCCTGTTCAACACAGAAGCATATGAGATAGGGAAAAAAAGGTCGATGCCCAACAATTTATGAATATGTTCACCCAGAGATGTGACAGATCAGGTCACTTCAAAGGAACCCCAGCTGTTGGAAGATCTAAGTCTTCACAGAGCAGATAGCATTTTATCTGGGTAAAGCATCTCATGCAGTTTCTCAAAGTGTTAGGCTATGGAGTGGAGGAAAGGAAGCTCCATTTCCTCCTTCTTTAGGCTTAAAAGCCATGCTGCAAGCTGTCAGCTTGTCAGGTCACCCTGACAAGACAGGAAAGAGGCATAGTTAGTGAACCCCAGTACAAAGCCACCAAGGTACTAACATAAAATTCTCAACACTTAAGATTTAGGCTGCTGGGGAACAGTGCTGGCAGAAATACAGCCAGAGCCCCTAGATGCTCTGAGGATTAGGCAAAGACTGACCAAGGCTTTTGAAGGTCTAGCTGTGAGACTACAGTGACCAGCGTAGCACTTAGACACTAAATCCCTGTTTATCCCTGTTTAGGTGTTCTGCTGGTGGTGGGCCAAGCAGAAAGTTTATGGACTGATGTACAGCATTTCCTACAAAACTATAATGTTGGCTACCTTGATGAACATCTTTGAAAATAGTCTTCCACAGTCTCAAATGAATGCAGCATAGATGCACCTCTTTTTTTCTTCATATGTTCATTTCATTGAGTAGTATTATCCAATTTACAACAAAGTCTGCAAATTAGGGACCATATCAGAGACCAGTACAAGGGACTAAATCGATCTGAGCTAACCTTAGGGATAATCTGAGTTATCTCTGATTTACATCAGTACCCTCAGAGGAGCGTTAGATTGCCGGAATATCTGTGTTAACCTCAAATGCACATTAACTGTAAGCAGCAGATGTTATGTCCCCGTCTGATCGAGGGTCCGGGGGGCATTCGTAATAATTCCAAGCGTGAGATTAAGACACAAGCGAGGTCAAATGCCATTCACTAGGGCTTTATTGTTATTTCCCAGCAATAGTCACTGAGATGGGTGATAGAGTTAAGGCAGAAGTAGTGAAAAGGTAGAAAGGAGAACCAGTATTACGGAGCACAGCAAGAGTACAGTCACCACCACAGGTCTGCAGCATCCCATCAGTCCTCTGGAGTCAGCGGCATCCTGTTGATCCGTGATTCTAAAGTCGTGACAGTGGTGAGGGTCCCAATTGGGCTAAGGCACAGCACCAGTTTATAGTCTCTGCTGACTTGCGGTTCGGCCCATCAGTGCTATGGTCACCTTTGCTCAACAAATCATCATTTGACATGGTTGCCGTATAGGCTTTTCCTGCCTTTATCACTTGGGCAGCATTGGTATTGCACAGTCATGAGAAACAGGAGACCCTTTTCCTGCCTTTGTCATTTGGGCAGCACTTGGTATAGCACAGCTGTGAGAAACAGGGTCTGGTTGCTGTGATAACCAAGCGTGTACCCCCTTTGTTATTAGTATGGCAGCAGGCGAACTTTGAGACATCTTGTTTTTCTGTCGGTCTCCTACAGCAGAACACTGTAATAAGTAACTCTGAAGGAAAAGAGAACACTTCTCCTGGCAGTTTGCTGATAGACTGTGAAATTTGTTTCTGCATGGACTACAGTGTCTTACATTGGACTTTGAAAGGAAGTGATCATTTACGGAAAAAAAAATTATTTCTGATGGGACAAATGATGGGCAGGAGCTGATGGCATAGGATTAAAAATGGAATTTTGCCCATACGGAAACCTTCATAGTGTTGGCAAGCTATGTTATGTCTGTCCTCTCCCTTCTGCTGAAGCATTAGACAAAGCAACTGCTGGAAGTACAATAATGGACCTGAAGGACCAAAAACCCAATCTGGTGGAGCAGATTGTGTTTTTGTGTTCAGAGCTATTTAGCAAATCACATTGTGAATCGAGTCTGCAAAATCAGTACCTTGATAACCTTTAAACAGAATTTTATATTGGCCAGATGGATCATGGCAGAGCCTAGTCAAGACTGGGGTCTCATTCTGCTAGGTAATCAACAAACATGAGAAATTAAGGTTGGGAGGGAAAACAAACATGGCACTTACAGTGTGCTATTAAACACAGTGCAGAAGCACCTGAATAAGCAGAGAGAAATTATCCCTATAACTTGGACAAGAGCGGCCACCTCTGCAACCTAATGAGAACTCATGCCTACAGATCTCAAATCTCTAAGGTCCAGCTCCCTCTGGGTTCTCAGTCTGCTATTACAATATATAAAAATACTAAGGGACACAAGAGATTGCCAAAGTTTATATATTTGCTTATGTGGCTGCTGAGCATTTACCACAAACAATTGTACCACGTTCATATCCCTTGCTTTCTCCTTCATCAGGCCTTTAATGTTCTTCTTCCAACGACTTTCTCAAACAGGTCCCTGGAGCAGCTAGCCAGGTGCTCTGTTAGCCCTGGCCAACAACTTGCGGGTCCATTTGTAACGTGTCTGGTCTCTTTCTTTGTCCTTTTGGATGGAGATATTGCTACGCTCCCTGCCTTGTTGCTTGCTACGGCCAAGGCATTTTGACAAAAAATATTGAGTAGACTATTAGAAGGATTTGCCATTGCAATCATAAAAATCAGCATAATAAAATATGAATAGCATTTTGAACTAGAGTAGTAGAAAGAAACTTTAGCAATAAAAATTAACAATGTATCAGTTTACTGCCTTATGGTCCATTGCTTATTGAGTTAGTTCCGTTTCCTCTTCAATGGAATCATAAAGGCTTCCAGTAGAAAAATAATTTGAAAGACATATTTGTTTATGATCTTTCAGTACCAAGAGAGAGATCAAACCCATGGTTTTGAAACCATCTTTCAGAAAGAAGTGCAGTGCAGAAAACAAGCTGCCTTCACTCAGCAGGGTGTGCTAAGTGTACAGGAGCATTGCGAAGAAACTCCTCAGAATATGCAATTTTTCAAGGTGAAAGAAAATCCTTGTCAAACCCTAGCAGTGAAAGAAAATGAGAAAGTATGATTAATAGCACCATTGAAAGTAACAAAATAAACCATGAAAGCTAAACAATCTAACAGGGAGCCTATGAATATGAAGAACCTGTTTAATTTATGTATGTTTAGTGGTTTGCTACATTTCCAAATTCTAAAGGGTATGCGCATGCATTCCCATATTGATTGAGCAAAGTTTCCAATACTGGACTACACAAATATCCACCATCTCCCTTTACATTCCCACTGGCACAAATAGCGCACTCCACGACTATTGAGGAGTTTGCTCAGATGTTTGAGGCGTTTGGCTCCAGTTTGCAAGAGTGAGTAATGACGATTTCAGGCTCCTGAAGGAAATATGCATAGTTTAAAGAAAAGAAAACCTACATACAAACCTACTTTGCTTTGTTTAGGTCAAACTAGCTGTTTCTTCTAGTGTTTTCTTTTAGAAATAGCAACACACAGGTTTACAAAGAAAATTAAAATAAAGCCCTTAAGTAATGGGTTTATTCCCTGATCCAAATACTTGATAAAACCCCCTAGAATGTGACCATTTTGCATGAACATTGAACAAATACTTTTAATATTTTTCATATTAAATATTAAATATTCATATTGATGAGCCTGCTTGAGCTGCAAATTATGAAACAGAGACAAACAGGACTCACCAGTACCTCTGCGTTACATTGATACACTAGATAGGAAAAAGCCACATAAAGGATGCTCATTTTATTGCTTTTATCACATAAAAGTGGTAAATCTGGGTAAACATCTTAATTCCAAGAATATTCCAGAGAGCTACATAACTGCTAGATCAATGCAACTTCATCCTGCAACTACAACCAGTATTTCTAAATTTCTAGCCAAAATATTATGCATCTATAACTAGACTCCTGCAAATACACATTGCTCTAGCTCTGACTCAGAATCATTTTCCCGCTATAAAAATTTTTATTTGAAATTTATTTTAACTTACACAAAATAAGAAGGGAAACAAAGCATTGTTTTGTAAATGACCTCTGTCCAGGTAAGACACTGTCTAATTCCACAGAAGGGAAAAAAACGTAGGTCCAGGCAACCAAATCAGTCAAACAAAGATCTTGTTCTTATCTTAAAATTCATTTCCTGACACACAGATTCTTGCCAGTTGTTACCCTCAACCGCTCAACCATTTCCATGCTTGACAAAACATTGGCTGTACTACAGTATGGATGTTCTAACTTGGGGAAGGCCCGGCATCCCACAGCCTCTCATTTAAATTTCATGCCTTTTTCATGTCCTGATTCTGGTAGTATCATAGAATTTCTCTTACTACTAAGTGATAATTCACTCATTTCTGTCATCATGCTGTTGTGACCAATCTTACTTTCCCCTACCTAACAACCACACACCATATTTTCTCTTTCTACCTCCCACTCTTTTTCATCTTTATTTTCTGCTGGTTTCTCCACTAATTCCCTGGAATTTATTGCTTCATTTCAGCTTCCTTTCCTCTTACCTCTGAAATGACTGACATTATTAGAATTCATAAATGTCTATTTCATAATTCATGATAAAATAGACAAAAAAACCCCAAACCCCAGATTTTAATAAAGAGGTCTTACAACCTTATTGTTATAGAATGGAAAAGTCTAATTTCTATGTTGGTTTTATCACTGAGGCTGATTGCATTTGTGCTATCTACATGGTGGCTGTTTAAGATGATCAGGTCACGTTCCCTACTCGGTCAGCAGATCAGGTAACGGGAAGCTCCAGAATATGTTTGACCAGAACAATGAAGCCAGCATTTTAGCAACACAACTGGGCATTTTTTAATATTTTAAAGTGTTATTATGATGAAACTTCTTTTATCAGTTAGGTCTTAGCTTGATGTAAATTAGCAATGATTAACTGACATGACTTAGAGCACTTTGAGTTTAAATAAACAGATCTTGTCCCAACTAGAGGCTTAGCCGATTGACAGAATTAAGGAGGTGATCATAACAAGCATGATTTCTTTGGGGTTTTGTTTTGCTTTTATCTTTTTAGTATAAGCACTTGGAAGAAAGTAGATCTTCTAACCATATAAGCTTTGCTTGCGCTGCATCTCAAAAGTATTGTATTTGAAAGACTGGTGTATTTTTCAGTCTACGAACTATCCTCACATCCTTTAGGTTAACCAGCTACAGTGTTTCTCTCATGTACCATATTGTGTGTTTATCTCTAAATATTTGAAATTACGTAATTTTATAGATAGATATCTCTTCTGAAACATACCTGGCAAAAGCTGATAGCAAACTACTGATAGGGAGATCAGTTATCCCAGGCATTTTCATTTGCCCTGTATTCCTGTAAAGGTCAGTTTCCTATTGGTTTGAAAATGTAAAGGTTGTTAAAGGGTACAGTATATAAACCAAATGCTCATCAGACACAGAGCATTGCATTCTGACACAGAAGATGGCTTTTTTTCTCTTAGTACAAGCTTCATCAGCTATTTTAACACCTTGAAGTTGAAAATTAATAGTTCATGTTTGTCCTTATCAAATCCATTCTATGGGACTACACAGGATAATTAAGATGTACAAGAAGATTTTTGAAAAATTAAAGGAATTATGTCAAGGCTGGCAGCCTTAAAAATCAAGCATACCTGCTTGGCTCTTGTGAGCAATCGTGTTTCCTTACCCTACTGCTCTGCCTACTGGCAACACTCTTTGTCAGCCAGCCGGGCACAGACACATTGTGAATCTTTTCTCGGTTTCTCTTTGTCTCTAAAATTTATAAAAGGTCACTAAATTACAAATCCTTACATTACTATTAATTATATTAGGATATTATTTAAATAATTGACTCACAATATATAACTTGAAAATTGGGTTTTTCATTTAAGTCTTGTGAATCAGTCCTTCCTGACAGGTTGGGTGCACGGGCTGTCTCTGGTGGGGTTTTCCACAGGCTGGCTCCTGGACACCTCAGCTTGACTTCTGCTGAATTTAATGGGAATTTGGTCATGAAATTTACATGACAGTGAGTTTAGCTAGCTGTCCATGAACACTACAAATAATACTACTTTAGCTGCTGAAACTAAAAAGGGTATTAACAGTGCTCCTGAAGCTGTAGCTAATGTTTTGTAACAAATATTTAGATAGCTTCAGCCTGTTCCCTGCCAGAATAGCGTACACCACTGGTGCCACATCCTGGCGGTGGAAAGTACTGGCTAGGCTGAATGAAAGCAACTGATCCCTCATCGAACCATCCTAAAGCAAATTAATTCACCATTCCTGCGCCCGAGGGGGTCACGCAGTGTCTGCCAGACAGAGACCTGTGTCTGCTGATCTTACTTCACAACTGCTGTCACGAGGAGGCTCGATCCCCCTCTCCTGAGTCACACTTGAACTGTGACAGATTGCTGTTCCTGGTTTTGGCTGTCTCAGCCGGGCTTCCTGGTCAGGCTGCGTCGCTGGCCCTCCTCTGGGACAGGAGAAGGGGGTTTCTGCAGCCCCCTCCCCTAGGCCCAGCACATGCACCGACCATCCCACGGGAGCGGCAGCCCTCAAGACGTGCAGAAGCAGCTCCATCATGCCTCTTCCGAGGCTGCACCTAACCTCTGAGAAGACATGCAACAGACGTAGGGCAATAAATGGATTTGTATATGCATCTGACTGAAACAAAATATAGGTAGAAGAAAACTAGCTGTCACAATACTACAGAAGGAGGCAAACTCCTCCCTGCATTTTAGGGGATATGTTTCCTCCTGGAAAGAAACCTTCTGTTTTAAACACAGCTGCAATGCTTTGTTTTAAACTACTGCAAACAAAGTCTGTGTTGATTTCACCAAGATAATACCGCATCTGTATTCAGTCCGATGTTCCCACATCTTAAACTTACCCCTCACCCTTTAGTGTCAATGTATAAAGCTTCATTTTTCATACTTTGACCCTTGTAATGGCCCATTTGTGGAAGGCCTACACAGTTTATCAGCATGATATAACCCATTAAAGAAATACTGGAAGTGGCATATAGTACTTCCTTTGGTCTAAAATGCATGAATTTATTAAACATACAGTTTGAAAGTGACCACTGAGGTAATTTTCTAACATCCGGAGAAGAGTAAAAGAAACAAACCAGTATATAAGCATTTATTTTAAAATAAAATAAATTAACACAAATTTTTTAGGATTCATAATAAACACCACTATTTCTACAGAGTAAATCTGCATTTAAGAAGTACTGAACACACATATCTGTTTGACACAAACTCCCAAATGTCATTTTCCACTGTATGAGATGCCTGATCAACCGATTGTATTGATATATCAGGTGCTGGCAAAAGGAAGTCAGGATTTAGAGCTGTTAAACTCAGAAAAATATATTTGAAATATGTAAAAACCTAAATTCATCATGAGATGATAGGCAAATAGCTAGATCACAGAATAATACATCCCATTGCATTCAGAGTCATTGATGACATCCAAACAGAGGATAGAAATCTGTGTCACTTTTAAGGCACAGAGCATTATTGTGCTAACAGCCCATTAAATCACATCATCATCATTTGTACGACTACAGCAATAAACATAAATGTACCTTAAATATAAAAGCTGTTTTGTAGAATTTGTGTTTGACAGGCTATAAGCTTTCTTTTTTTGTAGCTCTTTCTTCATTGCTAGGTGAAGTCTAGAGGTTTGGTTGAAAAAAGTTGTATTAACAATGTGACTTTATTTCTTAATAAACCGGCAGCACGTATTTTACAGGCATGGTTCAAGGCCTTAACGTAAAATAGTAGGAATGCTTATACAGTGAGCAACGGTGCGTGGCACCGGTTAAAGGTGGAGCAAAGAGGATTCTCCCTTCCCAGCTACAATGCTCAGAGCACAGCAGCGAAGCGTACCGAGCCAAAGGGCCTTTCAGACCCCTGAGCTGGTGCCACCCTAATCCAGAACATCTGCATGGCAGTGTTGCAGCAAATAGGAGGACCCGGGCACTTTACAGCCCTAGCAATGCCTTGGTGGGCTCCAGTTAAATTAGTCCTACTGAAAGGAGACACCTATTGCCTCTGGCTCTGTGGTGGACTATGTTCTTACACAGCTGATCTATTGGATTGAGCAGCTTCCAGCCTTTAAGTCAGGTGGGTCACCGGGGTCATTCAGGACCCTCAGCATTACTTCCTTCTGCTATCTAAATATCCTACAGGGATGTTAATCTCTTTTAGTTTCGGTTGCCTTACAAGGCTTCTAGAGCACTCCCAGATCTTTGTGCTATTGAAACACAACTGGTCTGCCAGTGCAAAGCAGAAATTCAGGTAAATGAAAGGTAAGGATGCACCTTAAATGTGGCTCCCTTCTATACAAATTTGAAGGTCCATCCAACAGCAGAGAAAAGCTAAAAGCATCTGCTGTCTGGCCAGCTCCAATGAGGTCAGGGTTTCAGGCCTTTCCCACTTCTGGCTTTCACTGGTAGGTGAAAGGTGTTAATTCACTTCTTCCCCCACTGCTGTGGGAACTTTGTAAAAGAAGGTTAAATAAACATTTCTCAAAATAGTTCAGACTGTTAATTGAGCCTCAGCATGCAGACTATGTAGATGACCTCTCAGAGCCTCTTCTAGGGCTATTTTCTGTAACCTTTGATTGTTTCAGGGTGTTGCCTTACAGATTCAGACTGGTGCTGCCACAAGCCCTCACATCTTCCCATGTTTTTTTTTAATGTCACATCTATTGTAATGGAAACAGAATCCATTGCATAACCTGGTGACAGAAAATTGATTCAGCTGAAACCTTCAAAACTGCAGAGAGGTCTTGGAATATAGCGTTCAAAAGACCACCTTCCATCATGGCCAAATATGTTCCTTTTGCTTTAGGCTAGGTTTTAATATAATAGTGTATATGTAGCTAATAGAGAGAGTGGGGTCACACACTGTTGCTGAGAACATCAGTTTTAAATCATGAATACCAAGGTATTTAAGTACTTCTGAAAAAGCTGCTCAATAATTTCTTTATCGTGAGGAATCAACCAATAATAGCCACCTCCCTGATTCAGAGAGATATAACAAGACCTAACTTCACAGACTGCATCAAAGCAGATTTCACAGGATTAGTCTGGGCTGTTCTTCTGATGCAATGCTGATGTCCCTCTGGACAGATTATTTATCACAATATATTACAGCTGATTCATGTGTACTGAATACAAATAGCTACGCTGATGTTAAGGATGTTGCAAAGCTAATAATGATAGCTATGAATCCTAGTTTGCCATCACTGCTCTGCAAGCATGTAATTCATTTCAGGAAGGTGAGAAAGCTATTAAAAAGTAGCATAATGTGACTCATTCTGTCAGCCAATACAAATAGCGTAGGTGAATCAGAGTTTGCCAGCATCTCTCCTGATTTTGAATGTCTCTCAATGGCAGTTCTCTTCCCCTCCAGGTTAGGTGGGTGTCTTCCTGCCTGTTCCTTAGTTACATATAAGAGAAAACTTAGTTACCTGTAGGAGAATCTATCTTTTATTTTGTTCGTGATAGAAAGTTTTGGTTCTTTTGGCTAGTATTTTACTATTTCATAGCAGAGGGACCAAACATGAAAGACGTTTTGCTATTAAAAAAAAAAAAACAAAACACCAAAAAACCCCACACATGACTCACCTGCTCAGGATTTAGCCAAAAAAACAGTAAAGAGGACTAAATCCCTCAGATAATACTCAGAATGAATGACTTCCCCAGCTTCAGGCGTAGGTGTAAGTTTTTATGTACCGTCTGGTCTGAAACTGAACTCTGTCCAGATTACAATTAAAAGGCAGAAAAAATGCCTTTTTAAAGTGGGCAGAAGTGGATTAAGGCACAGGCACTATAGATCTGCTGATAAATTTACAAAATCTGCAGATTATGCTCAACAGTCCCAAACTGTCTGAGCTTCCCTTCCTACCCTGTGTCATACGCCATGGCCCATACTGTAATTCTCACTGGGAAGCATCCCTCAAAATACTTGTCTCTTCTGGATTAGTCTGCTCTTCTGGACAAAGTAGAAACCCATGATTAGCCCAGCTCTGAACACAGTAACACTAAATCACAGTCTCAGTTTCCATAAGAGAAAACATTTCTAGCCTGCATGAAGGCAAAAGAAAATACTAAATATGTGAGTCCAGGGCAATAACTACCTATGTGAGTATGCCTGAAACAATAATTTTCATCTGAACCCTGAAGACCAGTATTGTCTAAGGGAGTAACAAGGATATAAAGAAGGGCGAACCCCTTTAGGAGCCTCTTTTGCCTTAAAAAGCCCAATCAAAGCCCAATGCTGCCACACTCCTGTGCAGTCTGCTAAATTCTGAATTCATAACTCCTACTAAGTTTGTCAAAATCTTGCAAATGGACCACAGAAATAGTGAAAAATAACACATACAGTCTTCCATAGTGTCCCACACTCCTTAGCTGGAAATTAGCCCCAGGCTGTCCTCCCCCATCTAGAGATCACAGAAAGATAGATTTCTCTTCCTATTTTAAAAGGGCTTTGTTAGTTCTTAGAGGATGCAAATAATAGTCAGACAGGAGGAGAAGAAATGATGGTAGATGATAACATTCCGTAATAAAATGTGTGAAATTAAATTTAAATTAATTTTAGTATATTCGTTTCAGGTAAGAAATAATTATTTCCAGTGGTTAAAAAAATCTTCCACATTTCTGACACAATAGTTATTAAATCTTTTCAGAAATAGTCAGTAGACTTTTAAAGCTATAATATAAGAGGCCTTTACCTTAGGAAGTATATTCAGTCTGAAATAGAACCTGTAAATGGATTTTTCTTATCATCCGTGAAGAAGTGTAAACTTAATCTGGTTGCTGGTTCTTTATCTCAATTCCTTTTTAATTGACATTCTGCTTAAACTAATGAAAAACCACCCTCTCTAAAGTCACTGCCATTAGTACCTTATTCTGGCCTTGTCAGGAATGACTGACAGAGAGGTGAAGCTTAAACACTGATAGCTGGAAATCTTTCCGTTAATCCAAAGTCAGTAAAATCTTCCGACTCTTCAGACTGAACATATAGCTATTATTCTTTGCAACTAACTTCAAGAGGATTTGAAATGGTAGATAACGTGATTCAATAAGACCTTGGTACACTCTTAAAACTCCACTTAAAAAGCCTCCCTGGGTTATTAGATATTGTGATTTATTCCAGAAAACGCTTTCAAAGAAAGCTCAGGAAAAAAGCCAAGAAAGCTCTATATTTGAAACATAATCTTTCCTACCTTCCTGTAATTCAAGTTGCCAATTCTCCTTGAATACAGCTGTTAGTCAGAGCCCAGATCCAGCAGATAAAGCCACGACTGAGAGGAAGTGCGGACTAGCCAAGCAAGCCCAACCTCCAATAAGTGTCTCTCAGTTCCCCTGACCTATGGCGAATGCGTGTCTGCTGAACAGAAATGCAACTTGGTGACACGGGGCATTCTACCTGTCAGAAGCACATTAGTCAGTTAACACTAACACATTATTACTCTACTAGACCACTGGGTTGGAGGAAAATTTTCCAGTGAAACAGGCTGGGGTAGAAGAGTGATCTCTTCTAATGACATCCAGGAGTTTTTGAGTTCTTGGACAAATATTTCTTGTTTTCAAATTTTTGGGGCAAGAAGTACAAAAAACTTGGTTTAATTCTTTATACTAAGGTTTGAATTTGGGGAGAAAAAAAACATTTTGAGTTGTAATATAGCCATTTTCTAACCAACTCTATTCATCATTTAACTAAATAAGTTCAACATTGTTAATAAATTAAATACTAGCTGAGCAGAAGATTAGCATTTTTATTTTCTTGAAAGTCCTGTGAGTGTTTACATCCATTTATGCATTCTATATGAATATTTTGCTTTTCAAGCCATCCTGGGTTTTTTTTGCTGTAATCATTTGAGCTACAACTATCAATGTACTTCTTGGAAACCAGGGCTGTAATTCATTCTTGTCAGAAACAGATGGCTGAGAAAATGAAAGCAACAACAGCAGTGAGAGACAAGGCCACCTGGGTCCATCAAGCTGATGAGAAAAGCCTGTGAAGCTAATGCCAGTGGTATCTGGAGCCAACACAAGCAGGCTTTCAAAACAAGACCTAGGAATCAGTCAATAATAAAAGAAAAAAAAAAAAAAAAAAGAAAACCCCTATGAAGCTGTAGGGGAGGCAGTCCTGGGAATTTCAGGCATAGTCAGCACTATGAAACATCCCAACTTTGAACTGAATTAAAAGGTGGAAAAAATGGACAGTCAAGCACTAAGCCATGGGGTTTGTCTGGGACAACGTTTCTGAGTAAGGTCAACTCAGTCTGATATTCTCACAGAAGAATACAGTTAAACAGAAACTAAAACTCTTGTTAAACTGCTTGGCCTACCTCCCCTGACAACACAGGATGATTCCTCCACTCCAGAGATCCTTTAAGTATTCCATGAACCATCATAGAGCATTCCCTGGAAACGGTGAGATAACCACATAAAGTTAAATTTCCTCCTCCTTTTGCTGCTTCAAGCTCCTGAACTGACTGCCACTACTTCTACCAGACCAGCTCCCTGTTTGGAGGTTATGCTGGAAGAAACTGAATAACCTAGAATTTGCAATGAATGCAGGTGATAGCAAGACTTCTTTTCTTCCTGCCTGAGGTCCGATTGCCGTCTCCCTGCACGTGCCCTTGGAGCTGAGACAGAAGCATCACTGGGCCAGCAGCACTGTTCAGTGATGGTCCAGGCTTTACTTCTCTCAGAGCTGCTGTGGAGCACTAGTAAGGACCAGTTAGCCCTCTGTGAAGTTCTCCCTTTTTAACAACTTCAACCTCGCCAGCTGCTTCTGTATATTCTTTCTGGCTTCCTGTGATTTAATGGCTTCTCTAGATCCATAGGTACCTTCTGTCATACAGAAATGAATGCTAGGTTGAACTGGGCAAAAGAAAGCCATTAATAGTGCAGCAAACTTTAAAATTACTCTCCTTTAACCATGGTTATGCCCCATGTGTGGAGCTGACATGCCACTGGAAACAAGTGCTACTTTCTATGAAGTTCAGCAGGAAAAGCAGAACAGTAAAAGTTTCAGTGATTCCTCTAAGGAACATTAACAGTATCAGGTACTTTCACGTCTTCTACACTTCCCCTTGATTACATTATGGATGACCCCTGAAGTCAGATATCATGATGTACAAGAGCTAATTTTCTCATTGGCCTTTCTGAGAAGGAAGAGCCACACATATATAGAGCATAAATTGTAACATAAAATTAAGCCACCAAGCTGGCCTAAATAATTACACACAACGGATGAAGTAAAGGTGTTTTGCTGAAAAAATCCTTTGGAGTTTGGTGCTTTCTCTTTTCACTTACCTATAAAATCACATGAATTCACAGGGAAATTGGTTGATCAGCCCTTGTTACTGCTGTTATTTCTGCTTACAGATACAACATGTGGCGTGATGCTGAGGGGCGTATATGCACAGCAGCCTACGGAGACTTGAGTCCCTGCGCTGCACTTAGCAAAATTCACAAGGATGCCCATATTTCACATGCAAACGATAACTCTGTGAGACTTAAAGGTACAGTACTTTTGAAGGATGTGGAAGTATAATCATAAACCACAATATTTATTATAGTGAAACAAAACCTTTGTTCAAATAGAATTGCTAGTCATAGGTTGCAGTAGCAGTTATCTGCAACTGCAGCCACTTTGAGCTTTTGGGTTTTATTTAAAAAGCTTAATTGGAATTTTTATTACTCCCAATTAAGCTTTTTAATTAAAAAGAAAGTTGAAAGAGGCTGGAGGCAAGTATTGCTGAAACTCATATCTGCATAGACTCTGAAGGGAAAAAAAGGGAGTTTTGTAAAATTGCAACTGTCAGCCAGCTGCAGCTTTCAGTAACGCTTACTGCTGATCCCATTTACCTTGCCAGTGGCACACTGCAAATGCAGATACACATGTCTAATTGGAAAAACAGCCTTTCAGCTTTAAATAGCACTATAAGAATATGAATCCTGCTTTATTCCTGCAAAGGACACATCACGTGAGTCAAAAATCCTACCTGCTCTCCCATCTCTGCCTTATTTATTCCATTAGCAATTTGAGCCTGGTAGATATTTTCCTTTTCCAAGATCAGGGTAGATTCACCACATAATGAATTTAATGACATTCCAGCAGACATGGGTTTACCTGCATATTTCTCTCCAGACTGCTACATGTACAGACAGGACCGATAGATAACATGTTCATAAACCAGGGACCCTTCTAGCCCTGCCTTATAGAACCCAATCACTATTTTTGGCCCAAGATTTATTTCAGCTTTTCCTTCAAACTCAGTTATTCCATGTAGCCTTTAACACTTTATCTGGATTAAGGAAAAAGCACTGGTTTAAAGAAGGGGTGAGAACTATTATGGAGAGATCTGCAACATTCAGCTGGCAAAGCAGAGACTGGGAAACCTTCGCATACCCAGACAACTGCAACTTTTTTTAGATTATTATTTTGGACCAAATCTCAAAAAAATCATGTCATTCATTCTCGCACATTAAATTCCCTGCTCTTTGGAAGCAAAGATACTTCATATTTAGCCCTACTTGGGGTTCGTTCATAGAGTAAGATAATATTCTAACAAACAGGGATGTTGGATTAGCCCTTGGAATTTATTCTATTGTTTCTAGAGAATATTTGGTGAAAATGTTTTCAAAATATACCCAGTGACAAAGAATTATTTTTTTTAATAGATGTATTATCAAAGTGCTGCACAGTTAGACAACGGGTTCTTAGGGAACTGATTTTGAAAGTGTAATTTTAGATATGTTTCCCAGATACAAATCTCAACAGAGCTGCTTTTTACCCTGCCTTTGCCTTAAGTAAAAATCTTATGGTGAATTGCTGTTAGAGAACAGATGTGCTTTGCATGGGGCTTAGAGGACAAAGTTGTAGAAGGGAATGAAGATTAGTATTGTATGCCTCTTTTTTACGTAGTTAAAGAGTGAAAAGCGAAGGGATTATCCAACCTGCAAGATGAAACATTTTTCTCATGAGAAAGAGGCATTTAATTCCACAGGAAATTAAGGAGTCACGAAAGGCTGATTTCCTTCTTGTTATTGTAGCCAAAGCTGTGTTTTGAGCGAAGACTAGCAGGTGAAGTGCGTGGGTAAACACGTCCCGTTTTTCTTAGAATGACATAAAACAAAGATTTAGGGATGTTCACTTCCTTAGATACAATCCAGACACTGTTTTGATATTTTTAATAGAAATTATAAATCATGCTGGGTAACTCTTGAAACAGATAATAGAATCATCTGAGTACATAAATCTAAGAACTTTTATGTCTTCTGTCTTATCTTTTCATCTCTTCAATATCTAATTCTGAATATTTGCCTGTTTGTTTGTACATCAAGGTCATTACCAAACAGCTTACTAATTTAAAGGGAATATGCTTCACAGATATTATTTGTCTGAAGACCAGAGATTAAATTATAATGCTTCAGTTTTAAAAATCTTAGGATTGATCTTATTTACGTCAGAGAGCACTGACATAAGACCCCATACAACACAGTTAAACATCAAAAGCTTTGTACTGAAAATATACTGCATTTTTTTTCCTTTGTGCCTTCTTAAGCCAAAATGTCTGAGGACCGACAATATAAAAGGTTTCTTCTAGCCGGTGAACAGCCATGCTAGAAAGGGCACAACTAGCACCTCCCATGCTGTGAATTGTGAATGATGGTGAATTTTGCAGACTGGTCGCCCCGAGGTCCCCACAGAAGCCATAAGAGAAAGCAGCCACCTCTAAGCATCGTTGTCCTTTGCTTTCTTGCTCACACACATGAAGTTGAAAGGCAAGAAAAGGGGGGAGCTTTGGCTCCACCTGCCAAGCATAAATTAATATAGCTGATCTATAAGGTGAGCCCCATAGAGGAAAGGAGCTCTGTGACTGGGCTACACCAGGGATAGGCATCTATGCTGTGCTTAATCCTGGAGCTGTACAGCTGTAATACTGACAGTAATTCAGGAAAGACTATGATATTGCAACTTACATTAAATGCTTAATAGTGGCCATTCCAGACTATGTAAAGATGCCAGTCATTTTATAGATTCTAATATTTTTAAAAAAGAAGCCAACATATAGCATTGTTTCTCTGTTTTCAGTGCTTCATTAACAAGATTTTCTTTAAAAAAACACTGCTGGCAATATTGTAAATACATTTAATCTGATTCATCGGTGAGCCCTGGGATATTTTTTCATATTTATGGATATGATTTTATGTATTTTCTCATGAATATGTCTCTTAGATATAGGCTGGTAACATTTTTATATGAATCATTAAATATATTTTAGCAGGGATTAAAACGAGTTTATATGTTTCCATATAGAAATGAGGTTATGTTGTTTGTTTTGCAAAATGTTACTATTACTTACTGAGAATCTGCTGGGGCCATACTGATAAGATGGGGATAAACGTTTCAAAGCCAATTTCATTTGTTTTAAATGGGTTGTGTCATCTGGTGTATACCAGCAAATGTCTTTAGCAAGTGAGAAACCAAGGCAAATAAATCAGGCATAAATCCAAATCACTGGCTTTATTGTAAGGAGAATTGCATTATTTTCTCTGAGAAACTTGGTAGAATTTCTTCTTTAAGAAGTTAGCCCTCCTGCAGGGTGTGATACTGCTGCAGGAGTGATACCAGCATGGCTCCAGCACCATTCAGGAGTGGCTGGAGGGATGCTCGCCTCAGCTTCAACCAAAGGAGCTTGGCTCCGACCTAAATACATAACTTTGGATAACATTCAGGATGCATGCCCGACACAGTGGGGGGAGGAAGCAAGGGAAAAAACCCACCTTATTTAAATGAGTCTACATTTTTCCTTTCTTCTTACCAGGTTGGCTATAAATGTCTGCCTTGCCTAATCTTTCAATCAGTCAATCTCAGTCAGGGAAGTCAGGGCACTTAAGAGCTGCTGCGGTTCCGAGTAATTACCTGAACAAAAGACCGTCTGGGATTGGACTAACTATTGGCTCATCTGTATTCAGCAGCGTTTTCAGATCACGAAAGGAGAAACCTGTAAAGTACAAGGGAGGAGATGCAAAAAATGAGACAAATGAAAAGGGAAAAAATATACTGTGAATGTACACCATAAGAAAAAAGGTAGAGATGTATTTTTGTTGTTTGATCAAAGCAAAGATTTCTGTGAGACTACAGAAGTTGCAGAAAAAAAAAAATTAAGAAGGCTTCTCTGCCTTCTCAGCATTAAATTTCTGCTAAAAATAAGAAATAAGGAGACAACAGACATTTTAACTACAAATAACCAAACACTTATTTGAGCTATCTGAAGCCCAGAGTTAGCTGCTATTTCAAATCATGATGGAAATTCAGTCCTCGGTCTCTCACATAACTCTCCTGATCAACAAGCCATTTAATAAACTGCAGAATTTCTTTTTTCTTTCTCCTGAACCACTTTGAAAAGCCTCTGAATCACCCCGATGTGAGGTGGAATATGTTATAAGATAAAATAAGAAAATTTTGTTCTGTAAGAAAATTGTTTGCTCTAGTTGAAGCTGAACCCTGAGCTAAACTCTGTGTTCACACGTACTGAGTTTAGTGTTTCACTCAGGAAAACTGCAGTGGGCAGCGACCTTGTTTTACTTGTTTTGGTAGGGACTGTAAAGACGATGATTTTTACCAATATGCTCAGGTGTAAACATTGTCACTTTATTATATGGGTACAGACAATTCCATGCAGCAATGAACTTCTTTAGGGAGACATTTTATTCAGAGATTCATAAAACTTACCATTAGATCACCTAACCTAAAAACTTACATAAGCTGTAGAAGCTGTCCCGATTATGCTGAGCTTTAACTTAATCTCTTTCCTGCATTTTTCTTTGGTTTGAATCACTTTTTATTACTCTGAGAACTACACTCCCAGCTCCTAATTTTTTTAGTGGTCTCATGATTGGCAGTAATTAGAAGCCTTGATTCACAGCCTTAGCCTATAGGCCAACTAGTGATTGAAGATGGAATCAGAGCTCATACTCCTTCACGAGCTAGCAGGTGAAGATACCCATTGCAAATCTCTTCTCCCAGAAGAATGGGATTTGCAATGGGTGTCTCAGAAGATATAACCACACAAATGTGAATTACCAGCTTTTTGGACTTATCCATGTAACACTTTTGCTAAAGCTAACCTTGTACTAAAAAGCAAGAGCTGTTGTTACTTCCATATAGCTTCAGCCTGGCTTTCTGTTCTGGGGATTAAGATCTTCATATGATGCCAGTCTCCACATCTCTTGGTCTTGTAACTCTTTGATGATGTTGCCTAAACAGATTTTAACTCTACAGAAGCCCAAATGTCCAAAAAGCAGTTGAGTTCCTCAGAAGCGAGGCATTCTGCACAATACGAGGTTGCCAGCCCAGTGAGTAACATAAAACTCTCCTGCAGTTGGAATGACTATCAAAGCAGCAGTGGTATCACCTGTGCACTCCTGGCAGTTATGACAGACGTTTTATACATATACATGCACAATATGTAAAGAGGTCAAAATTCTTTAAGACAGACAAAGCCAGGTTCCTAGTAATAAAAACAAAATATTGCTTTAAAGTTACAACAAATAATAGCCATAAGAAAAGGAAGAGCAATGATGGTGACGCACAGCCCCTCTCACAGTACACAGTATAGAGTAAAGCAGAAGGGATGTTGGCAGCTTCATGAAAACTCTGACGGCAACCTTTGGAGAAAAAGCAATTGGATGAGAATGAACATGGGCAGAACCTATTAATAGCTGCAAAACAGGAACTTTCCTAGAAATCACCTGTGGTACTCAGGAAAACACCACGCTAAAGGCCTTTCTTTTGCTGGCTGTGCTTTGTATTTCTGTAACTATAGCAATGAGTTACTTCTTCGGAAATTCTCAAAAATCTTCATCTATTTCTAAACAAAGACTTAGAACTATATGTTTTAGAATCTTTCATCGTTACCTCCATCTGTGGGGCCTGGAGATTTTATTAGATTGTATTATTTTAGTGCCCAAACCAAGAGATTATCAGTCTTAAATGCCAGGAGAAATTGCTGCCCATAACATAAGCATTGCCAGTGGTTCCCACATGGCTTTGGAAACATGGGGTTGTGTGGAGGCTGCACGCCTGTTATAGTTAGAGTATGTGTGTCTATAAAACGAATAAACATTTGGTGAAAGCTAAAAAGATTTCCGCTGGCTGTGGAGTTACTTTGATACTGTTCTGAAAAATCTCCTTAATTGAGGAGGCCACAAATTGACCAGAACAGGCTCTAACTCTCAGCTGACATGTATGCCCATCAGCACAGAGGGTGTTTAGGTATCCCTTTATAATATTCTGACACTTTCTAATGCAGTTTAAGATTCTTCTTTTCACAGTAACATGCACATTGCTTTTCCTGCCTTCATTTTAATTCATCCCAAAAACTACAGCTATGAAGTGTTTATGCAGATCCACTGATAGCCTGAGTTTGGGTTTGCATTTCAAAAACAACCAAGAAGTTGTACAGGACACTAAGTAGGAAAATTATCCCTCTTATTATAGCAGGTGAATATCACAAGAGGCAGGCAAACATAGGACAGTTTGCAGTACTGTAATCATAGTAAAACAGAGAGGTACTTGTATTCTGAATGACAGACAGAACAGCCAGTGCAGGCACGTGATGTGCGGTGTTCAGTGCTGTGAACAAATTAAAGTATTCAGGATTTGGAGGATTCTAGCACAGGCTGAGATTGTAAAGGAAGGAGAGCCTTCAAAAGCAGCAAACTGGGACCAAAAAAAAGTACCATCTTTCTCTTGATTTCTCCTGTGACAACTGAGAGATAATAGTTTCCTTAGAGTCAGCCACCGAAACCGTAGGAAATGTAAGCATGACCCTCTACCCCCACCCAACCCCAGAGAATTACAGATCTGTACCAGTTGTAGCATATTCCAGTGTAAAAATATGTCAGTCAGGAAATCTGTAGCTTTAAAGGACTGTGCTAGATTCACCCCTGCTGGCACAGAGGGTTGCAAATAATTTGAATAATTGCTGCAGAGAGCAGATGGTAGAAATGCTCCATTAGAAGAGTTCCAAAAATAGCTTAACTCAGCAAGGGGAGTGAGAAAAGTAGATAAAAAGTTCAAAGGAAATCTGACATCATCATCTTAAAATTAATATTAATAATAAATAGTAAAATAATAATAATAACACCACAACTGAATGGGAAATGGATGGGAAAAAAGGATGCCGAAATTGCTATTTTGGGCTATCGCGGTCTAATGGATGCCACCAGAGAACGGCAGTCTGGTTTGCATCACCACCATTTCTGAGAGTAAGGGTACAGCTAGATACTATCAGTCTGGTGCCACATTACATTATTTCTGGCTTTGGTCAGAGTACTGAATCAAATGGATCTCCTGAGTTTCCCAACTCTTTCCTGTCTTTGCACACCATTATTGGACGCTTGGGTGCCTCTCAAGGATGAGAAATACTCAGCTCTTTGCAATGCAGTAACCTCCTTGTCAATGTCTTGCCCCAGGGCGAAGACCCATGGAACTCAGGGTTGAACTGAGTTGCTCATCTTTACAGTCCTCTTTTTCCAGTGGTAAAACTGCAAGACGGCATGCCCTGCAATGCCTGGGAATCCTAGGCAGATCACAGCAGCAGAAATGGGTCACAGAACCAGTGCTATAAAATAATAAATCACCAAAGCTGCAGTTCTCAGGTGGAACTTTGCTGTTGTAAAATCAGGGATCTGAAATTGAGTGAACCTTGCTGAATGCCCTTCCTCAACACTGCTGTGAATGTTCTTCATATTCGTCAGATTAATAAATTAAGGTAAGAGAGCAGAAGAACCCACATCTGAGAAGTACACCATAAATACATTTTGATACAGGTGATAAAAATACACTGCATGATGAAGAGTAATTTGGTTAAGTTCTTTATAGACTACTGATTATTAATTTGAACTTCTTTCCGCTACTCTAAAAAAAAATATGGAAAAGAGAGGTACATAGTTTAGTCAATTCATTAGTCACTTCATATGTTCTTGAAAAAAAGCACAAATCAGATCCAAATGTGGCAAAGGAAGTTGAAAGTGGCTAAAATATGTGATATTTTACAAAAATAAAAGGCAACAAACAAGGCTTTGTACAAAGAAATAAAGGGAAAGACATAAAATGATATAAAACCCATGTATTTTGAAGGTTACCTCAAATTCCGGGGTTCACCATCCTGAGTATAATATCATGTAAAACTCTGTTTAAAATAGTTCACTACAATTTACATTGCAGCCTGGTTTAGATACTTTAAAGGCAATAATGGGATTAATGGGTGTACTTACATTTGGAGGAAAATAAAAATCAATAAATCAGAAATGTTGCCAACTACATCAGAAAACATTTGAACTTTCTACATATCTGCAAAATTTAAGTCACAGTCATGGCTTTCCACCCAGACATGCAAATTACAGCATTTATGTTAGCAAACCTGCCTTATTTGCATTTGTTTCTCTTTGGAAATAATAACTTTGCACATGTAGCCTTGTCATCTGTGTACACAAATGGCATTGCACAAGGCATCATTTTAGAGATTTTGCACTACAAGAGCCACACGTATCCATTACCATGGTGCATACTAACTACCATCTCTTGCCTTACTAAGGTTTCTAAGACCCATAGACAAAAACCAGCAGAAAACAATACAGGCTAAAAAAATCCAAGAGTTTTCTGTATTTCCTTAAGCACTGAAGAAGGCTTAAAGGAGATCAAGCACTTCAAATACTGCAACCTGCTTCACTGGAAATATTTCTAATCAAATCAAACATGAACAGAATAAAATCACATGAAGAGTAATGAAGTCTATGATCAAGATTGCTAGATTTCAGTGAGTGGTCTGCAACAGCTTCTCTAGTTTCTCTTTTGTGGATGTCACTATCAGCTGCAAAAGTAGCTCAATTAGAAAAAAAAAATTCTGTGAGAAAAAAATTGACAGTGACTGTTTAAAGCTGAAGATACTCATATTTTACAAAGAAAGTGCATTACAGAATATTCTTACTGTACTGAAAACGTAAGTATAACCCCCAAGACAATGGTGAAGGGAACATCTGAATATGAAATATTGTGGTAACAAGACTGGAAAACGTGGTCAGTGTTTGAGTTTGTAGTGAAACAGCTGGGATAATCTGGCAGCAAAGTGCCCACCAGAACCAGTTGCAAGGATACCACAAGGAAAGAAACCCTCTGGTGCACCTACAGAAACAGAAGCTATAAATTGGCTTGCATGTATTTTATAGCCTTCCCCTTCTATACGTAGCACAAAGGGAAAAAAGGGAGGGAATAGGATCATAAATGCCCATTCCCGACCGAGCCCAGAGAGCAAACTGCAAACATACAGTGATCCCAACAATGATTCCAGCACTTGTTTCCACAAGGACTCGGATACATTCTTGGTGCCACCAAAAGCAGCCGGGTGCACCAGTCAGAAGCACAAGACGGCATTTTGACATACATTTGTGAAGCAAGCTGATTTTAACTTTGTGCTTTTTTCGCGTCCCTCCACCGAGCCGTCTCCTTGCTGTGCATTGCCACCTGCAGGACAGCCAGCTACGGCCAACAGCGCTGCCGCTTCTCCGAAAAAAGGATCAAAATGCAGCTCTCCTCGCAGCTTTTAACAATCATTTGTTTTCATGAAGCAGTTAAAATCAAGAAGCCAAGTGCACATATGTTTCTGTGACCATAAACCTGTATATATGCTGCTGGAAGAGTCAGCACTGTCACCTCCCAGCCTAAAGAGCCACAGAGGGCAAATGCTTATGGTCAACACAACTTCCCTGTCTGTGACATTGCTGCAGTTGATAAGTCCCAGGCAAAGCTAGGTAAATAAACCATTTTAGAAATTAAAATTCTCACTTTCATTTACTGACTGTGAAAGGGGAGAGAGGAAGATGAGATATTTGTATTTAAAGATGGGCACGGGAAATACAGGATTTAAAGGAAATACTGTATTAGTTGGCTTTCAAAAAGTCTGATTCCCCAGGATGACTTAGCTAACTCTGCCAACCAGCTTCGTGTCACCTGGAGACACCAGATACCTTTTCAGTGCTTAGTTAAGACAGGGGAAAGGAGAACCAGTGAATACAAAAATGTCCTTTATGATACACCATGTGGAATCCTGGCCCTATTGATCACCAAGGCAAAGCTTTCACTGATCCACAAGACTATCCTGTTATATCCACAGTCTGGATATAATGAGTATGTGAGATTTTTTTCCTAATTGAGGCTTTGTAAATGTCAAGGGCAAAAATGAATCTTGCAGAAAGCAATTCCAACAGTTTCAGGCCGCACACGGGGTGAAAGCACTACCTTCTGAGGAGGTGCTGGATGAAACCCACAGCAGTTCCCATGTTACAAGGAGGAACTATCTGCACACATTCTCCAGAGGATTGCTCCTTTCAGCTAACTATTGTTAACTACTGGAAACAGAAGGTTTAATACAATCCATTCAAACAATGAGGAAGTCGAGCTTCAGGTAGTAGACATGAGACGGAGTCTCGGCTGAGCTGAGTAAGTCAGGAGCACTGTACGGCGAGGAACCAGCTCACTGTCCTAGGGAGCACGGCGCTGTTGGGGTTCCAGGTGGCAGGGTCTGCCTGGAGGCAGAGCTGCCTGGTGTGCTCTGCTCGTACAGCACCTCGCACAGTTCTTGACAAAAGACATGGGGTACCTCACACCCATCATCAACACCAACTGGGGAGAAAAAAAAAACGGGCAAAAGAGGACCGGGAAGCTCTAAACTGCACTGTGCAACTGCACAACTGCGTAAACTGCACTTGTGCAACACTGATGCAAAAAAGGCAAATGCAAATCTGGGATGTACAGGCATGGGTGCAGTTCATCAGGCAGAGGTGGCAATTTAGGTAATTAAGTTCAGCAGAAATCAACAAGACTGATAAACACAATATATGAGGAGAGAGTACAGAGCAATGGGACTGGCTTAGTTTCAAAGAGAGAAGAGGCATAATGAGAGTATGTGAAATATTGTCATAAACATGACAGTGATTGTATTCTGTGTACCCTCCGTATACAAGAAATTGACAACACTGATAAAAAAGAAGATTTATGCAAGGTGTGGGGAAAATCTGTCTGTTTATAAGGAGAGTTAAGTCCTGAAGCATCTGGGGAAGTTAAAAAATCCTTGTGTTCAGAGCTTTCGAAGAACAGATGAAGCATTACTTGGACTCTTGCCATTTGGACTTGTTCTTATAGTCTTAGCTCAAGAGATTCAATGATATCACAGATTTCTCTTGCCTATTTCTTATCAGTATCTATTTAGTCATGGGCAGATTAAAAAAACCATGACTATAATGCAACTATAAATGGAATACAGAAAGAGAACAGACATGCATTATTTCTTTTTCACATTTCATGAAGCTAAAGGTGTTACCACAACTTTCAGTTTGACTCAAGATTTTTAACACTGAGAGACTAACTACACAGGAATCAAGACAAATAATAAAGATCAACAGCAAGAAATACTCAACAATTTTTTTAATAGGCAAGTATACATGAAACGAAGTCATATACACTATTAAGCATGTGTAGTATTTTTACATCTGTATATTTCACATCTGAGTAATGCAGTAATGTACTTTTATAAATTCTCAAGGACATCCAGAGAACTAGATACAATTTAATACAATCATATAGCTTGAAATAGACAATTTTATAGAAAATATATGATTTAGAATCATAGAATCATAGAATCATTTAGGTTGGAAAAGACCTTTAAGATTATCTAGTCCAACCAGTGACCCTACTCTACCAGATCCACCACTAAACCATGTCTCTAAGCACCACATCTACATGACTTTTAAACACATCTAGGGATGGTGACTCAACCACCTCCCTGGGCAGCCTGTTCCAAGGTTTGGTAACTGTTTCAGTGAAAAATTTTTTACTCACAAGATGAAACACTAGGGGCCAGTGAAGCTACCAAAAATAGGAACCACAACACATCACGATTCATTCAGAATTGTGTACAGCAGCCCACAGATGTCTTCTGCATCAGAGGCCTTACATTTCGCATGACTACAGAAAACAGATGTGCCACGTGTTTAAATCATGAAAACCAGTATTTTGTGCTATTTGGAAAGCTCAGACAACGGGCTTCAGGCTATTGAAAACATACTAGGAATTATCTGATTATGAACTACTATACTGTATAAGACTTGTACAATTAACATCCAGAAATGGGGAAGGAACACTAAAAGTGGTGCTTCAAGAAGTAGGTAGCTCTAGCAAAAGATTAGCACGTGATGTACATATGAAGTCTTTATAAAAAATATGTACTTTGGACATTTTACCTTCAAAGTAAATTTTGGATTCTGATGTTTGCATGGGTCAAGGCTCTAACTCAAACTAGCCTTTTTTTCTTTGAAAGTAGGAATTAATTTTTACTGACTTGAGTGATCTGCAAGTCAGATGTACAGTTTAAGCAAGTCATTTAAGTTGCCCGCAGAGACAATGAAAACAGGTAGGTATTTGCAGGCACCAGTTCATCTTACCTTAAATTATTACATTATGGTCAATTTTTATATTATACCAAGATGATCTGTGTCCTGGAGAGGCTTACTGGTCTGCTTAGGTTATAGAAGCACAAGAACCATGGAGGTTCCAGTTCCAGCTCATCCCTGCTCCTATACAGACAGTTGGTTGAAATGCCAGAAATTTTCTGTGTGTTTGTTTCCTGGACCTGAGCAATAGCGTGGGGCATTTAGATATCCTGATAAGCAATTGCTTTCCCTTCAAGAACATCACAGCTTCTTCATTGCTTTCCTATAGAACTGAATATTCAGAAAATGGAAGATGCATTTCTGATTTGCAAAATGATTATTTAGGGCCTGATGGGGTGATGCATATTTAAAAACCTTAGTGCCACCTGAGACACACTAGAGTATCTGACAAATCCCTGCAGAGCTGCTATATATTTCACAAGACCTCTGTGAGACCCATTCCCTTCTGGAAGCTGCTGAAGACATCCCCTCGGATAGCTCATGCAGCACTAGATGTTCATGCATGAGCAAAAGAATCAAGCCTAAGGACAATAAATGTGGACTTCAGCCCTCCCAACTTATCCACCAGTCTGAAATGTTCACACCATAAGAGGAGATGCTGACATAAATAGCTCTGTACCTCCTCGTTAAATCCTCTGGAAGAACAGGAACAGGCATGAACAGGGGTCAGGGATGGTGGAGGCAAGGCAGCATTGCTTGGCTCCAGGGACAGGCAGCACAGAATCTGTTGTTTTGGGTAGAAATACACGGTCTGAATGACAAAAAACAACATAACATGGACCTCCTTCTGTGAAGCTTCTTGAGGATAATAATGTGATCACCTTTCGCTCATTATTATAAATAGGTTATTACACAGCCCTGACTTCTCTAACCTCTACAGCAGTATTACTCCAGTAGGAAAATAATAACCCAGCAGTAAATTCTATTATTTCTACAAATAGAGTGAGAAATTGTGGATAACCAGAAAGGTTAATCCCTGTTTAATCTTCAGTTGTTGTGCTAGTGTCGTATAAACCTGACGGTAAATGGGGGGGGTAGAATAGCAGAATAGAGCCCCTGTCTCCTGCATACAATACATAGTCATCTGGAAGTTTGTCTCTTACTTTGCTTTAGCATTATAATTTCTCATAAAAGGCTTGTGAACTAAAAAAAATTGGAAAATAACTACTAAAAAGAATGGCATTTATCTGCCCTTTCTGGCATGTTCACTTTGGATGCAAGAGCCTAGGGACAGAAAGGAATACTGCAGCTCAAATGCACAAACCATTTGTTTTCAGTACAGGAAAAAGCTTCCTCAAAGGGCGACTAAAATACTCAAAGGACGTACCTTCTATACATCCAAACAACCCTTAGATAACCCTTTCCATAGAACTGCAACACCAGGTAAGGAAGCTACCGAAAACAAGTATTTATTCTCTGCAGGGTATTTTTTTGTCCCTCCCTGATGCTAATATTATTCTTATGACACCAGACACTGCATAATTTGACATTTCAAATGTATGGCACTGTGACAATGATATATGAGGAAACATTTACAGAGCCTGGCACAAGAAGCAAAATTAATACTGAAAAGCAAATTACTTGCTTAAATTGGCTGCTGTTTCTCAATTTGCAGGGTAAATACGCAGTGTAACAGTTAAACTTGGGAACACAAATAATTGATAGCTTTCAAGCAATGACTGTAGGTATTTACAGCCTACCTGCTTAACTACCTGTTTTCTGCCAGCACCAATGTTATTTTGCTGCAGGCATGTCTGGCTATATGATTAAATGTGGCTAAAAATAATCATACAATATGAATTCATTATGTTCTTTATGTAAAGAAATTATCTTTAATATTTCAAAGAGAAAAGGTTGCAAAACACAACTGAAGAAAACAGCCCATGGAGGTCACTCAAGAGAAATTCCAAAAAATAGAAATTAATAGAGTAGTGCTCCCTATCCAAAGTATTTGGTCTTCTTCTGGAAAATTTTTAAAACAATTTGTGAAAGGAAAATTAAGAAATACGCTGATTTTTAATGCTAGCCTCCCTTCCCCCTCTGCACTCCTCTTCCCTTGGGTAGCACCTCCTGCTCATTCAGGACACATCCTCACGCTCAGTTTGCCTTAAGCTCAATCATCTTAAAAGAGTTTTCCTGAAGGTCAAGAAGAAGCAAAAAGCATATATCAACATGAAGGGAAGAGGAATAATCTAAGCGTGGGTGCCAAGAAGGAATCAGAAAGAAACCAATCATGTACTGGGTAGCAGAAGAAGGACAGAGGGAAAAAAAAAGCATTGCTTTCTAAATTCCAGCCCCCCCAGCCAATTATTTAGTCATAATACAAATTGGCAGAATAGATTATGCAAAAATTATGAAACCACCAGTAATATGTCCAATGATCTCATCACAGCTAATGTTAGTGCAAGGAATGCTTGGGTCTACATTTTCAAGTGGGTAGCTAAAATGGATAGCTGTGTTGCCAAGGTCTATGGGTCTTTCCTAGATCTGTTTTCTAGAGTGACAAGACAAAAGCAAGACTCCTATGGCCTTGAGCGCTGCTAGATTAGCTTTTTGCAGGTGACAAAAGGTCTGTAATCTCCACAGAGTGCAGCTGACTCAGCACCACTACAACACAGTGCTGCCTCATACAATCACAGCTAGGACTTTGAAACGGCTAGAAGGTCATCAGCCAAGATCCTCCTAATGTGAGATCAAGTCTCAATATACCTCCAGCCTTCTGGATCTAAAATTCCATTTGTTCAAAGGTGTTAGTATATATACTTGGTTGTAAGAAGTTTTGAGAAGCTTTTGTTCATGTACAACCCTGAATGCAGACTTCTCCAACTGAAGGAGGTCAGAAAGCAAGGACCGCATACCCTGTTCCTATTTGGCTCGATCCCAAATTAACAAAATTGTGATGTCCAGCTTCAGAGCTAATGTTAATTTATATTACCCTTCGTTATGTTAAGTTTTTCTTTAGTTAAAGAAAAAAACCCCACTGGGATAAACTATTTTTTTACCATTCTCACCGCTCAGATCTGAAATTTTGATAATAAAGAAAATAATCTTTCCTTTAAATTAGGTCTTTTAATGTCCTTTAGTAAATTGTATAAGGTCTTAATTTATATTTTTAGTAACTGTTAAAGAGCTCATTAACTGATCAGTTCATTACATAATGACAATAATATAATTCATTTCTAAAGTGGAAATTTGAAGCAGAGTAAATCTCAGCCACAAATTCCTATTAAGCTCTAACCCTGAAAATGAAACCACATGGAGAAAAACTGGGTTCAGGTAAAGGAGAAGAAAGATGAAGCCAGTTTATATTCCAGAGAGGAACACAGCTACTTCACCTGGTCCCGTGTCGAAGGGCCTTTTGTGAAGTCTCTACACAAAGTCTTTTTCTTCCTGTAAAAGGAATGATCAATAAATATCAATTTGCTCTAGAAAAAATTCTCAGTCTATAAGCAATTTCTCACTAAGTTGACAGCCCTTTTTTTAAAGTACCAAATCAGAGCTATTATGCTGCATTTTGGTGAGAGCTGTGTCCTTCAGGAACACTTTCAAAGTCAAGTGGTCTCTCACCTGTAAGCTGCATCTAGGCCTAGCTTTGAAGGGATTTAAGTTGGTAGTAAAGGCTAGCATCCCCAGTTAGGTCCTCCAGCATGGATGGCTTCAACGAGTGCCTTCCCCAGCCCTTTTCTAAGACAATACGTCAAGACAGTATCTGTTCTCTTCTTAACTGAGACAACTTCCACATCAGCTTATCAGCAGGTCAGATTCCAGCTCAGAAGCTTGAGACTGACATGTCTTTTGAGATAATCAAGAGAAGCAGATGAATAAATGTATTATTTATGTTTATTTTTGGCAGGTTGACAGTGTTTGGCACTGAAAAATAGGAGCATTGCAGGAGGGAAAAACAAGACTTGCTTTCCTTCGCTTTGAAAACCCTATGCTGTCTTGTTGGACCTCATCAGGAGTTATGATTCATTAGACTAAAAAGATTATCCCAGATAAATAAGATTAATAAGTAATAATGCCAATTATGCACCTATCTGGACCAAATAGTGAGATTGAAACAATTACACTTTTTACATCATTATATAAGAAAACGTTTATAAATGTTGTCACTCGATGTGTGACAGTCCACATCGCAGACCTCTCCAGAACCAAGTAGCACGGTGTTCAACCTGGGAATCATGCTGCCCAACAGCAGAGTCAACCACAGCCATACACCACTGTGAACTGCGTTGGAGTGCTGGAAGTACAGAGGAAGAGATGGAAAAAGGGATCACCCCAAGACAGGGAGAGGATAAGTTTGGGAGAGAGCAAGAACATGGACCAAGATAGTGTTTACTGCATGACATATCCTAAAAAAAATGTTATTAACACAAACATAAAGTTATGCTTTTGATATAAAATTGTCTGGTGTAAGTGAATAGCTTGTATTTTGCGGAGGGATAGGTCATCTCATCATAACAGTATCTTCTAAACACGGAAGGCAAAACCAGCAGACAGCAACAGAAGGAAGAAATTAGTACTGTTTACTTTGAAAGAATTCAGAAGTTGCCAGGAGAGAAGTAATGTGCTCCCGTTCCTAGCTCTGAAATAAGATGAAACCTGTAGTTTCCAAGATAATATTGAGGGCCTAATATTTTGCATGTTTTTTGCAATCAATCACTTCCTTAAAACAATGCAAAATAACTACATAAGTGAATACAGGCAAAACTGCGCACTTGGAATCATAACAATTAATAGCTTTCATAATAATCTGAAAGAATAATAAACTCTTTAACAGCAGACACGAAGTAAGACTGATTTGTTCAGCATTACTTGCTCGATGCTGTTAAAGCCAAGCTGCATGAAAAAAAAGATAGATTTATGTATTCTTCAGTATGAAAAATGTCCAAAAGTATTTGGGAAAAAAGCTAGGTTCAGTCTCACAGGAAGATGATTCACCATCCACCCCTTGTAGTCACTGAAGTCAGACACATTCATTACCCATTATGCTGAGGAATTTTATTTTTTCCCCTTTTGGTGAATAAGCACTGAATTACCCATATCGCTGGGCCATCTCACTAAATGCAGTGGCTGCTGCTCACCAAAATAATCATAAAAAGTTTATCTGTGAGGGATTCCAGACATTTAAATATATGGAAGCTGCCTCTGCTAGTAACAGAGATTTATATTCCATTCTGAAAGGGGTGTACACAAATTCTCAGAATCACCAGTTGATACCACATGCAAATACACATGCTCAGTGAATGCTTGTCATTTAAGACTCTTCCTTTCATAGAAGAGAAGCATTTAGCAATCTCAGGGGCAGGGTCAATGGAAATGTGAAAAGAAATCACTAGATAGGACTTAAAAGTGTTCTAAATCCTCACGGCCCTATGTTCCACATGGATTGGATTTTGAATTGACAGCAAGATGCTGTTCTAAACATCAAATTTACTATTTTAATATAAAATTTAATTTCACTTTTTCTCTAGCTTCACTTTATTCTTATCAACTTTCTCCTTTTAGTCAATTTACTCAACAGCAGTAGAGTACAACCAGTAAGCTGGATTTTTACCAGTCTATGTCTTTGGATGTAGCTAGCTTGATGGTACCTATGTATTATTGTGTTCCTATTATGAAATCTACTCAAAATAAATAATAATCACTCAATTAAAATGTAGTGCTGCCATCACTGAACTGTATACTGCACTGTGTCACACAGAGATCTGCTTATTAATGTATCTGTGGAGCTTGAGAATAAACCAATTTACATTGCACGAGTGTTATAGAACTGTACAGAAGAATCATCCAAGCTACTATATAAAAGGTTTTTCATTTATTTTATTTGCTGCTTATATGTGGAGTTAACTGCTTAAGTGTTTGCAGAAACAGGGACAATGAGGCAGGTTCAGCCATTCTATTAAAAATAATGGAATAAGAACCAGTTACTGTCACCAAATTTGACCCATTTAGGATTTTCAATAATTGGATGTGCAATTGACTATCTCTTGTTCTATTTTTGAACAAAAATTTTTACTAATCATGTGTGTTAAAGCTTTGATAAACATAGCCAAGAAAGACACCCACCAATTCAAAGTTTTTTCAATTGTCCTTCACATTTTTGGCCAACTAGAAATTTCTAAGTGGCTTTTATTCTGCTCTGCTTAAAACCAGAGCTCTGCAGCACCACTCCAAAGCATGCTGGGATACCTGCACAGGCAGTGGTCAGGGCAGGCTTTCCAGAGCTCGATGGTAGGTGGCCAACCAAGCTGAAATCAGAGCTAACTCATTTAACCTGACCTCAGAGCATTTGGGAAAAGAAATCACTTAAAAGCCTAGATAAAGTCGTAACAGTTTAGCTCTTACTGTTTTTCTTTTTCCTGCTGACCAAAAAAAAAAAAAAAAAAAAAAAAAAAAAGCAGACATCTAACGAATTCTGTACATCTATTCAAAGTGTATAAATATTACAAATTCAGAAAGTATCCACAAATATTGAAATGACACTATCCACATGAAATTGCTTTGATAATAGATTAGGAAAAAGTAGTTTCTGTTTGGTCAGAAAATTAATACATGCTGATATTTTTGTACACTGATTTACAAAATGAAGTACTCAATATAAATATGAGAAGCTCCAGAATCAGACTGGTGCATCATTATTCACATTGCCCTACACTTGGAGAATTACATGGAGCTTTTTGCTGCCATTGGCATCACAGCGTAGCAGCTGAATGCAGTGTTTGATTATTGTACAAGAAACAGGTAGTTCACATTTTCCTAACATTTTAATATAGTTTGAGTAACGTCAATAAGCTACAAAGTGATGTACTCAGTGTTTTCAAAAACAGCAGAAAAAGCAAGCCCAAATAATTCACCCATTTGCTTGGTAACTGGAATGAGGATGGTCCATAGAGGCAAGTCAGGTCTTCACAAAGCGAATCTCAGTCCAGACTCGGTCCTGAGCATGCTGCAAATTAAGCTGCTGTTTGCTTTGGCCTTCAGACAGTTTAAGGACAGGTAGCAGAAATGTAGATTTCAGTCATTTGTCAGACTCCCATATTGAACTTCATCAGTTGTGAATTTAGCACGTTTCAAAAATGACTCAATCATTTCCACTTAGTCAGATTTTGTCATCCTTTATTTCAGTGGAACTGCTTGCCAAGTAAACGACTGCATCATACGCATCATTCTCCTCACAACTCATGTACGGTCTGAAGACAAAAAGAACATTAACAGTCAAGCCATGAATACAACATCTCAGCTTTCAACTCACTGGTGCACTAAATATATAACTGGGACTGCAACAATAGCTAAACGTATTTCAAAAACATAAAAATGCTAATGAATTGACCTTTATTTTAAATCTTTTCATCTTGTCCTATTCTACTGAATATCTTGCATACTTTCAGAACGCAAACACAGATGAAGATTCCCATAATTGTTCTAAGGATATGAAAGAAAACCGACTTCTGCACAACTGCTTTTGGTTATTGGAAGTGAGGTGCTTGTATACAGCATGCTGCCTCTGCCAAACTGAGCTGCAGCTGGACTTAAAGAGGAAAAATGCTGTGCAGGAATCTCAGATAATTATAAGTGAGTAGCAATTTTAATTCTGAGCATATTGAAAGACTTAAAGCAGAAAAAATTACCTATACAAAAGGGAAGAATATAGAAATTATTCATATCAAAATGTGTTAAGTATAATTAGGAGTTTACGTGGAATACATGTACAGCATGACATAAGAATGATAGTACTCACTTTCCTGTTTCATAATCTGCTTTTTCTGCCCTCTAAGAATCTGCCTGTCCTCTGGTAACAATGTCATTTTTCTCAGCATTTCCCAAAAATCAGCTCTCAATCTACTCAAAAAATGTTTGAAAAGGGTCTGTTTAGAAGCTGAAGCCAAACAAAACCAGCAAACCGTGGCTCCCACCTGGTCCATACACCCACAATCACTTCAGGAGATACCTGACAGACACATGACCACGTACCCACTCCAATTCAGTAGCCTGAAACTGTCACTCTGTCACAGCCAGGGTGTGCACCAAACTCAGGAATTCTGAAGAATTCCATTCAACAGCCCAGACATGGTCTGTGGGGGCATTTCAAGTCATTGATGCTTCTAGCTCATAAAACAACTTTTGAGTTTACTTTAATCAAACTTCTGAGGAAAATGCACTTTATAATGCTCTCTTTGAACTAATGGATTTAACGTAACTTTAATCTACAAAAACTGACCAAGAAAAGCCCTGGTTTCCTTTTATTCCTTGGTGTTGTGAATAAGTGGGGGTTTTTTAATTGGCTTAGTCTCAAGATAAATTTAACCCTTCAACAATGCTCCTCAAAAATTAGCTATGGTGGCAAAATCAGCATGTATTGTATGCACTAGAATTATACTGAACTTTCTGAGTGAAAGGAGGTCCTCTGATTCACATGTACACTCACTGAAAAATAAAAGAAAAAAGAAAAAAATACACTGTGTGAACTGCTACTATCTATTGGAAATTAAATAGAAAGGCATTTGTTATATATATGGTTAGATTAGGATTCAAACCAAAGAAAATAAAGCAGCATACTCCCTAGAATACTATCCGTAAAATGTGTCCTGTTAACTCGATCTAGTAAGGTGCTAGTTTTAGCTGCTCATGCAATTGCTCTAGCTAGATTCAAATACTGATTTGGCTGAACTCTCAGGCTTTGTGGGATTTTTGAGTTTGTCTTTTTCTTAAATGGTGTTAGATGGTTTATTCCCACGTATCACCTTCTCATCACTTTAAACAAGCTGTTATTTATACTAGGTAATTCAGATCCTCTGACTAGGAACATGTCTCTTCTTTTACTATATCCTGAACAACAAATGTTCCAGCACATGGATTTGATGCAGCTCCAAATACCAAAAGATGCACCTCACTGAACTTCAGCTGCCTAGAAGACTGTCATCAAGTTCAACTTAATCATCTAGGCTTCTTCTATGCAGTTAATGGAGAAAGACAAACACTTCCAGAGTACGATTCATCTCATCTATTCCAGGATAAGATAAAGCACCCACTGGAAGTACCTGTCTCTCTCCTTTTGAGGCAACCTACACAACCAGTCCGGAACTGATAGCTAACTTCCCAACACTTCCAGTTAAATGAGATGAATTCCACCCTTACTGCCTAAGGCTGTACCTAATTACCAAGAAAAAACAGAGCATGCTCCAGGATTTTGATTGCCCAGCTGGGATCCTGCTGGATCTTGCCCAGCGTTCCTTTCTGTGGAAATCAGAGCAATGTGATGCAATGAGGAAGGAAGCAGCCTTGTGCACTCCAGGGTCATAGCCTGAAAAGGAGCCAGGACACAGCCTCAGACAGCACCTCAATAAGATTAGTAATGGCAGCTTGTTGCTGTACAACCTTTCATTGCTGGAGATGCGCCCACTCAGCATGGTGCAGTGCTGCAGAGAGATCCTGCAGGCTCCTTGGTATAAGCCAGTCCAGAACCAAGGTAGCTGCCTGGACCCAGCCCCGTGTATCAGCTTTTCATCACAGCTAATTAGCTATTTTAATTCAGCACAGTGTCCTTGTTATATGCAAGCTACGTGGTTCAAAGCCAGCTTGGTTATATCTTCATTTTAGACATAGCCAGAAGACCTGGAAACTCACACAGATTTTACTAGTTTGTACTTTAAAAGTTGTCTCTGCAACTAAAGGATTGGAAACATATTTTCCCCACATGAAAACTTATTTTCTCTAGCACAGTTCAGGCTCAAGGGAGATAACGGAGGAGAACTGTACAAGGACAAGCTCTGAACTACAGGAGACAGTCTACCAAACCACAACAGACAAAAAAATATTTCCATATTGAGGAACCCATGTGACTCCAAGGTCAACCTGTTCCCAGTGCTTATATGCTCAAATAAGCTTATAAAGTAGAGGTGGAAAATAAGTGTCCCTTTGTACCCCTTCAAAAATTTTGAATGCTATAATTTTCAATCACATGTTATAACCAGGTATTATGCAAACACTCGTACTTTTTGATCTATGTTTCAGTGAAGGATTTTTGACAGGGCAGTCCCTTTGTGACCTCCAGCAATGACAGAGCTGCCCCTGAGGACAGCTCCACATTTGGATCTGGGACAACTGAGGCATGGGCACAGAGTCGCCAGAATGTGACTGTCCATTCTGCACTGCTTGATTTCTTCCAGAAAGTGGTATAAATAGTAGAATTAACTAGGGGCTCATCTGACAGTGAATACCGTGCTCAGTGGTGAGCAGGCCGAAGCCTTCATGCAAAGCCTGATCCACCATCAGGGAGAGCCTGCCTGCTCCTACCTGGACGATTACACTTTAACTTTGTAAAAATACCCTTTGTCTGCAAATACCTCAGCATCTTTATTTATCCTGGGCCCCTGAGATTAAAGCAGCAGGTAAGCAAGGAGATAAAAATAATGTATCTTCTTTGCTGCTTTTTACCTACTTTTCTTGGGTCCACAGCCTGCTCCTACACACATTGGAGAGCAATGGCCTTGACTTCCCTGCAGGATCGAGGCCAGAGTGAGGAGCTGCTGCTGCAAAGGACTTTCCTCCCAGCAGCATCCCTACACCACAGCCTTCAGTCTTGACACAAAACACGAACACCGAGCTCACACCTCTGCCACGCCACCACTTTGGAGTAACGGCAGCTGCATGTGGCACAAGCTGCAATTAGCCAAAAGCCTCAGCAGGACATTAGGCAAAGAAGGATTTCCAACCACAAAGCAGGAATGGAAGGATGTGTTTCCATGCTGCATGCGCTTACTGAAAAAATGATTGACATTAGTGGTTCCTTGAGGTCTGAAGACTGGGAAGTTTGAAGTAATTCATATTTATTCAACCAATACCAATGAAGAGTGGGAACTAACATCAGCACATGTCTATCACCAACCTGTCTGCTTGGTATACATACCGCATGCCTCTTCCGCACATCTTCATCTCTTCCTTTTGTTTGATTTAGCCTGTATGTTTTTTGGGAAAGAGACTCAGTCTTTCTGTATATCTGCCATCTCCAAGTGAGGTTATTACCATAAAATCATTAGCAGCAAAGGCAGAGAGAGTTCTGACTCACATTTTACACTGAAAGTCAATGGTGCAATGACTTTTTCAGGGTATCCACGGGCAGACATCAGAATGACGTGGAACTTAACTTTGATATATATATTTTGGCAGTATCTGAGAGCAAGGAGCAGCTTAATACAACTACAGCACATAAGGCCAAATGCTCTACTTCCTAAGTGCTGTTCATGGTGTGCAGAAAGACCAGAAATGAGCTCCATATTCCCCTTCTGGTAATTCCCCAGGCACAGGGAGCTCTCAGCAGAAACAGACTTTCAGCATCACCTTTCCAAAAAGCTCTAGAAACAGTGATGGGAACTGACAGGAGTACAATGCTTTCTGACAGTCTCCAGCTGGCATGGAAACTATTGCAAACCAGCAAAACTCTCATCTTAGCTTTAACCTTCATATTGCACCATCACCAATAATGGCAGCTGAGCAATCTTCCTTTTTTCCACAGCAGTAGAGAATCCATACCAGAAAGATTTAATCCTTCACCCACCAGGAAAAATAACAAAATTTGCTAGAGGTAGATGTGGGCTTCTGATGGTTCACTGAAGTTATATCTGTGTGATAAAAATAACTAACTTTGCATTTTGTATTCTAAAGATGATTTGGTATGATAGATATGAAAAAGAACCAGTATTATTCTATGGGCTTCTGAGCACAGTAATTCCACGACGTGCTAAAATCTTCCATTTTCACTGTCACAATAAGTATATTACTCCTGTCACTGACATCCACTACTGAATATGCATAAGTCCTTAACAAAATTTACCTTGCTGAAGCCTGATACACTATGTCAGTGAAATCCCAGTGCACTTTATTTAGGACCTGTAAGAAAGGATTCTGTGGTACATTAGCATGTTGCTGCCTCTCAGCACGAACACAAAACTCAGCAGCAGAATACCCTGTCTCCCAATACAGTCTTAGAAATAAATGTCAGGCATGCTTTCATCTGTACTCAAATCTGAATCAAGTCATCTAAAGGGACAACATACCCTTTCACATACCTGTTCACCTAGAATAAAACACTTTCTACATGGTACATGAGACTGGGGAAAAAACATGAAGAAATTAATTCCAGTCTTTTTTTTTTCTAGTTTATGGTTATGCACACAGTAATCTCTCTTCCTTGTTTTACATGTCTGATAGAAACTGGCTTCACAGTTGATGCCACATCTTGGTCTCATAGGACATAAGGAGAGAACAGCTTGATCTACAAATGGAAGTGCAATTAAAGTCAGTTAGATCATGCTTTAATTTTTAGTAACATGGGAGGATCAATCACACATAGTTTACACTGGAAAAGAAACCCTAATGAATACAGGTGAAAAATGATGCAACTATAAAGAAACAAAGGGAAGCCTCGGTACCTTTCCAACCAGTTAGGGGGGGTGGGGGGTGGGAGGTGGGGGTGTGATTCCCAGTAAGGTGGATAAAGTAGGCTTGTGCACTGTCTTCAAGAAGGATGCCTAGCTGCACACAGAGGTGATCCAAATCAGATTCAACATGCACAGTCCCTGAAGCAAACATGCAACTGCAGCAACTATAACTCAGATTTTTTAAAATACAAATACTAATAAGATTTTTTCAGAAGGGATAGACAGTTTGTTATAGTCTTTTCCCTGTATAACTAATATATTAATGGATTTTTCTTTTTAATTCGGTTGCTGTTTGGATAATTCTAATCCTTAGCATCCTCATATGGCTCCTACCAATCATGTATTAAGGAAAAATAGCTGTTTATCAATTCATTCAGTTTATCAATATATTTCTTATGAAATTATATGAATGCTAGCTCCTCAACATTCAGGAGGAATGCCTAGGAGCAAGCATTTTGTTTATACACAACTTGATTAAAACTAAACATAATGCAACTGCTCATAGGTGATGAGACAGCTAAAACAATCTTCACCTCCCTTCTGAGCACTGAGGGGAGAAAGGGGATTCAAAATGCAGAATTAGTTTCAGACTTAAAAATGAAATTATGTGAGCTATTCAGACCTAGTGTAAATGTCACTGAATGTTAAGCCAAACAAACAGATAATCTTCCCTCCAGGAAAAAAAAAAAAACCAACTTTAAAATTAATCTCCAAGCATGGTATTAATTCAGTAAAATTACAGTCTAGCCTCCCTTCCACCAACTTCAATCATAAACAGCCCAATTCTGCAAAAGACCAAATGTCCTCCATTTGCACTGATTGCCAATAATGCCAATAATGCTTGCCAGGGCTGCATCTAGGGCTGTTATTTATACCTTGTTTTGCAATAAGGAAGTAAACATACTCACAACCAAATACAGAATCAAAATATACTTCTTTTGTTTTTCAGGGCTGAACACAGTAAAAATCTCTTTTGAGCACAGCTTTTCCTACCATAGTGAGAATTTTAGTTAAATAACAGCACTTCTCGCAGCATTCATGGTTAGCACTCACTGACAAAAAGACTAGACCAGACCTGACTGTTAACTGGGCTGTTCAGGTTACCATTAGCTTAGCAAGACAGAAGCAGCCAAGAACTCACTGTCCCAGTTTCTCAGACAGCCTGACAGTAGCTGCTGACTTCTCCATTGCAGGACAGTGAGACAAAGTCAGTCCCATTTACTAGGGTCGCAGAGCAGTTTCACATGCAGGCCAGGTAGAATCATGCCGAAATCAAAGAAATAGACCATAAATGAATCCTTTAGTGTGAGAATTAGCAACCTCAGCCCGTCCTTCAGACACGCTCTGGTAGCAGAACTGATGCAGGTCCAGTGTGCAAGGAACACTTCAAATAGTGACACCCTTTACAATGATTTGTACCCCTTAACCCTTCCAAGCTCTCCTCCCTGGTGGGTGCCCCTACATAATGTACAAACACAGGCACACTCTCAAGGGTGCTTCTTACCTTGAACAACCTTCAGTCCATGATCCTGGTTCAGGAAAGCCTGCCTCTATCACTGAAAAAATGTGAAAGGCAATGTAAATGTTTTACTATGGCATCCCCATTTTATAATGTTCAGCCCACTGATCACATGGAAAAAACTACAATGAAATCATTCAACAGAGGAAGACCATTAGGATCTGCAAAGTATTACTAAAAATACTGCTATTTTAAAATTTCTGAAGTATGATACTAAACATCTGTACTACTGTTGTGTCAAGAATCTGAAACTTTCTTATCTGTATAGTATCTCAAGCAAACAGAAAACCGTATCAAGGGAAATAACTGACAAAACCTTCCAAGTATACAATTTAGTCCACAGACACACTTTTACTATTTTTATTCTTTGCAACCTGTTAGTAAGTTTTGGATTTTAAAATAAATTGCTCTAGAACTTGACTCCATCCTTTTACTTCAAGAAAAATAGACAAGAATGGCTTCAGCAAAAATTCCCTTGCATCTGTAAAATATACTTTCCCCTTCAGCTCAAACCAGTAAAAGGACATTTTCCTTATGTCAAATTTTGCCACAAGAAATGTAACTCTGGCTCAGTTATTTTCATTTCTCTTCTCACCTACTCGACAAGTTCAAATTAATACAAGTGGCAAAACTGAGAGTCCTGTTATCTGAGCTGCAGTTCAATTAGTTCAAAGGCAGCTGAGAGCAATAGGCATCTTCCAGGACATGGCCAGAGAAGCACAGAAGCCTTCACATTTTGTTGTGGAAAGTCAGTCTGCAAAAGTTTTAGAGAGAATTAAAATGGGCAGGAATAATGTTCCATTTCATCAGATGCATTCAATATTTTTAAACTGAATGGCAGAGATGCAAGCTCAGGATTTCTTCCTTGCTGCCTGCCAAGCAAGTCAGACCTTCAGCCCTTTCTTTTACTTCCGTCTACTTAATGAATGGCGACACGATAGAAAATCTCCGATTCAGCTCTAAGCCTATTTACAAACCATCAGCCCAAGAAAGAGAGTAGATCCTGAGGTTTTTTACTAATCAGCTAAGCTCAAAATAAGCCCATCTTTGTCTTTGACATACAGATGTTAGCAGAGAGGCACCATTTTCCCAGGGTAAATACAATGGAAAGTTTTTTTATGTAACTGGTGAAGCTGCAATGAGCTTCTACCTACCATATCAGCAAGTCTAAACATCTATGTTGACATCCATACTAAAATTTCCAACTTTCAAAATCACAAGTTACAACTCTTTTTCACCTCCAAAGAGTCATTAGATGCCTAACACAAAATTCAGTCAATTTGAAGACACAGATCAGAAAGCTGGCTGAAGATCAGGTCAGGACATACAGGATGTACTAAGGAGCTAGGTGATAAAATGTTAAGCTTAACTTAATTTCTGACAATAGTTCATTTCATGCAAACATACCCAGAATGAGGCATTTGTAACTTTTGCATGTCTTAGATCTGTTTGCCATTTCAGAGGACGTGTGAAGAACGACCTAACAGGAGAGCCAAATGGCAAATGATGTTGTGTTGGCCTCTGAAAAGAGGGACAACTATGTTTAAGTTCCTATTCCAAGCCAGAGAAAGCAGAGATTCAGACCTTTATTTACCATGATGTACTTTTAGTGTCCTAAATACATGAATAGTTTCTGTTCCAAAATAGCACGTTTCCATTTTTGCTTTCATAATTTTCTAGCAAATTTGAAAATACCTGAAGTTTTCCCTATGTTTGACCAAGACCAACAAGAAAAGCTGAGTTCAAATGCTATTTTGTGCATGCAGAAAGCTTTGCAAACTCAGCTCATAGCTCACTATGCCACACTCAGCCCTGGCATAAGTGATTCCATCGACTTGCACAGATTTGTGCCCAGTTTCACAAAGTCTTATTTAACCCTGATGTCTAAACTGCTCTTGGACAGACCTCAGAGTTGCTTCCATTTATTATTTTGTACCACGAGCAACTATGTCACTATTCAGCATCAATTTAAAGTCAATTGCACAGCACCACAGTCAGCCAGTTATCTAAATATACCTCAGATAGGTAAGGCTCAATTACACTGGAGGAATGAAGAATACATAGAAGAGATTCATCACCAACTCAGATGGATATCAATAAAAGATGCAATCAGCAGGGGACTGCATGAAATATAAGAAAGCGGACACATTTTGTGAGTTAATTCTCTTGTATTTCATTAAAACCAACTTTTAATCTTTTCTTCACTTTTTTCATATTGATGAATTGGAGGGAGTGAACAAGACAAGACTTTTTAAGTAGTTTAAGTCTGTGCACAGAGCCCATGATCTAGCTCATAGTAATCAGTGAATGTTTTTGCCTTGCTCTTGGCAGAATTATTCCAATGACAGACTCTAGTCAACACCGAGACCACTGGAAAATTTTGTCTTGGCCACTGGAAATGTTTGTCTTGGCCAGGTGTGGCTTTCACTGGTGAACTTCTCCACATGGATTTCTCTTACCATCCCCCTGGCCCATCAGAGCAGCCACAGCGGCACTGCAGGTCCCAGGCACAGGTCAGCAGATTGCGCGGCTGGCACAGCAGACCCAGACCTGGCGAACAGCTTTCCGTGGAGCAGACCTCGGCCAAACCACACAGCAGGTCACCAAGAATGGATTGAGGAGCACCGAACTAAGGAGAGTTTGGTGTGACCAAACAAATGGGGTGGAAACTCTGATTTTGTTCCCAAGTTAAGTGCTCTGAGAACACACTTAGAGATGTCGTGTAAGAGACAAGGAGTCTTGACTGAATCTCGACAACTCATAGGGTATATGATATACTTACTAGATACTAATAGCAGCTCAAGAGCAATGGGAGAAATGCGCTGAAGTAATATTCCTTGTGATGAAGAACAAGCCAATGTTCTTCAGGGCGATGAATGGGACAGCCAGGGACAGGAATGGGTAAGATACCATTTTGCCCCTTTTCTCTTATTTCAGCTTGCTCCCAGGATAATTATCTTGGCTTTTAAAGGTGTTAGACATATTTATTCTCCCTATTTGATAGATGCAAAGACAGCTGGAGTTACAGATTCTTCTTATACTGGAATTTCAATTTTGTGCTATGCATAAATGTAAAAAAGCAAGTAAAACTAAAAGAGTTCTGGGTTACCTATCAGTCAAACCCTCAAATCCACTGTATTTGCACAGTGGCTTGGGTTTTTAGGGTTTTTTGGGTGTTGTTTTTTGGGTTTTTTTCAATTTAAGAGCAATGAAAAGCTTTTCTTCTAGATTCAATAATATGGGAAGCTTTGGAGCTCAGCATCCAAACAAGTTTTTAGCAGTCTAAGCATACATTCATCTTTTATTATTACTATTATTACCATCACTATTACTATTATGTGCTTTTTTTCCAGAGCTTTGTTACCTGCATGAGTTCTATCTTTATCTATCATGGAATAATTTATCAGTCCCCTACCCGTGGGAAAAGAAGAGGTTTCTTTTTCTTCTTTCTTGAATGTTATCTGCTCCAAGACAAAATATAACACCTGCTGTTTTCTATCAATTACTTATGAATAGAAAAAAATAACACTATATTTGATATTGTATCTCTTTGTAAGTCAGCTAGTTATATTTTTCCATGGAATATACAATTAGTATATACACAATAGAATTGAAACAAAATAAAGACCGAGCTAAATCTGCTTTTGTAAGCAAAAGGAGCAGCAAATGTGAAAATAGGTCAGTTTACAGAGTGTCCTGGCCCTAGATATCTGCAGGCATGTTTCTGACAGGTGCCTCGAGCTCTGCTGGGGGTGACAGGCAGAGGCAGGGACCGCTGGTGTGATGTAGTGCCCAGCCCAGCCTATGCTGGGGACCTCAGCCCTGCAGCACCCGCACACAAGCCAGCCTTGGGGCTAACACTCCCTCAAGACTGCTCACTGCTTGGGATGCTCGCCTCTCTCTATGGAGGATTACGTAGTGTCCGGCACCCTCTGCACCAGGAAGGAGGAGAAACAATTTAACAGACATTTAATAAGCAAACTGCAGGAACGCCAGAGTCATTCATGGGCTGAAAAAGAACTTTGACACATTCTGTGTCCCATTTTTTCAGAGGAAACATGCTGGGCCCAGCTGGTGATGTAAGTCCATGCCTCTGCACACATCCCACCTTCTTCCACATGCACAAACACACTCTGGTGTCCTACAAACATTTGCTTGCACTAAGAGTCCTTGTGACTGACATATAAGTGCCAGTGAAGTCCTTGCATAGATGCATTTATTCCAGAAAAACTGCGCTTTTGCAGAGACAGCTGAAAGCGTACCATAATTTTCCTGTTACAAACTGTACCCTCAGCAAGAACTCTTTGATAGCAGAGGTGAGCACAACCATACCAACATATCCATACCAGTGCTACATCTGGTCTAAGGTCCTGCCGCTCGACCCCTCTTTCCTCTTCAGCTTTTACCTGCCTGGATCACAACATTTCACTTCCTCTTACAGTTTTCTATTTCAACCTTGATCATCAATTTTCCTGTTGCACAAAGGACGCTGAGGCAGGATAACCTGCACAAAGATTTATTAGGAGGATCCACTGCTGATGACATGCATTGACTCTAACAGACAGCGTAATTTGGGGGAAAAACAAAACCAAAAGCAGAGGAGAAGGACAGAGAAAGGAGGACAGGAGAGGGGGAAAATGCAGAGAGGAGGAGGAAAAACTCCCCAGAGGCCAGACAGTAAGGGCAGCCATGGGGTCCCAGGTGAGCATCATCCTCTGCCCAGTGTCTCCAGTGGTGATGGAGGCAGATGGTGATGATGAAGAGGAGGAGGAGAAGTTTTCCCCTCATCCTAACTGTTTCACTGAGACCCACTCACATGAGACCCACTCAAATTCCCTATGGATTGCTCCTGCTTATGATGCTGTTAGCACCGACCAGAGTATGCTAATCAGATGCAAGCACTGTACATTGACTGATTGTTAAGCTTTCGTCCACATATATTATTGGATAATGTTTATGGAGCATTTGGATGACTATTATCTATTTTGTTGTGCAGATTGTTTGGTTTCTTTAATATAAAATAAAATTACAAAACAAGAGGTAAAGAAAGAGGGGAAAGAGGGGTAATTCTCAAACCAGTGGTAGCTACTTCCATGAAATACCACCATAACAACACTGTCAGGATTTGCAGGTGCAAGTCCATGCGAATGATACAAGAATAACAGCACGAAAACAATAATGGAAAAACGCTGGCAAAGAGGCTCCAGATAATGGCTCAACGGCTTCAGGGGGAGGTTACAGAGCTGCAAGGAGCAGGCTCTTGCTAAGGCCAGGGCACTTCAGTACCTACAGCACTGTGCAACACCCCTGCAGCACAGCACATCTTGAAATAAGTTCAGAATTTTCTCTCTCATGTGGAATCAAACCAGTCTTATTTCCAGTGTAATCAATGTGAATAATTTATTCATATTTTAGTGATTATAATTATCTCACAGTCTTTCCTAACATAGCTCTCAACTCGTATAGAGGTTGCAATGCCAGAACTAGGCAGGTGTCTGCAAATTAAAACAGAATTGAGCTTTCTTAATTCTGAAGATTGCAAACAGAATTTGTATCATCCTATTCTTGAATTAAACCAGTAGGCTCACTACGTTTCTGGTATTACAGGTAGGGCAGGTTTATGTCAGAAAACAGAATCCAAACCAGCAGGGGAATCTCAGCAAGGAGGCCGAGAACTGAATGCACATGGTGAGTAAATTATCTTCTCATCTTCCAAACTGCTCCCTCTGGATCATATTAATGACATGCATTAGTTGTGTGCACCAGCACAGGAAAAAATTGAGCCATGTTTCTGAACAATAAATGATCTCTTTATCAAGAAGGGATAGGTGGACTATATAGACAGCAGCAGCTAGACAAATAAACTAACTTGTCAAATAAACAATTTGTGAACTTCATCTTACTTCCAAGGACTAACTCTCCACTTGGATTCTGTCCTCAGCTTCCATTATAGGCAAGGTAAAATTACAAGTGTTTGATATCTGCAGCCTTGCTGGGCCACTGCCCATGTTTCTCTGAATAAAGAGGGGATTTCAATTATTAGCATTCCTGGGCTAACAGGTAAAGAAAGAGGACAGGAAAGTATTCAGAAAGCTCCAGAAAACCCACTAAATGTCCAAGACAGCAATCCAAGCAGTTATTTCCTAGCATAATCTATGATTGACTAAGTACATCTATCAACATTGTAGGCTGCTAAATACAGTGGGAACCCATCACTGAACCTGAAAGTGAAGACCCAGGGCAAGACAAGACAAGACAGACAAGCATGAGGACTCCACTTCAGTCCTTGAAAAACTTATGAGTGATTTACTACCACTGGCATGGGAGGGAAGACAGGCCCGCTGCCCTGCGTCAGGGCGGTGGGCCAGCACTTAGAGCACTGTCCCAGGAATGGTGAGCCCTGGTGCCAGGCAGCAGGATTTCCTAAATGCCCACTCATCCCACAGAAGGGAACAGGGGTCAGTGAAGTCCATTCACTGGGAATCACATCCGTGCTTATCTGACAACCTAGCCACACAATGCACATGCTACTCCCCCAGAGCAGGGGCTGTAATGTCAGTTTTCCCTCAGGGTGCTCCTTGACCCTTGTGTAAAAGGTGGGTGGCAATGCCAACACCGCACTGGTGACTAGGACCACCCTGTGTGTCCTGTGGGTTTCCTATATTCCCAGCTGAAGGGACCCACTTTAACTTGAACTCCAGCACACACTGGAGTGTGCTGCCAGTGGAGAGAGGAAGACACTCGCATTAGGAAGACTATCTCCTCATTGAATGCTAGTGGTTTTTCTTTTGCCAGTTTCAAGACATTTCCAGACTTGGAATACTCAATGTTCATTTCCAAAATGGTGATACTTGTAAATATTGGTCTCCTGGGTTTCTTCTAAACAACCCCAACTACAGCTGCTAAAACAGGGTATTCTAGCAGATGGAGATGTTTACCAGCTGACAGCTTTCTTTTCATGAACAATCTATGAACTTCATTTGGAAAAGGAATGAAAACATGAAAAAAAAATAGGGCAGAAGAGTCATTTCAGAAAGTTGGTAACAAAAAGCAAGACTTTCAGCTCCCACAAAACCCCATACATATAAAAGCATTAGATCACACAATATGGCATACCAATAATTTGCCCTCTCAGTTTTTACCAGTGGTCAATAACTATTTCAGGTACTTCTAAAAACTCAAATTTTTAATGATTTTGAAAATATAATATGTTACTAAGAAGATTACTTCTGTCACATCTTTGGGGGGGGGGGGGACGGGGGACAAACCACAAAACAGGCATTCATTAGAACAATAATGTAGAGAATGGGACAACAGATTTATATTCCATGAGGCTGTAGTTGCAGTTATGGACAGAATGATCATCCTGTACTCTAAGTTTCACCATTACAAAAGTTTGGTATAATGTGTCACCCAGTTATAAAGGTTATAAAGGAAGTCTTGAAAAAGAATAAACATAAAACCATTTGCAGCAAGCCTCCAGGTCTTACTTAGATGTGCACTCAGCTTTGAAGAATCAATCTACACATAGTCCTTGGCCAAACTGTGCTAGTGCTTAAAACTAACAGACCCTTGCTAAAACTGTGTGATTTAAATTGTCCTGGGTTATCTTAAACTTCTCAGCTGACCTCCCACTGCACAGCACCACAGGAGTGAATTGGTTTAAAGCACATGACATCTTCCAAGAAGTACAAAGTTACTACCAGAGCCTTGTTTCTGACCCAGAAACTAAGAGTCTCTCTTTTTGTTACAGAACAGATGGTAGGAGGAAATCAGCATTAAAGCATGCATCTTACATTTGGCATTTAGTACCGTTTCCAGTTTTTAAGTAAGTTTTTCATCTAAAAAAATGCAATCAAAGCATTGTGAGAATTGCTTTTTTGTCTCCTCTCATGGATTCGCATGTTAAATATCTCAACATACCAGTAAAAGGGCTTTTTTTTCTAAACCTCAGGCCTACAAATTCACTCTGTGGAACTGGAAGTCAAGCTGGGTTGTTTCCATCTTAAACATTAGTACCAGAAATAAAGGCTTCACAAGCCAAATTTAACTCTCGGTTGTGCTTCTGTTTTTAAATCAAGCTTTTAGTTTCAAACATCAGGTTAATTGTCTTAAATGGTTCTCAGGGAAAATAGTTAACGGAGCTGAGATTGGAGGGCTAGAGGTTTAGCTGAGCACTGGTGATGCAGGGACTTGGGACCTCAATGAATATTGTCCTACCAAGGTTCTCTGCCACTGGTCAGCCCCACTCTGCACACCCTTGTTTGAGTCTCTGAGCAGAAATTGCTGGGATGTCTGCTTAATAATCTCCAAATTCCTTTGGCCCTCAAACTGCTGATTCAGACACCTCTTCTTCCTCTTCTTCACATTTTTCCCTAAGGAAGAAAATGGATCGTATCTGTAATAAATAAGATTTCCCCTGAAGACAGGTTGCAGTTGAGTAGGTGGGGAACTGAATTATCTTTTCAGTCCAAAGAGGTATCAGTGCCTCTGTCCCTCGTATAGCAATACATACTGGCAGTGAGGCAGCGTAGCAAAGCCCTGCAGCCATGCCCACCCTGCTAAACGCCTGCTGAACCAAAGAGCAAGCTAAAGCACAACACGTTCCCCAAGCCATGCTCTGCATACTCATACTGCCTAGGTCACTTGTGCCACAGTGACCTACCTCCCATAGGGGCATGCTGACCATAATACCGGTCTTTCTGATCCACATATGGCCGTATTACATGACTGCAAGTCATTTTGGCACTTATGGCAGGGGATGGAGGGTAAGCAACAGCAGGCACACCTATGCTTAGCTCTTCTTCCTAACACTAAGCACGCACTTTGCTCATGCCAAAAATTTGCACAGGCTCAGTTACTATTCTCCTGTATTCCTCAGGGCTTGCAGAAAGCCGCTTCGCCGTGGCTTGGGTTCAGAGAATTTGGACAAGTCAGTCTGGGATCAAGTGCAAGCTGAGTCCCACACTGGCAACACAGTCCAACCACTGCATACAGCTGCATAAAGAATGGATTCCTTTCACAGGTAAGCAAGGGAAACTACTGCCAGACCTGCCAGTCAGGGACATTTCATCAAAACTAACTTCACCTTTAAGCCCTGTCCCTGAGTCTTTTGTAAGCCCATTATTTTCAGATCAGTTCTCAAACACTGCAACAGAAATTCCAGAAAGCCCAGAAATTTCTGCAACATACCATTTTTAACTGCTTGTGAAATACCTCCTAGTAAAGCAGACAATGTCTTGACTGAAGGAAGCCCCAGAGAAATCTGGTAGATCTCTCTGCTTATTTGGATGCACAAAGCTCCACAGAAATACTGGTACATTTCTGAAATGGCTGATGGCAAGCCATGCTTATTTATTTGTTCAGGTCTACAGGTTCAAATTGCCTCAGCTAACTTGCTTGGAACTAATGCCATTATAAATGTTTGTAAATGTCAGAGATTATCCTCTTGGTTGATTTTATATTACTTATTCTTCAGTGCTTTAAAATGATACAGTGCTGTCCTATTTAAAAGTAGATTTTTTCCAAGTACGTGCCAATGCACCAAATTCAAGAGTTTCCTATTTTTTTGAAGTTTCTCAAATGGCAGAAAAAATCACCACCCTGCTTCCAGAAAGGAAGCTTCATTGTACTTCCATTGCATTTACTTTGGGAAAAAAAAATCTGCAACAAACAATAACTTTAGATTGCAGATCTGGGCATGTTATGGTTCTTACCTTTCTATCAGGGAACTGGCACAATTAAATATATAATTTATAGTACGCACTGAGATTTACTGCAATTTAACCTCTCTTCCCCAGAGTTATCAAGAGAGGAAGATAGAGATACCAGTAGCACTTCCTAGGAGTGAAGCCAGAGTGTTTGCTTTGGAAAAAAACATTCCCCCCAATATTTCATCTCTAAAATCCCTTTTAGAAGAATACTTAGAAAGGGAAAGCTTATGAAAATTAATACAGAAACTATACAAAAAGTAGTCCAGGTCAGGAAATAACACAATCACTTGTCATAAGCAACACCTGCCATCACATAATGGATTCAGACTCAGTGCATATTATGCTCTATTTTTATTTCTGAATTTTAGGTACACTTACACTATGCTTTGCTTGAAATGTAAAGCAATACCTAAGAAGGAATAGGGGCCAGAACTGTCAAAAGACACAAAACCAAACCTTACTTTAAGCACTAAAAATTACACAGCTCTTCTGTACTTACAATCAGCATGAGCCTTACTACTTAGAGAATGGGGCTGTATCCAAGATATAACAATAGGAATTCATATATTCAAAATTTCTGCATTTTTCTGCTTCTCCTTCCTTTTATATTCTTAACAAAAAAAAAAAAAAATTGCTTCTCACCCTAATAATCAAGGATGCGTATCACTGCAAATACTCAGTAACTCACCACAGCACAACAATCCAAATTCTAATCCTGAAATAACGTGAGCAATAGTCTAAACAGCAGCACATGTATTTTCCTGTCAGATCACTTAAAGAAAATTAGGTTGTACAAAAGCAAAAAGTAGCACTGGAACGAAGGAGCAAAGAAATTACCTTGAAGAGCACATATAGAAAAGCACTTCTATCATTTTCAATGGCCAAAAATTTGCATTAATGTTCGGATTTACCAGCTAAGGACTAATGTTGGTGATGACACTAGATATATTCTAGAAATAGGAGCCTCACTGTTTGGAAAGGGGGAATGAGGTAACAAACAGACAAATCGGGGAACTAACTTTGAAATTATGTTTTTGCCAAGAGCATTGAATGTTCCTATATCTGAGCAAAACATCCTACTAAACCAATCTCAGTGCAACATATACTTCTTCCTAACTAGGCACAGCTTATGAAAATCTTGAGACTGATATACTTTATTACATTCAGTAAGCCACTACATAGTCCAAAGTAATTCCACATTCATAAAATTTTCCCATATGGATATTCTGGTTACGACGGCAACACTCCTAATCTAAATACCCAGATGTTAAAAACAGTCCTTTGTGAATACAGTTAATTCCATTCTAAAATACAGCTCATATTATGATAGCAAAAGAACTCTTTTCCTGGTATAATATACATCTTCCTTGGAAGATGTGAGGGGTTCACCAGAAAATCTTTTTAAGTGATGACAGAAAGCAATACTTCTGACATCCATGATAAATATGCAAGACACAAAATAAATTCTTTATTGTCACGTCGTGAATGAATGAGAACATGAGTTTTTTACATGCTGGATGAGTTCATAATATCTCCCTTATGGTTTATTTGAACTTTTCCAGAGAAGAAGAATGATTTGCCTGGCCACATTTTATTACTTATAGCACAGATTAGAAGGAATCTTCCTTCCTCCCTGAGAAATATTGCAGGCCTCTGCTAACGTCTCCTGCACACCCTTCTTTTGCACGAGTCTTTCTTCAAAAATGGTAAAGGTGACCCCATGCAGATGAGGGATGAGATGCAACAAAAACCCTTAAGCATCATTAGCTATGGAGATCACACTGGTTTAGGCAAACTACCAAAGATGAACAAGCAGTCTGCTGGAATGTTCAATGTACTCTCATCAAATGTAAGTGCAAGTTAGGAGTATGTCTATGAGAAACATACATTGCAGGATCAGCACAAATGCGTACCATGCATACCAATTCAAAATGCCTTCCTAAATTCATAGAAAAGCACCTTCCTCATTTGTTTCTCTGAACATAAATTGTTCTATACAGACAATAACTGATATTAGGAACTTTCCTAGGGACCGCTAGATTCAACATATTATGTAAATGATGGAATTCATAACTTTTCTCCATCTAAAATGTACTCATAACTCTTCCCTGTGATACAGCAACAGACAACCCTTCTCTGCAAGGAGACGATCCTAATCAGGTTAACCTGAATTTTGACATTGATTTGCATAGGAAAAATATTGGGACCCTGGCTACTTATGCATAAAACAGCAGTTATCTGCCTCTAAGACATTTCCTACATCAGTACTGATCTGTCGTATGACTCTCCCAGCTTCCAAATTGAGCTTCTGAAGTAGTCTGATTTTCACATCACTGTTCCAAAGTCAGCAGCTATTACCCATAACTAATATAATATGACAACACTCCTCAATGTCCCACTCTTCAAATGCCCTTAGTAATTGCCATCATTCAATATTTAGAATTATACATGCTGGGAAAATGTAGTTCATAAGTGTAGTGTTTATTATGCACAGAGGTTCCCCTCAAACCTTTATTCTTGAGCTCTAGGAGGTGATACGAGCTCTGTGAATGTGCGTGCTTCAAAACAAATACATTTCAAAGCAGTGTTTTCTTCTAGAGAGAACATCCTTGAAAATATAACAGAAGGAATTTTGACCAAATTGCCTTCTGTTTGCCTGCTGCCAATAAAGGTAGATCACGCTCAGTTCACATTACTTCAGCCATTCAGGTATGCCAACATCCTATTAGAGTTACTCCTGAGCTCTGCAGCTAACTTTGCCAACGCCGCTTTAGATTACAGAAGAGGAATACTGACAAATAATGACATATAATCACCGCTTGTGTTCTTCAAGGTGTGTCATCCTGCTGACCTGTTCTTTTCTCTTCCAGTGTCAAATATTTCTTTTACAACAGCTCTTCTGTAACAGTCAGTTAATATCCTATTTCCCACTGCGCAAGCAGCCTGATTTTGCTGCTCTTTCTCACATAAATGGCACTTTGTCACATAAACAGATCACTGAATCTAGTAGTACTTGTACAGTAAGGTTTTATGTGAAATTGAGTCAGGGTGACAGAACTGAGACCTTCCTGTTTAAATAGGGCTTAATTCTCAGGTACATACCACTACTGCCTGTTTACACTGCTCCAGACCTTGAAATAGGTGCAAATACGAATGTTAGATCAAAACCAGGCCCATCCCACACACATTTCTGTGTATGCATACTGCAAAGCCATTAGCAAGGTGCACAGTGCGAATGATGGTGACACAGGAGGTGTTCCCGTGCACAGAAGACAGCCTGTGACTGACTGAATGGGTGTGCATGACCAAATGTCGTCAGGAGTAAAAGTGATACAACCGTCAGTGCTCCGCTCCTTTGTCCGAGGTTGAAGTGGCCAGCCACAGACCCTCACACAGAAAAGGGGGGAAAGTAAAATGCCCTACAACAGCAGCAACTTAGCCCTCAGACCACCAGTGGGAGTCCCTGAGACCATATGAACTTTCCTAATGCTTGTGATAACAAATTTCATAAGAGGGCACATTGGTCTATCATAAATGTTGACACATGAGTGCAGTCCAAAGAACCGTGGCTCAAAACTCAGCAAGAGAAAGGTGCCACTGAAAAAAAGAAGCATCACCTGAGAAGATTGGCTCTGAAGGAAATGAATTAATTTTCTACCAATGATATGCAATGTTATTTCATTTAAATCAAGGCAAAAGAGTTAAACATGAACCAAGTACAAGATAGAAATGCAGACGTGCCTTCAGGCAAGCTTCTCTCCGAAAAAGACTGACTTCACCTCACCTGACTTCTCAGCACCTTGAGGTGAGAGAAGCATGAACAAAAGCAATGTTTTTGCCTGTAGCCTGAAATCTAGAGACTGTGATTTGGTCAGTCATCTAAGTGATCAACTCACAATCACTCCACCATCAAATATTTGACAGTGTGTTATCAGTGCTAAGAAGTACTGATGTCTCAATTCATTGCAGAGAGTTTCTGAGGGTAGAATTCTTTTCAGTCTGCAGACCACATAAACAGGAGTATCCAAAGAAATCTTTAAAAATTATTACAGAGGAAACCAGTAAATTTACTGTCACTGTCCTTCAAAGCCTCCTCTGTTTGCATGGAGGAAAAACATAGAGGGTATTTGATTTTATTAAATGCAAAATTAGAAATACCAGTGTCTTCACTCTGCATTAAACTACGTATTTTTTCATATTCACCAATAGAAATAATTGAATGGAACAAAGAGAGTTTTGTTAGTACTAACACAGCCCCATTTATTTAACAATGCCTCTTCCCTTTCTGGGATCTTAACCTATCTAAAGATCAGGTTAATTTTGGTTTGCTTTAGTTTTTAAGGGTTTTTAAAGAAATAGAAAAGAAGCTAGGCAAAAAGAAAAATATGAATTGTTTAAATGTCTTGAGAAACGGCCAAATTTTCAGATGATATTTAATTGGAAGCACAGCAAATGATGATAGAGAATGCAGAAGAGCTTTAAACTAAATCCTCAAGCAAGCAGACAGCACATGCAGTTAAATGGGGACAAATTTAGAATGACACTGACAGGGGAAAAAAAACCCTCAAATTTTTTTCTGTTGAACAGAAAAAGTAACACTAAACTAAGAAAATATGGAGAAAGAGATTAAAGACTTCATGACAGCAAAGGTACATTGCTAACAACTAGTAAGTCCAAACGTCTTTTGTTGCAAAAATGAAAAGTTAGCTCTGCAAAGTGGGACTAATTAGTCAAGATTCAAATTCTACTTGCCTACATAAACTTATAGATCATAATGAGAGATGTAGTCTTCAGTGTTTAGGGAAAATTTTTTTTTTAAGAACAGCGGACATACTGCAGATGAGAGAAATCTAGAAAGCGTTAAAGTACAATAGCTATGAACAGGATCTAAATGTCTTGGAAAATAGCCAAATCTTCCCAGTGTGATTAGATCTAATTAGTGCTAAGCTTTCATTAAAAACCCTTTTTTAAAATAAATAACGGGTAATTTATTACACACTGTCCCTTTTTTATGATGCCTTTATGGAACAGCTGGGTGCTTTAAATTTATTGCCTTTTATTAAAAAATTCCTGTTTAAAATATATGAGCTAGCTTGTTGCACCTTTCAGCACTAACTCAGCTACAGGAAGACAGCAATTTTGTCACCGAGGAGAAGTGCTTGAATTATTGCTCTGCTCTCGGTGTGGCTCATCCTGCATCTAAGTAAATCTCACAGGATTCATCAGCAAATCACACAGCATGCTCTATTCAGTGCCTACCACTAAATTATCTTTTAGGGACCCACACTGAGATTTCATTAGTCCTATTTCCAGCTTTTAAAAGTTACATTCAGAGATTGCTTCAATCTTTCTTTCCTTTATGAGAATTCACAAATTCAGACATGAGACTTAAAGGAAAGCTCAAGTACCTTTGTGGAAAACCTGAGGGGAGATGACAGGTTTTTTAGACCACACAGAAAGCTGGGATGCTTCATCCTTTTCTTAGCCATACTGACTAAAATCATGCATAACAATAGGGAGTTAGCACAGAAAAAGCTCGTCTTCTAATTCAGCACAGCTTTGTGAGAGCATTATTCTGTCACTGTTGGAAGGTAGAGGGAAATGGTACCCGCACTGTATTACTCCTGAAAAGGTTGCTGAGATATCTGTAGAGGTTCACACAATGAGACTGATGTTGTAAATTACAAAACAGTACCTCACTGAAAAACGTAAAAAAGATATTTCTGGAAGTCAAAGTGAGAACAGGCAGTCTTTCAGTGTATGTATCTCAGCAATCACAATTCACAATTCAAGGCAACAGAAGCAGTAAAATAAGTATAATCAAAGAAACTCATTTGCCACTTGTCTAGATACTTTTAATAAATAATGTGGGGATTTTCTTTCCTAAAGAAAGAGTCGTGATCTCTTAGTCTTTGCCAAGATATTTTCTTTCATAAGTTCTGGTAGTGGACAAGCTATATAATATCTTCTGCACTACAGAAAATGTGTATTCTCTGCAGTACAGAAAATGCGCACACCTGCTAGGGTTAGAGGCAAAGATGGACCTTCACCCAGAAATCAATCATGTTACGGTTAGTTACTCTTTTCCTCATTAGCAGAACTGGCTGTAGAGCAAACATCTGGTCCAGACACATGGATCTTTAATAAGACATGGCAATAATTTGTTTTCCAATTTTCCATAACATCCAAATATATCACCAAGAGCACAGCCTAGAGTAACCTTTCTGCTCTGTATTTTCCCTCTGGGGAAAAAAGTATATATATATTTAAGGCCACAACCAAAAAGGAAGCACAAGGGAGGGCTCAAAAGCTGCAGCTGAAAAATTTATGTACAGCTTATAACCGTTTGCTGATAGAAATGTGCTAGTTACATATTTAAGTAAAGTCTGTACCATCCACTTCAAGAGGTGCTAGTCTGGGCCTTTGAGCACACACAGCACGTACCTGCCACTGTTCACCTGTAATTCAACATTGGATTCTTAATTAATATTTTTCAGGGGAAACAGAAAGTCCTGTTATCCCCATTTTATTGACTTAGAAACTGAAATAGAGAGCTAAGTAATGAATTTGAGGCCCCAGAAAGAAGTGCTATCAAAACCAAGACTGTACTGCAGGAATTTGTGGAAAGTCTGTGCTCTGAGTAACAGAAAACACTGCTTTCTGCCTTCAGAGTAAGTTTCATCACTAACATTTTCAGTGTGAATATTTAACATCTACTAAAATGTTACATTCTCCTCCTTCATTTTTTTCATTGGAAGAGCTTCCCAGAGTACATAACATTTTGTCTTCTGTTCATCTCTCCTCTTAATCTTGTAGCCATCAAGGAAAAGTTTAACCCACATGTCATTTTACTTAGAGTTTTTACATTAATTTCCTCTCTGGGCATATGAATAAAACCAAGACCCAGCCATTTCTGCAGGAGAGGACAACCTGAAGTTCAACATTTTTGAACGGTACTACATGGACAACCTGTGCAAAGTGATCCAAAACGTCTCCAAAACGGTTATCTCAGAGAAACTGCAGTCCTCTGAAAATGCTTTTGTCTGTGTATGGCCTATGAGGGATCCTAGACAACCATCTCAAACATAAATTTAGATGGGTAAACATGGAAGAAGAAGCCTTGTCCCCAAGTGGGTATTGAAAGACACTCCACTGAAGTGAGACTAGACCAGATCACACAAAAGTCTCATCAGCAAAAAGGACAAGTTTCCCTACCACTATACGACACTCACTTAACCCGTGTTAACTACAATTTTCTCTCTGCAATGAATCCCCAACCACTGCTTAGTCTCTGGCATCAGTTGGGTGGTATCAATCCTAGCAAACTTTTTTGGTGATGTAAATACCTAACAGAAATGAGAATGAAACAATCAATTCATTTCTCATAGACCGCTGAACAGTCTTCTGGCAATAATGACTTCAACCCAGTATTGACATGGCTGGAAAAGGACAAATGACTTAGATAGAAAGACTCTTTATGACATTGGCAATCTTTTTGCCCTCTACTTGACCCTACTACAATCTTTCTAAAACTTTCATCAGGGAAGGAGGTTAAGGAAAGATGGCTTCTAATGCAGTATCAGATACAGTGCTTCAAAAACTTCAGCTTTTAACCACATTTCATTTTTAATAGTCATATCCCAGATTATTTATTTTTCAGACAGCAGCTTAAGTCATTTGAACAACTTTGTGAGCAATTTCCTTTACCCCATTTCTTCAGACATTTGCAGTAATTTCATAGGTACCAGCTCTTTACATTATTTTCTAGCTCATCACTTTTACTATCATTTTGACTCAGAGCTCATTTCTTTGATGTATAATAATTTGTTGTAAGAACACAGGATATCAAAGGACAGAAATATCTTCATCATCTAATGTGCAGCATGATCTACATGTCAGAAAGAAATGGTAAGGTTATTATTTATGCTTCCTCTCAACCATCTCTCTTGCACAAATGTCAGATTGCTACCATTCAAATTACAGCACACAATTCATTTTACACCAAAGAAACTCCATTTAATACCAGGCGAGGAGAATTCATACACTGAGCTTTGTGGTGTAAAATCCTGTGTTCTACATCGTACCGAGTAAGAGAAGTCCAGCTCCCGTTTTCACATGATTCTTCACTGCTCTTTAGATTAATCTGTAACATGATATAGAACATAAGATTTGGGTCCTACATGTAACATTTCTTGTATTTCTGTTTTTCTTGCTTTGGTTTATTTTTGCTCTTTCCTACTTCTCTTTTCCTCTTTGGTGTGAAAGAAATCTGATTTAGCCAACCAATACAGAATCTCTTTTTATTTCATTGTCAACCCATGACCTGAAAGGTGGCTGATGCAGGTTTGCTGGGTCTTGGGCTGGATGGTAAGATGGCATAGCGTGCCTGTCATTCCAACTCGTTAACCTGCAAGCTAAAAATCAGCACCAACAAAAAGTGCAATGTCAGCTTTTGTTGTTCTCTCCTCTTTTGTGTCTATTTGTCTTGTCTTGTTCCCAGCAAAGCCATATGGGAGTATAAACGTAGGAAAAGCAATAGCTTGAATACACATCAAATACATTTTTCTTTTTCCAAAAAGACATTTGATAAAGTCTTTAATACCAGCTATAATATAGTTTAACAGGAAGAACTTCCATCTAAAATCTTTTTATATACAAAGGAAAGCAATTAGGGGATGCTGGTGAAATGAAAACTTTTTGCCTTTTATCATATTACGTCTTTTTATAATTACAATTTTTATTTTAAAATATATATTTCAAAACTTCACTTAATATGTTACATTTCAAATGCTCTAACTACTTTTCTTCTTTTTTCTGTATCTCTGTTAAAAGATTAAAACAATTTTCAGTGGCAACTGTGGTCTCAGTGGACTTAGTAGGCCAAGGTCTTCATGCTGAAACTACAAGTCCTTAGTGTTGTGCAGTGACAGCGTCAGGCTAACACATCAGACCATTTAGGAACACTTACACCACTGAAGTTAACACCATCAAAACTAAATTGATGGTGTTTTTAAACTATGCAGGTAGTATGCATTTGTGGGGATGTAAGTATTCATGCCTGTAGCGATAAAAGGCAATACTGGTTTCTTATTAAAAAATGACCATTTTAATATTGACTGTGTTCCGTCATATACTGTATCTCCTTAGAAATATCTGTGACAGTTCTGACAGCAAAATTCCACCTTTCTTATAACCGCCCTCATGTTTCCCATCTCAGCCTACACTTGCAAGGCCTGACGTTTCCATTACATCCAGCCACAGCAATGTATTTATTCAAAAGGCATCCTAAAATTGCATTCCTCCTCAGTGCATAGAATACATTTATTCACTCATCCAACTGCCTAATTTTCCCCTTCATTTAAAATTATTGAGTTTTTGGGAATGCTGCAATATGCTAGTGATCAGCTGTGTCTGGGTTTCTAGACAAAATGAGATTTCAGGTATCTATTACTACCTCTAAGCTGTGGTACCTGGGAGCTCTTCCCCAGTCTTGGGTGAGGGTGTGAGATGTGGCTGTGTCCTACCAGCATGCTGGGACCATCTCACCCTCTGCTTCCCTCCCATACTCTTACATTCACTGGGAATAAGACAAGTGGGCAGTTCAAAAAGAAAGGATGGGCACTCCAGTTGCTGGGACCATGTCCAGACGACAACAAGACAAGTAGTGCAGAACGCACTGTGCAGTGGACTTGCCTCTCAGTTTCTGCAATTTAGGGGTTTCTTAACACGCTCACTCACCGAAACTTGCCGCAGCTGAGATTGGCTGAGGCATTGCCACTAGCGCTCATCTCTCCTAAAAGAGTCTTTGCTCCATGTAATCATCCATCACAATAAATACTCTTTGATAATAAAAAATTCTATGTCAAGGCCTAAAATGAGTTAGTGATTGATCTTCATGTGATAACCCTTAATTTCTCTTACCAACTTCTGCCTGAAATATTTGTTATCATCTCTTGTTTCATCCTGTTCAATATAAAGTTACAAATCCATCCAGAAAATAATGTTTTTCTATGCCTCTGCAAATGTTTAGCACATTTCTGGGCTCAGCAAGATAGCAACAATAATCATCCCTAAACAGTAGCCTCCAGCCCTAGAAGAGTCTGCAAATGTTAATGCTAAATTAACATGTCAGTGTGCAACATACTCTTGAATTGCAATTCACAAGGTAGAGTTGAAATAGCAAAAGACTAAAAGGCTAAATAAACAGAAAGTGATAGAGTCCTTCTGAAGAACAGAGCTACTTTTCTTCTTCAAAGCCAAAAGTCCAAATTATCTGGTGTATTTTATCATAAGTGAAATACATTATTGTATAGTATTAATCTAAAAATAACTAACTACATGTTGCTACTTCACCAGAAAAGGGTAAGAGTATGATTCTATCCAACTTTACATGCAAGGATGTAAAGTATAACAGTATTTCAATGTCTACCTCTAACAGGGAAGGAAACACTGTTAGAATTCTGGCTAGCTAAACGCAGGCTAAGCACAATGCAAAAGTTCACTTAAGTGTGGCAGTACGGAACACTGCCACCCTGGCACTTACTGAAGCACAGGGTGTGCTCATTTCCATATCAATGCGCCACATGTTTCTCCAAGACAAAGCTGTTTCACACCACTGCTGCTATTTGAACTTTGGAAATAAAGGGAAAGGTTTCTATATTATTGTTAAAAACAATGAAAGTGACATCCTTTGTGCACAGGATACAGTTAATGAACGCTGCCCTTTATAGGGCTGTATTAGTGACTGCGTGCAGAAGGAGCGTATTGTAAGAGAGCTGTGTTGTGCAGGAAAGACAAGCATAGCTTTAAATTCAGAACACAGGTTTGTGCAAGTAATAGTGATGCCTTCCAGATTTAGAAGAAGACTATATTCACTGTATCTTTGTTAGCTTGCTTAATGAGCCTATAGCAAAACCTGTGAATCAACAGTAAAGTGAAATTGAAGTGATTTGCCCAAGGTCACCACAGAAACCTATGAAACAGGCTGTCCCACTTGTGTGTCCCTTTGTCTTTTAACAAGACCAAGCTTCTTTACCCCACAGAGAAAGAAATACTTTTGAGACCTCTCACAAATCAATACTAAAATAAGTTGTGCCATATGAAACAGTAAGCTGTAGAGCATTAGGAGGGAAAACCAAAACTTTCTACAAAGGCCGTATCAAAGGACCAGAAACTTTGCCATGTCAAATTACAACACAGGGTACCATCGTGTCCAAAAGGTTAGTACTGGGAAAGAACCACCTCTTCCGCGCAAGGAAAGCGAGTGAATGTTTCAATGATGTAAAACAAAGAACAATTAAAACCACTTATTCTAGCTAAGAGCAAACTAATAATTTTTAAACTCGAAGCTTCAAATGCATGTAATGAAGTCATTATTGCACATGAATACGACTTCTCAATCAAAATGCCTGAAATCTCTGCCATAATAATTTTATTTAGATTGAAAAGAAACCATGTAGTCTACTATTCAATTAACAGTAACTCTTTATTCTCTACTCCCTGGGTTTTCCTTACAATGTTCTTTTGATTACAAGGAGGAAAAAAGAAGAAGAAAAAAAAAAACATTCAGAAAAAAAGTATCAGAAAGTACATTCAAAGATTACCTGTAAAATTGCAACAAGTTGAATTTTATTTCATGACACTACAGCAAATGAGGAGAACAAATTTTGCTCCCATATTCTTTGAAGAGCAGATACTTTTAGATGTTTTTAAGAAAACATAAATAGAAACTGTGTCTGGTATCTTCTTCTTCTGCAGCAACAGTAGGATGGTGGGCCTCTAAGCTCACAGAATCACAGAAGGGTTGAGGTTGCAAGGGACCTCTCAAGATTGGGTAGTCCAGCCCCTGCTTAAAGTGGGGTCAGCTAGAGCAGGTTGCCCAGGGCGGCTGTGTCTAGTCAGGTTTTAAATATCATCAAGCAACTACCTCTCTGGGCAACCTATTCCAGTGTTTGATCACCCTTGCAGTAAAATATGCTTTCTTATGTTCAGATGGCATTTTCTGTATTTCCGTTTGTGCCCTCTGACTCTTATCCTGTCACTGGGCACCACTGAGAAAAGCCTGGCTCCAATTTCTTTGCACCCTCCCATCAGGTATTTCTCCACATGCATAAGACACCCCTGAAACATCTCTCTTCCAGGCTGAACAATCCCAGCTCTCTCAGCTTCTCCTCACTGTCAGATGCTCCAAGCCCACAATCATCATCATCATGGCCCTTTGCTGTACTTGCTCCAGTATGTCCATATCTCTCTTGTACTGGGGAGCCCAGAACTGGACATAGCACTCCAGATGTTACTCACCAGTGCTAAGCAGAGGGGAAGGATCACCTCCCTCAACCTGCTGGCAATACTCCTCCTAATGCAGCCCAGGATACCGTTAGCCTTCTTTGCTGCAGGGCACATTGCTGCTTCATGTTCAGCTTGGTGTCCACCAGGACCCCCAGGGCCTCTTCTGCAAAGCTGCTTTCCAGCTGGTTGGTTCCCAGCCTGTACTGGTTATCCCATGGGGTTATGCCTCCCCAGGGGCAGGACTTGCATTTCCCTTTGTTGAACTTCATGAGACTCCTAACAGCCCATTTCTCCAGCCTGTCAAGGTCCCTCTGAATGGCAGCACAACCACCTGGTATATCAACCACTCCTCACAGTTTTATATTGTCCACAAACCTGATGAAGGTGTACTCTGTGCCATCATCAAGGTCATTAAGGAAGATGTCACTTCATCAGTTTATCTGTGAGGATGTTATGTGAGGCAGTGTCAAAAGCCCTAACTAAATCAAGATAAACAACTTCCACTGCTCTTCCCTCACCCACCAACAAGCTAGTCATCTCATCACAGGAAGTTAGCAGGTTGGTCAGACATGATTTTGCCTTCCTAACTACTACTCCTGATCACCTTTTTGTCCTTCATGTTCAGAAATGGTTTCCTGAATTATTTGCTCCATCACCTTCTCGGGGATTAACATTAGGTCTGTAGCTCCCCAGATCCACCTTCTTGTCACTCTTATAATAGGAAGTGACATTTAAATCCTGGTCTAGCTCCAGAAGAATGTTTGGTCTCCAAGACAGGTGTGACTTGCTTCTTTCAAGCTATGTGAGGCTGAAGCAGGTCAGCTATCTGACACGTGGGGTTAAATCATACAACCAAGCAATGCCGCAACAGAAGCTGCTGGATAGTCCAAATGCTGCACCTGACCAGCAAAGTCCATCAGCAGGGGTTTATGGTACTGATAGTTCTGCTCCCTCAGATGCTGCTGAGTGTCCAGCCTCACCCCACAGTGAGGCAGAGGTGCTCCCAAGTACTTACTGCCAGTTTGAACAAGGCTCAAGTCTGACATTCAAAACCTGAGCTAGAAACCATAAAAGATCTAGACCTAAAAAAGAACTGGACTGCAGGAGAGCCTAGTCCTCAGCGCAATACTTCGAACTCTGAACAAGGAGTGCAGGCCTCCAGGAGCCTGTACTGCACAAGTGAGATACCTCATGATGATCTCAAAGTAAGCTTGAACACAGTCAGCCACAGAGCAGTGAATCACACAAAGTCAGACCAAACCTGCAAAGAGCCAGCCAGCAACAGAGTTTAAATCCCACCTCTTACCATTCCCTCAGTCCTTTTTGACCACTGGATATCTGAAACTGTGTAGTACAACAAAGACAGGAGCTCTCAAAGGATATGTATAAAAGGTCAACTTTTTCAGCCCTTTAAAAGGCAAGGTCCCTCTGAACATGTGCTGAAGTAGCATCTCACAGACACAGGAAGTATTAGAATAAAACATACACATTAGAATAAACACATACACTGATACAGTATCTATGAAGTGGAGACACATAAGAATGACAAGGCAACTGCTTAAAGTATTTCAGGATCACAACTCAGGATCTGGATGCCCAGTTTCAATGCTTGTGCCTACTTTCAAAATATCCAGCTGTACTACTTAAAATTTGTGTAGTTTTTGAACCTGGAAGGAGACCCCACCTGGAGCACTGTGTCCAGCTCTGCATCCCCCAGCACAAGAAAGACATGGACCTGTTAAAGTGGGTCCAGAGGAGGTCCACAAAAATGATCAGAGGGCTGGAACACCGCTTCTATGAAGAAAAGATGAGAGCTGGGGCTGTTTAGCCCAGAGAAGAGAAGGCACTGGGAAGACCTTATTGCGGCCTTTGAATACTTAAAGGGGGCTTATAAGAAAGACGGAGAGAGACTTTTTACCAGGGCCTGTAGTGATAGGTCATGGGGCAATGGTTTTAAACTGAAAGACAGTAGGTTTAGATTGGACATAAGGAAGAAATGTTGTATGATGAGGGTGGTAAGATACCAGAACAAGTTGCTCACAGAAGCTGTCTGATGCTCTCTTTACCCTCTCTCTCTCTTCCCAGAAGACAAGGGAAAGAGAATAAGAGAGACTTATGGGTTGAAAAGAAACTAAACTACTTTAATGAAACAATAATAATAAAAAGAAAAGATAACATTAATAAGAAAATAATGAAATATATATAATATATACAAAACCAGTATCAAGCTCCCAGGATGATGATCACGTCACCAGCAGGCAGTGGGAAAGTCCCAGACTGAATTCAGTGACGGACAGGAACTGGATTTTGGATCTGGATTCAGGAACACACGGATTGGGATCAAAGGCAGACAAATAGTGACCCATTGAAGAAAGAGGCTGACCCCTTTGATCCCTCAGCTTTTATACTGAACATGAGGCAGATGGAATGGAATACCCTGTTGGTCAGTTTTGGGTCACCTGTCCTGTCTGCTCCTCCCCGCAGGTGTGACCCCTCTACGCTTTTCCACTTTCGACCCTCCAATGGGGCACACAACAAAGTTAGCTGACCTTGTCTTTTATAGCAGTAAGTACAAGCAAGAGCCCCTCTGCGTACCATTCCTTGGTATTAACTATAAATATCTGACGTTATCTGCTGGAAGCAGATACATCTGAAACATATGCCATTAATTTCAGAGAGTTAGTTAGTTAGAAGAGACTCAACTGGAAAGTAAAATCACTGAAAACAAAATCGGTTCTGTTCTACCTCAAACCAGGACATTGCCCCATCCCTGGAAATGTTCAAGGTCAGGCTGGACAGGACTTTGAGCAATCTGATCTAGTGAAAGATGTCCCTGTCCATGGCAGAGGGGCTGGGCTAGATGATCTTGGAAGGTGCTTTCCAACCCAAACCATTATAGAATTCTAGGATTCTAGAATTACAGAAATAATTGCCTTTAGGAGAAACTCCATCACTTCTAATGCTAAAGACTCTACAGTTGAGAAACAAAACTGGCTTTTTTGTCATAAAACAAATATCCTCCAAGTCAGAGATTTCACAGTATCCTGAGAAAGGCTCAAATCCCATTGAAATATAATGGGATTGAATGCCTGAATTCTTTTAAAATAGAGTGCTTACATCCAATTGAAATGTAATGAGATTTGGGTGCCTAAATCCCATAACCTGATTGAAAATCTACCCTCAGTATTTCACATGATCATGAGGGCAGGTAGGACTTTGAAGGCATATTGCATTATGCCTCAACTAGCACAGCAGAAGCTACATTTAATTCAATAACTGATTATCCCAGAGTTCTCACCTATAGGATTATTTGTGGGGTTTTCTTCAACAGAAGATGAAATTGCCGGACCACTACTGTTACACAATTAGCAGTTCCTGCATTCTTCCCAGCAGAGAAAGTGCTGGGAAGTTCACACAGGCTGCATAAAGTTCTTTTACATTAATAGGCTTTCCTGATTCTGCAAGGCCTAGCCCCTACACAAGGTTAAATTAAGTTAGCTAAGCAGCCAGCGTTAGCAAAAATCATGTCTTTGGCACAAAGGATTATGATGGCCTGACAGATTTTAATCAGGCCTATAATATATGTACCAATCCGCTGGAAAACCAAATAACTAGTGGATGGAGGCAGAACGTGGCTGGCATCTGGTACCAATATGTGCAGAAAAAAAAACATCAAATACTTTCCCGGGGCAGTCCAGCAAATAACTTTCCAGTCTCTTACACATTTATTAACTAATGTTGTTGTCCTTTCGACTCAGTAAAGGTGAAATGCACGGTATTGCCACAGGGTGGCTCATCTAGCCTGCAATGAAAGTCACAGATTTTCTGCTTACACATGCAGCCGAAGCACGGCAGTCTCGAAGCTCTACGGATTGCTACAGCCGGAGTACTCAGAGAAGAACTACTACAAAGAGAAAACCAGGAAAGGCACAGGCCCGATTTTAATTCACCTTAATCCTGCATAGTTTCTCTCACCCCAGTGAAGCAACAGTCATTCCTGATGACTTTGTGAGTGAGCAGTGCCTTGTGACGTGAAGGCATTGCGCCCACATTCCTTAGCAGCCAAAAATCCCATTGACTTCCTTGGAATTTCCAAATGACCAAAGAAATGCAGCCTCACACCTTGTTCCTATACCTGCTCACCGTAACAAAAAAATGTCCTGTTCTTTTCAAAGGGTTTGGGACACTTGCTTGATTGACAGTGTCACAGTGAAAACTGACCTCACAATCGTTGGGGGGGGGGGGGGGGGCTGTTAAAAATTTTATGTTAACCTATACAATAAATGTCATGTCACAAGCTGTCAGCTGACTCACAAGCTGTTAGCTGACTAACAGACTGAAAAACATGCATTTATAAATATCAAATGTTTCTAGAGGTGAAGAAATCTCATTTGTTTTTGAAAAGTAGATTGGTATACGTAGAAAACCTTAACTATTTACAGTAAAAAAAAATTTAAATGTAGAATATACAACTAAATTATTGTAATGCTCAGACATGTTCAACTACTATAGAAAAAAAGTGTTCGGAACAACTGGAAGTTAGGATTCTCTTGCTTCTAGCAGTTTTTTCTCCTCTGCGGCCGTATGTTAGAGGACATTTTCATCTTGAATGACACAAAGTTTAAAAGTCTGTAACAGTCATGTGCTCAGTATATCAGGTTCAGCAGTGTAATTTTCAAAATGCAATTTATTAGATTTCCTCTGATTTAATATATGCATTAATATAACACATTTCAAAAATCCAGTGTATTATCTCTTCTGAGTACTACATATTTAAAATAGAATTGGGAATTTAAAGAGACAATTAGATCCAAAAAAAGTTCCCCGTGGCACGGCTTCTGAATTAGTCATTCACAAATGCTTTTCAAATCTATTAATACTACTCATGATGAGTGCCAGCTACCCTGCCAAATCTGAGGGAATTGCTTGAAAGATCAACATCCATAAAAATTACTAAATTCAAAATTAATTCCAAACAGTCCGATGTACTGCTTAAAAAATATGGCACAGGAAAAAAACAAAGAACAAAATTCCCTAAGACCCTAAGAATATAATTCCAGCAGAATAATTACACTCTGGTGGTAACAGTAGCCCCCAGACCAGTATATACTGACAAGGGTAATGCAACAGGCCTATACTTCTGTTTGCAATCACAGATCAGATCACCTTACCAGCACAGTTTTGCTACATTATTTGTGTGCCCATGCCCTGCCGAAAGTATCAGGTTTATTATAAACAAGCAGATCAGTTGCACAGCATTTGAACAAGAGGTGCAATATTCTCTGGAAGTATCTAATGGCTCCCAGACCCATGAGGACGAGACAGACGTCGGGCACCAGCCGCACAGCAACTGTTCTAGCAGGCTGCTCACACCCGAAACTCTCAGTGTACCTTCCAGATAGAAGATCCAAAGCGGGGGGAAAGGCAATCCCAGAAAATCAGGTGTGTGGTAAACTCCAGATGAAAACTCAACAGAAAGACTTTCTCAGAAATCCTAGGTATCCCATTTATGTATAAAGAACATAAAATACATAAAGAAAACATACCTTTTGACACAAATTGTGCCGTTTTCATTTTCCTCAGAATATTGCATTTCAGTTTATTTATATAGGCCACTGTAAGATAGCGAGATAGTTTTATTTCCACCGCTATTTAACAACTGTGATTTCCTTCCCCCCTCTGGCAACTTCGCTGATCACTTTTATCCATGAAATTTCACAGCCCTCCACTGCTACCCTTGTTTTGCCGCGCTATGAAGACCCCTGGCGGCACGGCAACACTTTATGGTGGCGTTAGGTGACATCACGGTGACAGCCCCTACTTGACAGAGTTCCTGGGGTTTCCTCGCCCAGGGCGAAAACCCGCCGGCCTCCCCTGCCTGCCCGCGGGCCCCTTCCCTTCCCTCTCCTTCCTCCCCTTCGCGGCGGGGGCGCCGCGGGCCCGCCCGGCCGAAGGGCAGGCTGACCCTGCCGGGGGGCCCGGAGCTCCCTTCCCGCTCCCCCTGGGCGGTTGACCGGAGGCCCTGGGGCCACCTGGGCGGGCAGCCTAGGCGCACGGCAGCGGTGGTGTCCGCCGCGGCGGCCCAACCGCCCTCAGGGGGCTCCCTCGCTCCCCTCAGCCCCCCTCGCCCCGCAGAACTACAAGTCCCAGCGGGCAACGCGAAGCCAAGGCAGGGCGGAGGGGCGGGGCCGGCCGAGGGGGAGGGTCGGCCCCAGCGGTGGCGCGGCAGAGGGAGGCGAGCGCGGCGGCGAGCAGGTGAGCGGGGGCGACCGCCCTCCCCTCACTGCCCGCCCGGCAGGCGGGGAGGGGCGAGGGGAATGAGGGAGGCAGGCGGCGGGGAGCTGGGGTGGCGGCGGCACGGGGAGTGGAGCCCCATCGCCACCGCCCGTCCCATCAACATCCCGTCCCGCGGCGGGCACAGCCGGCCTCCGCCTCCTCCCCGCCGCGCCGGCCGGTGGCGCAGCTCCCGCCCACCTGTGCGGAGGCGGCCGCGGGCGGTTGCGCCGGCCCCCGCCGGTGGGGGGCGCGGCGGGCGGTTGGGCAGCCGCGCGGGCTGAGGCGAGGCAGGGGCCTGTCCCGGTCCCGCTCGGACGGGACGCTGCGGACGGAACTCCCCTTCCCCGGTGCGGGGCGGGGTAGAGAAGCGGCGCCTCACCTCGGGCGTGGTTCCTCAGCCGGTTTCCGAAGCCTTGCGACCGGGCAAGGTTTGCCAGGCCCCTCCGGTACCGCTGCCTCGGCCGCCGCTTCTAAAGTTACGTAAAAGGGCGGGAGCGGCGTTGACCGAGCGGCAGCGGCCGGTGGCGGCAACCGCCTCCCCTCGGCGGCGGCGCTGCTGCTCACCTGGTGGAGCCGGGCGGCCGCTGCGATCCGGGAGGTGCGGCCCGTCCCGCCCCGTGCCTGCAGCGGGTCCCCTCCGCTTCAGGGCCGTGCCGGTCGCTGGTGGCAGGCTGAGAGATAAGTACAGTTTTTGTTTGGTTTTCGTCTCAGTTTCAGCAGCGTTAAGTCACAGGCAAAGGCGGGCGACGTAGGCACATTTGAACTACGGAATTCGGGGGGAGAGAGGGGGCGGCTGCCTTCAGAGTTGTTTCCAATTTGGTAACAGACTCCTCAGGGCGGGAATTGTCCCCCTCTGTGTGCCGGTGTGTATGCGAGGTGTGATAAATAGGCCCCAATTTTGAGTGCATAAACAGGTGAAGTATGTCGTTAGGTAACTTGAAGTTGCTGCAAAACGATTATTTTTTGAAAATTTTATAAATCCTAACCCAGTGAGCTGTCTCTTCAAATAGTCTACTAGTTCTTCAGCAGATATTCCATGGTAACTGCTTGAATCCTAAACAACGGAGTTGTTGAATCCTAAACAACAATGCCTGACTGCACTGTCCAAACAGAGGTGTACTACGTGTAACCACATTGCAAATAGTATTGCATAGCTAAAAGTCTTCTAAATCCAATTAGAACTGTTAAATAAGGATTGTTTTGTTTCTAATCTATTATCCTCGAATCGCATGGCTTACACGTTTCTCGCTGAACATAAAACCATTAGCTTAAATGGAATTGCGATAGCTGCAAGCTGGAGGCAAACCCTTTTTAAGTGGTTTTATTATAGCCTACTTGCTTCACCCGCAAAAAGGGAGGCGGCTGTTGTAAACACCCAGTAGGATAAGTTGGTGTCATGCTGGTTTGTAGCATGTGACAGTAGAGTTCCTGGGACTCTGTCCTACCCCGTTTCACATTTAGCAGTTCACTAGTTCCAGCAAATGTTTTCTTCTTTTTTATTTCATTGTAACTTACAGTTGGGAATCAAACTAAACCAAATACAGGCTCTGAAGAGGAAACAAATTTCTTATAAAAAGTAAAGTAAGTAAATATCTAGACAGGAAAGAGTGCAGTGACTGGACAATGTCTTAGGTGTTGAGAGTGATCTGTTTGTTCTGAAAGTTGATGTGGTGCAGTGATTCTACTGGCATAATGCAGTGACGTGTGAGACCAGTCCGTGGTGAAGCTTGGTTAGTAGCCTTCCCCGCTGTACCAGTGTAAGCAAGGAGTGATGTGGTTTGTCTAAAAGCGTTTTATCAAATAATTTTCTGTTACTTTTACTGCATGAATTGGGAGCAAACTTTTATATTCATAAAAATGCTTGAGTCCTAATGTCGTGACCCTCATTTGAGCGTTGTAGTCTTCTAGTGTTTAGCTTTCATAAAGTGCAAATTAATGCAATTTTGAACCCTGCTGTGATTCATAGCATGTAAATATTTTAAATACTTGGAAATTGTGATACCTTTACAGTTTAAGATGGATGTACATACATATATATGCATATATATGTATTTATAAGTTTGGTTAAATTCTAATGTAATATGTTTGTATGTTTCTTTATCTTTTTTCTTGACCAAACAAAAAATCAAATTAAATGACATGGCACACCCTTTGCTCACTTGACCTGACACTTCTGTTATTCTTCAGTTATAGGAATCTGGGTGTGACGTGGGTAGTATAAGCCCCTTTTATTTATCTGTAGGTATGTTTACTGTGTCAGATTGAGTCAAGAATGTCCTTTAGAAGCAGATATTGCAATCATCACCATTTAATATGCATTGGCTCACAATTTGGCATGGTCTTGCAGAGTACAAAAGAAACTAAACCAGAAAATGTACCCTGGGAGCAGACCTAATGCAGTCCAGCTGCTAATAAGCATTCACTCAGTGGTACCAAATTACAGCTAGTCTGACATGAAAGCTGCTGAAGTGTCTATCGTGTGGATGTTGGATTCCTAATAACAAGTGCTTTACTCTGCAGGTCTGTTTGTGTTGAGCTGTATTGCTTGCCAGTATAGGCACAGCCTTTCAGTAACGCATGTGTGTTTAAGAGTAGTAGTAAGTATGTAAGTTCAATACAGTAAGCTCTTAACTGGCATTTCACTTTAAAGAAAGAAGTTCTAGAAAAGACACTGTTCATAAGTATTGTAGGTGGTGAATGTTGTCATGGTTTGTGGTTGGGGTCTTTTTGGTTTTGTGGTGGTTTTTTTTTCCAAAAAGTGCTGAAAAGCACAGGCTTTTTTCTTCTCAAAATTCCATAAACTCCTGGGTGAACTTCACCAGAGTCCAAGACGTGGGCTTATTTTCCTTTCCTGGTTCAGAATTATAAAGTCATGCAGCAGAAGGTAATAACCACTTTTTTTTAATTTATTTACATATCCTTTGATTTGTTGCAAACTCAATAGGGTTGTTCTGTTTGTAGGGATTTAATCCCACACCTGCCAGGAGCATAGCTGGTGGGGCATTCTTTAAGGGGCTGCTCTCAATTCCTTATGCTGGTAACATGGAAGAGCCACTGAAGTGGCAAGTGAGAAAGGAGTTACCTTGTTCAGTGTTATATGCAGATGAGATGAGAATATTGCTAGAGAAAATCTACCAGAGAATACTTCTTGATATTTCTACCTCTACTTAAAAAAAATTATTGTTTGAGGCAGAAAACAGATTCACTTACTGAGATACAGTGAGGAAAAAGGGATTTAAATCCTGGTCTAGCTCCAGAAGAATGTTTGGTCTCCAAGACAGGTGTGACTTGCTTCTTTCAAGCTATGTGAGGCTGAAGCAGGTCAGCTATCTGACACGTGGGGTTAAGTCGTACAACCAAGCAATGCCGCAACAGAAGCTGCTGGATAGTCCAAATGCTGCACCTGACCAGCAAAGTCCATCAGCAGGGGTTTATGGTACTGATAGTTCTGCTCCCTCAGATGCTGCTGAGTGTCCAGCCTCACCCCACAGTGAGGCAGAGGTGCTCCCAAGTACTTACTGCCAGTTTGAAATTGTTCTTGGTCGAGTTCCCGGAGCTTTCTGACATACAGTGTGTGAAGATTTCCCTATGTAGCTGAGAGGATGAGGAAGTTTGGGTTTTTTCCTTCACTCAAGGAATTCTTTCAAGAGCATTTTTCAGTCTTTCTTGTTGATGCCGGTTCATTTCATATTTATTTTCTTATTCATGTTCTCTAAGATTTATGTAGGGCAGGAGAATGAAGGCATTGCTTCACCCTGGTAATTAGGAAACTCATTTGGGTTTTGCTCCAGTAGACGATTGATTATATATATGACGTGAATCAGGTTGACAGTTTCCCATTTCACAGCTGCCTGCAGCCTTGTGGTTGGTTGGTATACTCTTGGGTGAAATGGGTGGTGACTCAAACTCTATTAATCCAAAGAGGTCGCATCTAATTTGCATCTTGTAAGAGCTTTTTGGGTACTTTGTTAAAATGAGGAGATGGTGCTTTTTTGGCAGTTTGGTGCTGCTGTCTTAATTTTCTTTTGTTTTCTTTAGAAATGTGCACACAAAAGATTAATTTTGGCTTGAAAGGGTTTTCTTGAAGAAAAAATATCAAATCTTTTGTTTATCTTCTTTCCCTGAATTTGTTTTTTTCCATTTTAATCTGCTGGAATGGAAAACTAGCTGCTATTGCAACACTACTTTTGATGTGCATGCTCATAAAACTTAATTGCTCCAATTCAAGCTACAGAAAATGTGCCCAGTTAACATGGTTACAAATGTCTGCAGCATTATACACAACAGAGTTGTTTTGAAAAAATGTTTCACTTAAAAAACAGATCCATTATACTTCAGTGAATATGTAATATATGCAAATATGTTTTTCACCTAAGTTGTTTACTGTGTTGTCTTTTGATTCGTGTCAACCATATTGTTGCATGCATGTTTGGCTCATGTAGTCTGCTCTGGATATCTTACAGGAGCAATTCTGAGAAAAGCTTTTGTAGTGTTTATACTAAACAGTCACTAAAACTACAACAGCTTCTTAGATATGCCTAAAGATTGCTGACTTTTTCAATAAAACAAAATATCACTTAAATCACAAAGGACAAAAAGATTTTTCTCTTTTGTAATCTTACTTGAACTTTCTGTCATTTTAATTTTAATAGCTGTGAAAGAGAACTCCTGTAAAGCTCTCCGTCAAACTGTAGAGATATAATTGTAGAACAGCATTTTATATGAAGACAAATTCCTTGTGAAAATATTTAATCATCAATACTGTTATATACCATCTCAATGCTGATATAGATTCTGCCAAAGCAGTATCTTAGTGTTGCTTTCACTTAAAAATTGTATTTTCTGTCCTTCACTGCAGGTACTGTTCTTGAAAAGAAGAGAAATCATGGCTTGTACAGTGAATGAACCTTAAACTCCTGGACCAAAAACGAGGGGTTTTTTCATGAAGGATGGCAACACCGTATGTTCCTGTTCCTATTCCTATTGGAAGTTCATCATCCAGCTTTACAAACAGAAACCAAAGAAGTTCTTCTTTTGGGAGCATATCAACGAGTTCCAGCTCCTCAAAAGGACAGCTGGAGGACTCTACAATTGGTAGTTTTAAAAAGATGAGCGTGCCTGACCAGATTGGTTCTACGTCATCTGTGTGTAGTAGTCCACTTGTTAGGACTAAATTTACAGGTCTGGATACATCAATAGAATACTGTACTCAGCCTGTGGAAGAAATAGAGCAGAATACAGATTCCAGGAGCTGGGAAGATCGACCGTCCACACCAACTATACTGGGTTATGAGGTGATGGAGGAAAGGGCGAAATTCACTGTAAGTTTTGGGGATAGTATAGTTCATCCTGTAATGACAAGATAACAATTGAATGCACTTTGCATTCTCTTTCAGTAATTCTGCAGTTCAGGGATGTTGGAGTACTTTGCCAGTAACAATTTAGCTTCAAAGTACTGCTATCTGACAGGAAAATATCATTCCTGTTATATAGGTGGGAAAATTGAGACTCAGAAGCAGTCTTTCCTGTAATTGTGTACATGGAATAGAAGGGATTCATTCTACTTCAGGTATCAATTTCTGCTGCAAAAGTCAGGAATTCCTTGCAAAGTTACAGTTTCTTGTGAAATTGAACTTCTAGAAGTTCTGGATAAACATCTTAAATAATATAGTCTCTTTTTTGAAATGAATGATAGGACACAATGATATTTGCCTCTTACAGTTATTAGTAACATAGAGCATTTGCATTAAAGTGCAGATACGTAGTTTACAGCTTCTTGCATTGCTAGGTTTAGTGTCTAATAAAGGGAAATCTGTTCTGAAAAAAATCAGTGAGATGTCACATATGCAGTATCTTATGACAGAACACCAGCTTAATTGATTTGCATTGATTTTTCTCAAAACGTACTGTAGCTGGCAATTCAATTTCTTTACATGCTATAAATACATTAAGGCATTTGTGCATTGTTTTTGTGGATGTGGTTGAAACATTTCTTTGACATAATTCAGCAGTGCTTGTGGGACTGATGGGAGTTGTTTGTTACAAATTATTTATTAATTATGTTGCTTCAGGAGAGCAACATTAATCACAAATAGGTAAGGAGGAGGAAATAGCAGACAATTTTTTTTTTTCCTCCTATTTTTCCAGAAAAGTGTGGAAGCTAATGCCCTTATGACAGTTCAAATATTAGTAAAATCATTAAGTTCTTTTTGCAAAGAATTAAAAAGTGCTGCTTTTTAATTATTTGAGAATGATACCTCAACTTAAGTTTTTCACTTTCTAGCATCTTCATGCATGGTAGTTTAAGAGAAGAACCAAAATTTTTTTACAAGTAGATTAAAAGATTCCTTTTTAAATAATACCTTCAAAACTAAAACAATTACTAGTATTGTTATATTGACACAGGTTAGTCTGAAAATATGTCAAGGTATATTCCAGTGTGTGTGTAAGATGTTCTTAAGGAGAGACAGTTGTCATTTTATGTAGAGGGCCAGGTTACAGTACAAATGAAACATTCTTCATCATTAAAATGCTTGGTTGCATTTTTTCTTTCTGAATTCACTAGTTCTGTTCCTGTGTGTGTTTCTGAAAGCACTGTTTGTTTTCAGTTGCATGTTGAAAATAAGCTTGCTATTGTGCATTAAAACCAGCAAGTAATTAGTCCTACAAATTTTGGTTGCTTCTGCAACGCAAAGTCAATGAGATGAAAGACAGTGGAAATTTAAATTGAAAATCGTCTGTAAAAGAGAGGAGACTCAATTGCTGAAGTTTTTTACTGCTTGTTAGCATCTCAGAGTTCCCGAAAATATGAATATGAATTACTTAAGCTGAGTGATGTACTAACTTCAAGAGTTAAATGTGAGTGCATGTTGGAGTACATGTTGCTGAAGCTTATAGGAGAAAAAACCTAGGCTGAAAAACATCTCTTGTTTGTAAGCAGCTGGTCTCAAATGAGTTGGCAGTCCTGGAATGTTCAATTAGCACTTTTCTTTTAAGCCAACTAGAAATGATAATGAGATGCTGAATCAGCCAGAGGTTGTTACTAAGTATTGGTATATTTTCATTGAATATTTTGTATTTGTGGAATAAGGCAATTCAGGATTGACTGGAATTACTTGAATTTGTTGTATTCATTTGTAGGGGTTTTTTTTTCCCAAAAGCTCATGTGGAGGAACTGACAGTTGGTTTTGTAATGATCTAGTTTTTCTTGTTTATTAATTACAAATCATAGAAAGAACCAAACCCAAAATGTTTTTCAACTTTGGCAAGAAAACCAAAAATGTTTGTTTCAGGTTGACCTTTTTTCTTTCTTTCTTTTTTTTTCCCCCCCCCTGGTAATCATGAGCTGATTGTACTTCTTATGACCATAATTTGTAAATAGTTGGGTTTTTTAAGTTGTCTAATATTTACTTGGAAATTATTCAAAGTGAAGGTCAGAGTAGGTGGATTTTTTTTCACGTGTGCATTTGTAAGCAATGTCTGTAGAACTTTTAGTAGAATGAAAGAATAAAATAGAATACTGATCAGCAAGTAAATCGGCAAGCATATTCCAAAGTTTCTTGTTCTATGTTTTACTATGTACTAGCAAAGAATCTTCACAATTTTATATAGCAGTTCTGCTTTATGAAATTTTTGTAAAATAAAATTCTGCTTATACTTTCGGTATGACAAGAAAGCTAGAACATTTGGAGATCATTTATACAGAAAATGTAAGACAGGAATTATGTTTTAATGCTGGCTTCACAGGCATGTCTTGCAGCATGAATTTTAAAAGCTAATAGCTTTTTGTTAATGACTGAAATATTGCCTCTACTGCAGTACATGACTTCCACAGATGATGCTGCTGCTTGAAAGTGGAATTCTGTGTTTAAAAAGTAGATAGAAGAAATACTTGCTGAAAAATTGCTTTTATTTTGCACCGTAGTTTTTTGTAGTTTGTGTAACCGTCAGCAACTTCACACATTATAGAACACAAAATTGCTAAAAACAGTCTCACACATGTATAGAAGTTGGCTAGCACTGCGGTTATCACATGCTGGGACTGCAACAAGAAAAATACATCTATTGACTAAAACAACCTGCTGTGGAATACTGCGAAAGATTTTACTGTGTAACAGATTAGAAAATGTTTTAAATAGAATTTGGTTAAACGCCTATAAGGGATTGTTTATGATTGCAAAAATATATTTTTCTTCCTTGTATTTTATTTTTTTTTAACTAGAGAACACCTAGACTGGAAAAGCTAACCTGGTACAATTGCAGAGCCTTTTTTTCCTTATATTGGAAAAAGTAAGGTTGTGATGTAAGAATCCTTCTTTCATAGACGCTGCTTAATATTTTCTAGTTGAAACTGTGTGTTGTTAGGTTCATTGTGTTCAGACATTAGAGTATCAGTCCTCCTAAAAGGTAATTGATTTTTTCTTTAATTACTACTATTATTTATTTATTGTTTTATTTCTTTATCCATTTGCTTTTAAATAGGAGATGGTACTGCTGTGCTGTTGTCTTGCTAAATCTTGATTCAAAGGATCCATTACTTCAGTTCTACAGTGGTAGATGCAGTTATCTAGGGAAATGGTCGTATTCTGCCTGGAAAGACAAAACCTAATGTTCAAGACAAAGGAAACCAAAGCAGGATGTTATTTTTATCCTGCATCACTTTTCCTTGTGAACCAAGTCAGATGAGACCTTTTAAAACAATATAACACTCAGTAACTGATTATTACAGTCATCTTAAAAACCGATTTGCCTCAAGGATTGATGAGTAAAACCATAATTCAGCAAAGGTTAAAGTAGGTCACCAAACATACTTCGCTTAGCTCTTTGATAACTGAGACTTGATTTTTACTAGGGGAGAAATGTGAATGCAGTTTCACGAACCCTTTCTTACAGACAGAAAATAATTAAGTGTATTTAGGAACTATAGAAACTCCTTCCTTAAATTCTGAAATTAATTTATACTGTTTGTACTGATGATTAAGCTTAAAAAAAAAAATAAACTTCCAATTAAGGATTCTTTTTTTTATCCACGAGTTTTGTTTCATTAAGAAATAATTAAGAAATAAAGGATAGTATCAGCCTTCCAACCAATGCAGCCTAAAGTTCTGCACATTTTTCTGATATTTCTGTTTTTCCCGCACAGGTATACAAAATACTGGTAAAAAGAAGTCCAGAGGAAAGTTGGGTGGTTTTCAGACGTTACACTGACTTCTCCAGGCTTAATGACAAGGTGAGAACTGGTAAATTTCTTATCTAATTTTCCTCACTCTTCTTTCATGTTTAATTTTCTTTGCGTCTCACATTTTTGTCGCTCTTTTCTTGCCTTTTTTTACTGCATTTAAAACATATACTATATTAATGAATGAAAAATGTATGATTCCTCACTTTTTCCAAGATACATGAAATAACTACAGCTAGTGTAAAGAAGTTATTTCTTCATCTGAAGCTGTTAGTGTGCTTCATACTTTATACTTATTCCTAAGCTACGTGATAAAGGAAATTAACTCTTTAATAGTTGTATCCTCTGCATGGAAATGGAACTAGGGGCCTGTATTCTTTTGCAGGAATGATCCAATATTTTTTCAGCCCTTTTCAGTGCAGCAAACTCTGCTTTTCTTTCATGATAAAACTGAAGTTTCATGAACATAAGGTTTCTTGTATGTTGGTCAGTCTTCAGTTGTTTTCGGTGTCTTTGAAGTTAATTGTAAAATATTAGGTCTTTAAAGCTGAAAACAGAGACACCAGGTAAGGTCTGGGTCAGCAACTAAATATTTTTAGAACATTTGAAAACAAATAATATTTCTCTAAAAAAATGCGAGGTTTTTGAATTGGTAAGTAGCGTTTGACTATCCCATTTACTGTTATTTCTACAGAAGCATAAAAGTAGAAAAACAGAATTACACTTTTCTTTGTCCTACTGTCCACTCCTAAGAATAATCTTTCATTGCAAGTTTAACACATTTTCTTCTATTACGTTCCTTCATGTTCAGACTTGCAACTTTTTAACACTCCCTTTTTTTACCCATAGTGGGATTTTTGGTATACCTTTTTTTTCTCCTTGGATTAATGTGCCTAATCAGCTAAGAACTTAATTCTGCTGAAATTTTTTGTAAGGACTTGAACTTACGTATTTCTCTGTGTTCTTGGTTGAACCTATTTAGGTGTGTTTTAGGCTACCTTTAAAACACCAGTGCAGTCTAAAACTATCACAAACTGTTGAATATGAATTAGTTTAGAGATTTCTTTCTGAAGAAATTTCTGTGTTTTAATTCAGTCTATCCTAAATTAAGAAATGCCTTGGTATTGGCAAAAGCCGACTTCTTTTGAGATTATGATATTCTGGGCATTTCAACTCAAATTTCAGAAGTCAGGTCATACAACAGTTTGTGTTTTGGTCAGCTACATCAGATATAAGCCAAGAACTGGCTTACATGCATTGACTTGTAGTGTGGTTATCAGTAGTTTCAAAAATTAAAATGCCACGGGTATTCATTTTAGAATAGATATTTAGATTTTACAAGTGAAGTCCTTAGTCTCTGCATTCAAATCTTTGACAGAAATGTTTGGCTTTTAACACAATTTATAGGTATTAGGATTTCTGTTTAAAAGGAGGAACTTTATTTTTCCCTTGTGTCACTGACTGAAGCTTTTTTATCTTTCAGTATACATCTAAACTTTTATTTTGTTACTATTCTGTAATTCTCTAGAAGCTTCAGAATTATGTTATGTTTCAGTTCCTGGAGCTGACGTTTCTGTATTATAAAAAGCGTGATCTTTTACGAACGGAAGAGTAAATGGTTATACACACACGTCAGTGGTTCAAAAGGCATGGTGCAACGCTTGCAATTCCTTGTTTTCTAATGACAAATACAGACATGAAGTTGCATGCATGTATGCTTCCAGGATTTTCTGTACCCAATCTCCTAGAAATCCAATATAAACAAAAGAAATATACTATCTTATAAGTCCTTTTCCTCACCATCCTTCGTAAGGTTGGTGGAAAAGTATTCATTCTCTGAAATGGTATTAGAAACTTGGCATTAAATGCCACCTGAATTGAACAATCGATCACTATGTGAATCAGTTTGAAGTATTAACAGAGAGGGAGTGGCTTTTCAGGGAGACCAGGTAAAGACAAAAGAGCAATATGTTTTGTATGTGTCAGGCATATACTTATTTGCAAGTCCAAACTGAACTGAGAGTTTGACTTTGGCAGTGGCTAAAAATGGAGAACATGTGAGAATAGGGACAATGTCACAATGGGGACTTGCATAGATAAAGTCGGGACTAGATGAATGAATGCAGCTCAGCTAACTAATAGAAGCAGCTAGTAAACTTAGTAGTAGTAGCATTCTTTATTTGCCATGAGCTCTCAAATAAATACTGCAAAATAGATAGCAGTAGGAGCCTGGAAAGTGTTTTGTACCTCCACTAGTTTCTCAAACGTTTATAGTAAGGAACAGCTAATAAAATAGAAATGAGTGGGAGTAAAAAAGCTCAAAACCATGAACTCTCCTTTTATGAATGAAATGAGTAAGTGCAGCTGCAGGTTAAGACTTGAACAGATTTCAAGTGTGAGCAACAAGTTCCTTGAATGTCAAAGCTATCTAATTGCCAGGCTATTCTGAGGTTATGAAACCACCATACCTACTGAAAGAAAACAAATAGAAGATGATGGCAAGTAATCCAATGTAAAGGTATTGCCAGTATTGGATACACAAGAAACCACATAGTGATCTCAAAGTCAAAAGTAATTAAGAAAAAAAAATTAGCATAAGGAGAGCAGTACAGACTTCTAAAGACTAATGCAGAAGTACTGAGATGCAAGATGGACTGTCACAGGATGCTAAGAGCAATAGGTAAAGTTCTATAAATCACTAGAGACAGAATTAAGGGAAGGAGGCAGGAAAATAACAGATCCATTACTTGAGAGCAAACTATGGGAAGCAAATAGTGAATGATACAGCAAAGATTGAAATACTGTCCTTTGCTTTAATATTAACAAAAAGCTTAATCTTATTGGATGTTGGCACGTGACAAAATTTGAGCAGTTAGGAGCAAAGGCTAAAATAGATGCATAGGTTTTGTTTAAGAACACCTATTGGATTGGAGAAGTATGTAAAGAATACTCTTCTGTCCCAAAAAATGATGGGAAAAGAACTTTGTAAAGTTTATTACTATGCTGGTAGAGATGTTGAACAAGTAAGGAAATGGACAGTCTTAAGAATCAAGAAGTTAACCAGTTCTCCCTGAGGCTGTGCCTCATGTGGTGTACATCATCTATGATGTGATGATGTAGGGGAGAGACATCTAGAAAAGATGCTGGATCCAAGCAAGTGATCACAGTCAGCATAACTTGTCTGACTCACAGTTCTTCCTGCTGTGTTAGAGGAGTGTTGGAGAAAGAATGCCTCAGGACTGTGAAAATTAGTCTGCTGACAGCTAACTAGCTTTCTCATACTCTCTTCATCCACAAAAGGAGTAATCTGTGGGTAGGTGTACTCTTTCCTTAGAAATAAATTACATGATCTGCATAACCATGCAAGTGAAATTACCATTAAACAGAAATCTGTGTGGTTGAAAAGCTTTCCCAGCAATGGTTACCTACAGTCCTCTGAGGTCAGTTCTATTTGGTATTTTATTAACTTAAGAGGGGTTGTGGAGCATAGAGGATACTTACGTATGTGGTATTAATGGTAACTTGGTAAGACATGAAGGAATTTTGGATGACTAAAAATATCAACAGGAGGCTAATATCAAGATGAAATTCAGTAAGAAAAGAGGAAAACATATACTTAAATAATTAAATACAGAAATAAAGAGCAAGGCTTTGACAATAAACCATTCTGTAAATAAGAAACTAGTAGTTATCGTGGGCTGTTTGAATGTACAATACTTGGGATGTTAAAAAAGCGTCTTTCTTATGCTGTGAAATGGTACTTACATGAGCAAGGGTAACCACTAACTTGGTTCTTCCTTTAAATTGTGTAGAGACATTCTAGCTGAAATACAGTATCTGTTTTAACTTTTTTAAAACTTAATCTGCTGAAAGAGCTATTCATTAGCTTTTTCCAAGAGTCCATAAAGAGTAGTTAAATAAACAAAGCTTATTGTCAGAAGGCTTAAATTTTGCTGTGCAAGGATCAAGACACTCACTGAAGAATTATCTTGCAGCTATGTAAACATTGAGTGCTAAACTGTTTTCAAGGCAGATTCTGGAATCCCTGTCAGTGGAGCATTCATATGAATATCTTGGGTGTATGCAGTACATCCCTGACAGAAGTTGACTTGATCCTGTCTTCAGAAAAGATTAAACAATTCTTTTGGCAGTTGGAGAGGAACATTAGATTTTCTAAAACCTGTTTGCTTTTTCCTATTGCTTGTAAATCCTCTTCAAGATTTTGTGTCAAGTATCCCTTCTGAGAACAGGCATCTAAAAATTGTTTTTTATGAAAGTGTTTTTTTATCTTCATGCATATTAGAAAAATAATTAATTGGCATCCTTGGACAGGTCCATCGTGATAATTTTATGCTTCCGTTCACTTGCCTATTTCATTTCTGAATTCAAAGAAAAACTCTAGGTATTTCTGACATTGAGTATACCCCATTACTGTTTAAGTAACTCAAAAACCACAATTTTGCATGTTAGTGCTAGGCTTTGAGCAGTATCTGTGCATATTGAAATTTTAATATTCTGGGTGTACAAGGAGCTACTCTTTACCAGAAGTGTTGTAATTCATTCTGCTAGTCCTCCAAAAAAGACGAGTTGCAGAGTTGTAGGTCTGTAAGGGGCTTTATATATTTTATTTATATAGTAATTATTATCCCTGAATACTTCAGAAGAAACACCACTGCAATGCTTACTCATCTGATACTTTTTACTTATATACAATTTTCTTATATTTACTGAATCAAAGGCATTAAATAGCAGACTCGGAGACATTAATTAACAAAGCAAATGTTTTCATTCCTATTTTTATATGCTAAATTTGAGAGGTCAATTGATTGCGTGAGGCAACACAGCAAGTGATAGAACTGTGTCCACAAGTTATGCTATAATTTGGATTACACTTATGGTTGAGATTTACCTTGTGTTTGAACTTAACAGAAGACAGAAAGATCCTGTAATTCTGAGTAAAGTCAGTGCCTGTGTCAAATCCAGTATTTCATCAAGACTTTTTTCTTTGTTTTCTTAATTTGGCTTTGATTTCTATTTCAGCTAAAAGATATGTTTCCAGGCTTTCGGTTGGCTCTTCCACCAAAGCGCTGGTTCAAGGATAACTATAATCCTGATTTCTTGGAAGATCGACAGTTGGGACTACAAGCATTTCTCCAGAACTTAGTAGCTCACAAAGATATTGCTAACTGGTATGTGATTAAACTTTGCTTCTGGATTGGGATTTTTTTGTGTTCAGACTCCTCATACAGGCTTCTAGACTCTAGCAGTACATTTTTGAGCAACATAGTAAGGAATTTCATTAACATTCATGTTGTGCATTTGGTCATTATGTGAATTATTTGGTGTCCTATTAAATTAATCCCATCTTAACCTAAACAAAAACAGGGAGTTACAGTATATTGAATTGTACATGGTTAACCACTAACTAAAAGCTGTAATATTTAAAATGTTAGATGAATCCCATGTTTAATCCTAAAACATTACTTCTGTGTGCTGAATGCAGAATTGATATATTGTTAATTTATATTGAGATTAAATGTTAGGCTCTTGTAATGGAAAGTACCTACTCTATTGTGTGATTAGTTCTTAAAATGTGTATTAAAGGTTTTTTATTTACATTACATGATAGTGATAGAAGTACCTTTATAGATTGCTTTACATGAGTAAATGTAAACCACAAATCAAAAACAATGTGTTTAAGCAACAAAGTGCAGAAGTCTCTTTGAACAGTATCTTTTTTCATACAAAGTGGAAGATTCTTCCAAAGCTGGAAGATGTGTAGAACACAATTCTGGCAAATGAAATGTAAAATCATTTTAATATAGACCAAAAAGAGAATTTTAGTAAGCAAGTTGCTAGAGGCAGAGCAGTTAGTTCTAAAAACCTTTTCCAATACCAGAAATGAAAAAGTTGAGATTGCTGTACCAGAGATTCTTTGAGGAGTGTGTCCGAGGAGCTGGATTCATCTGAAACATCATTAAAAATGAAGAGTAAGAAATTCCCTAGAGCAAACAGCATTCCCTCAAGAATTTTAAAGGAACTAAAATGTAAAATTGCGGAGCTGTGGTGTGAGACCATATAATGCTCGTGTCTATTTTACTTTTTAGTAGAATGGCTATTACATATGGCACATTTCTATAAGGCATTTGAGTGTTGAGTCTGGGAACTTGAGATTAATAAGTCAGTCTGACTTTTGGTACTGCTTGTAATGGAAAAACCCAAAGTGGTAAGCAGGTAAATAGAAATAATACTTGGAAAAGCAGTAACGTCTTTTGCAGAGGGAAATCTATCTAACAAGTAGTTATGAGGGAGCTCGTATAAAATGGTTGAAAGGCAAGGGGAAAAGGATTGATGGAAGTTTAGAGGTGTTACATATGGAATGCTGGATCACAGTTGTGGAGACTGATGCTACGAATATCTGGAAAAGGGAATGAACAATGAGATCATGAAGTATTGTAGAAGGATTCTGAGGCACTGAGTGGATAACATTAAATTTCAAGTCGTGTAGTGCAAAATGACAGTAAGTACGTACAGAATCGTAAACTCTATTGTTTTTTACAACCTGGAAAACAACTACTGGTATTGATACAGGGTTTTTTTGAATCAGTTCAGTATTCAGCAATAGTCAAAAAGTTGCATAAAAACTGTTGAAGAGGAACTTGAAAAGGAGGAAAAAAATGTTACTGCTGTGGGAATCTGAATTGCACTTCCACATAGTCCAGTGCTAAAACACAGCATTCAGTTTCAAAAGAGGGGGTCTGCTAGAAGTACAGAGAAGGCAAGCAAGAACAGATGAAGCTACAGACAGACTTCCCTGCAAGAAGAGTTCTGTTCTTTTCAGTCTGTCATCTTGGGAAAGGGCTGGCTAAATAGGGTGTATGAAATCATCAAGGGGATAGGGATGGTGAGTAAAGAGTATTAATATTTTGGATGATTCATAGTCATCTCTCAATATGTCACACTGACTTGTGAAGCTTTGTTGTGAGATGTCAGAGACAGAAAGCTTAAATGGTTTCAAAAAGAAATTGGGATCAGCCTGTGAGTTTCCCTGTCAGTGGCTATTAAACATGATTATATGGGTGAAATATGTGGCTGAGAAGTTTAAGAACTTCCTGATTATTAAATTACACAATAATAGGTGTGCCAAAAAAAAAGGAATTATTCTGTAAATGTCACTTACGTTATGCTGCTGAAGACAGAATAGTGAGCTGGATGGACTTCCAGTCTGCTTGAATAGATATGAAGGCTTTATGCTTCATGTTGTTGCAGCTAGTTTGGTATTTCAGCTAGCTTGTTTGTATCTTGATGATGATCCATATTGGACAAAATAGTGTTTGTCATAATTTAAGGCAAAAAACCTGCAAAACATAACTTTTAGAGTGCATCGCTTATGGTATACAAAAGGGAATTTAAATGTTTGTGGACTCAATTTGTATTTTGGTTAATGAACAGATAGTTAACTGAAATGTGGTTTTGAGGAAAATTCTGATCTTGGCTCTCTAAGGCTCTGCATGAAGACTAAGTTTATTAAAATAAACTTTACAATCTATTGGTACAGACTATGTTCTAATTTTTGTATCTATGGAAGGTCTGGATTCCTTGTGAAGTGATTAAAACTAGGGAGATTTCATCTGTCCTTTTTTTTTTTTTTTACCCACTTATCAGAGAATAGAAGGTACTATTAATGGAACTTAATATTTGCACCTTGAACAGTGCTGAGCATCTGACCCTGCTTCCTCCTTAAAAGCTCACCACTTACTTCTGCAGTTTTACAAACAAGACAAACTGCTTGGGTCACACCAAAACCAAATGAGGCTTTTCTTTTTGTAAATAAGTCTGTTTCATTTCTCTTTATGCAGTGTATTATCATTGAGATATATTGACAGTGGGAAGTTTGCCCATCAAGGATAGGAGACCTCATTTGCTATACCTTTTCTTTCTTTTTAATAAAACTAGATTCACAAAGTAGTTTAAAGATAAAATGTGGGATGATGCAGGTGACTAAATTTAGAGTCTGTGTTTTATGGATTTCTTCTCATATTTTGCCTTGTATTGAAGATTTATTGAAAGATCAAATTGAAATCCACCCACGGAGTCTGATGTGTTCAAGAAAGTTTCACAGAACCCACGAAGTGGGAGAAAGAAGTTTAACCTGCTAAACAGAAGTGTCATCTGGCTTTCTACGTAGATGACACGGCTCTCCTCTGCCTCCACCCTGTATAAGCAGCAGCTTGAAAGAGAGAAACTCAGTCAGCTGTGGAGCCTTGTCAGGGATCCCCCTGTGCAGGGCTGCCCCTCGCAGCCCTTCTTAATGCTGGCGCGCGCTGGCATTGCTGCCTCATGGAGAAGGACGTCAGCTAGCATAGGAGCAAAGAAAGAAGCCATGTACCGCAATCTCTGTTACATGATGTGGAAGATTTCTATAGTACTTTTAAGGCAGAATCTTATCTTGTTTGTTAAATGAAAGGAAGAGGTGTAACACACGGAGGGGAGAGCAGGGGCAAAGGGCAAAGCAGACTCAGAGTAAATAAATGTTCATGCCATCAGGTGCATGTTTTAGAGAATGTTTTCAGTGACCTGTGGCTTTAAGTTTCCTGACATCCTCATGTAAAATAATGAATCTACCGCTTTCAATTTCAAGAACTTTTGAAAACTATAGAAAAAAGACAGCATTTTCTACCAGCACCTGTAGGGAAAACAAAAAAAAATAGGTTTGACCTGATATAAGTAGATGATATATGTAGATTCAATAGTTTTGCACATTTATTTTTCTGGATGTTTCCTTTTTCACTCACAAACGTTACTGCATGTTATGCCATTGTAATATTACCCTTTAATAACACAATAAAATTACTAGCAAAATGTAGAAATTAAATACTTTTTTAAAATATGTTTGAACTGAGCTATGTGAATAGGAGGAAGATATTGAAGAAAAATGGTGAGCAGAAGTGTTTCCACATAATGAATCCTTCTGCATTAGGCATATGTGAATTCATTCAGCATCTTTATGAAAAGAGCAATTCAACCGTTAAAAAATGGACTTGAGCATCATGTTGGAAAAGGGTCACTTCAAGCAGATTAAACTATTTGGAGAGGAAAAAAACAACCTTGCTCTTCTCCTTGAAAATGTGCTTTATATGCCTGAATAACTTTTCATTTGGTTTGAGGTTATGTTTTCTAATAATTTAGCTAATGACATGTTAATATCTATCATTTTTTATGCTAATTGGAGTGATAATCTTTGCTTAAGTAGCAGAACTTTTTTATTATGTCTTTGAATATGTGGGAGAAGCTGTTTTAATAGTACAGGTTTAGGCTATGGCTTGCACAGATCATGGATTGATTAATGTAAAGCAGTGGAGAGGGCTTGAAAAAGGAAGGTTTTATCACGTTTGTCACGCATTAAGTGGGTAAAGGAATGATCATGATTATAGGAGATTTTATCTCAGGTTGGTGTAAAGGTTGATGAGGTGAAAGTGGATATGAAGACAAGAATTCTCACCAACCATTGGCCACAAAAACCCACCTGTATCTTCACATGTGCAATAAGCACTTGAAAGCAGGCTTACAAAAATCCAGCAACGAAATAAACGTTCATTGTATTTTAGATAAATATTCTTCAGAGCCTTTCTAAAACTAAAAGTGATTATATAATATAAGTGATTGTATAATAACTGTATAATAAGTAATTGTGTTTGCTGAAGAAATTCTTCTCCTGGTTTTGCTTGCCAAACCTGAAGCTGTTTGATTAGATTGGTAGCTGGGTAGAAGTTGCCTTCTGTGCTTGTACTTTGTGTCTGCCTCAAATGCAGAGAATGAGCAGAAGGCAGAAAATTAGTTCCTTTTGCCCTCACCTTACCACGGGACTTAGGCGGGAGGAAGAGACAAGGAATTAGTTTGGATTCACATCTTCCATTTTTTTTTGTGTTCATTGCAGTAGGGGATGATAAAAGATTTATAATAGAGAGTGCAAGCACAGAATTGGTAGTAACTTACTACTTGCTAATTAATTGTGAATACAGTATTCTGATTGGAGGTTATTTATAGAAGAATGAATACAACAGCAGGAAAGTTTTAGAAAGGTCGGTGAAGGGACATGTTTGGAGGTGTTGAGGAGTTCTGTGAAAAGTAATCTAAACTTGGAAGACAGAATGAGCGAGAAGCTCAAGGTAACCTATAGTAAACCACACGTATTTCCTTCTGGCCTTTGCAAAACAACGCACAGAAGCAGATAGCAACTGTTACACAATTTTACGCAGTTTTAAGTTGAATGCATTACTTTGAAATGTATGTTTAGAGATGCTATGTAGTATATCCATGGCACATGAACCTTGTCACTTCTTTTATAACTTATTATCCTTTTTTACCTATATATAAACAATACTGTATATATAAAAATTATATACTGTGTATATGTCAGTGGATTATGATCTTAGCAAAATGGAGATGCATAAACACATTTCAGTACCCATGCTTAGTTCCACTGATATTTCTTGAAAGGATCTGCATTTGGATTTTAGCCACATACTTTTTCATCCATCTTTTAATCTTTATTTTTCACCAGGAGAATTTTTCAAACCTCTTCAGTACCACAGTGATAAACTTGATTGTCCATTGTCATGTAGCAACAAATTCTATGAAGATTTAGAAAATCCTGTTCTACTTCATATTTGAAAACTCTTAAATGTACTCGCGCAATTTCTTAAGTCATATTTTAAATATTGTCCCTGATTAACACATACAACTGGGACTTAATAGGTTGTTAACATTTTGAATACTTGGCATTAAATTTGAGGATAGATGTTTGTGTCCCTTAAAGAAATACTGCCCTTGTATGATCATATTTAAGTGTTGTTGGGTTTTTGTACTTCAAGTAATTCACTCTCTTTTTTATTTGGTAAAGTCTGGCAGTGAGAGAATTCCTTTGTTTGGATGATCCTCCGGGTCCTTTTGACAGTCTAGAAGAGAGCAGGGTAAGTGCTATGTAATCTGATAAAAGCAGAATGCAAAAGGCAGTAGTTGTTGTTAGAATACTGTAAAACTTGCTAAATGGTATGGAATGAAACACTTCTTTCAAAAAAAATTGTGAATAGATGTATTTCTAAAACTGACACATTCTGATTATTGGTGCACACAGGTAATAACTTTGACTGCTGTACTTCATCCCTGTCCCAAGATATAATCTCTTCCTTTTGCGTTACATGACCAGTGGATGAAAATTGTTTTTTAGGCAACTACTTATGTAGGGCAACTACTGAATATAAGGAGAGTTTTTGTAGTTTACATTCAACACCTTGTCACAACGCGTACACCTTAGACTTAGGGTTTTGCAATAAAACTTCTTGCTATGAAATGTAATGAAAGGATTATTTCTGACCACCAAAAATAGTGTTCTTGGAGATAACTAAGTAGCGTCAAATACTGTTGTAAAACAGCAGCCTTTCAACATGCATGAGCACGTTTAACAAGTAATACTGTATGCTGCAGCCTGTGTTATTAGAAGTAGGTTTCACTGGCATGCAGAGCTGTATCAAGTCTGTCTAGAACAGGTGCTCTTAGTTTTATTGCCTTATAAAATAACAATCTTTTTTAGAATTGCACATACATTGTTAAAACTGTAGAAATTATGAATGTTAAGTGATGCTCCTTCGACTAAATTTATATTTACCAGTTTGCTTTGTGTGTAAGTGGGAGTGCCTTGGCTCTTAATACATTACTACGTACATGTGAAGGATTTGGTATGGTTTTTTGTGTTATGAGCTCATATTTGATTTCTATACAATCACTTTTCATCATAGCTATTTAAGTTGATGAAAAGTAATAAAAATTACAGGGATTATTCAGATAATTAAGTAAGAAATTTAAGTGCTGCCTTCATAGAGATTTTGATCATGCGTATTGTGGTGAGGTCTCAGTGTTCTTCCAACATAGGAATTCGGGCAAGCTATTAAAATAGCTGTGCTGTTGTAGTTTTGGCTATTAACCATTTCTGTAAAGTTGTTAGAGACAGCTGTCATAAAATTCTGGTCTCCAAGGGATATCCCACCTTATTACAGAGTGGCTGAGTTTGCAAGGGACCCCTTGAGATCAACTAGTCCAACCCTCCTGCTTAAGCAACCTCGGCTATTGCAGGTTGCCTAGGACCATGTCCAGTCAGGTTTTGAATATTCTACAGAGGAGACTTTGCAGCCTCTCTGTGCAACCTGCTCCAGTGTTTGATCACCATCACAGTAAAAAAGTGGGGTTTGTGCGTTCAGATTGAATTTTCTGATTTTTAGTTTATGCCCATTGTCTCTTGTCCTGTCAGTGGGCACTACTGAGAAGAATCTGGCTCCTTCTTCTTCATTCCCTCCTATCAGGTATTTATACCCATTGATAGCATCACCTCGAGCCTTCTCTTCTCCAGACTGAAGAGTCCCAGGTCTCTCATCCTCTTCTCATATGAAAGATGCTCAAGTCCCTTAATTATCTTTGATTATAAATCATGAGACCTGGGGTCCTGGTGGACAACAAGCTGGAGATCAGCCAGTTCCCTCAGCATTCACGGGTGCAACCTGTCAGGCCTGTGGACTTATCTATGTTGAATTTGTTTAAGTGCTCCCTGACCTGGTCCTCCTCCACTGAGGGTAAGTTTGTCTTGCCCTTCCCTGTCTTTCCCTCTGGTTGTAGAGGTCTGGGATTCCTGAAGGCTGGTCTTGCCAGTTAAGACAGGCAAAGATGGCATCGAGTACCTTAACGTCTTCAGTGTGATTTGTCACAAGCTCCCCCACTCCATTCAGCAGCGGGTCCGTGGTTTTCCTAGTCTTCCTTTTGTTGATTATGTACTTGTAGAATCCTTTCTTGTTTTCTTTCATATGCCTTGCCAGATTCAGCTGCAGCTTAGCCTTCACTTTCTTAACCCTGTCCCTGTAAGATCAGACAGCAGCCCTATACTCCTGGATCACCTCTCTCCACACATGCTTTCACTGCTAGTACACTTGCTTTTTATATCTGAGTTCAGTTAGAAGTTCCTTGCCCATCCATACAGGCCTCCTGCAACCTTTGCTTGACTTCTATTTGTTGAGCTGGACCTTTATTGAACTTGAAGCTGGTGATTCTTGAATATCACATAGCTTTCCTGGGCTGCTCTTCCCTCCAGAGTGGTTTGCCATGGATTCTTTCTTCCAAGCAGATTTCTGAAGAGATTGCAGTCTGCTCACCTCAAATCCATGGTTGTCGTCCTGCTTTTTGTCCTGCTCCTGCCTGTTAGGATCTTGAATTCCTATGTTATCAGAAAGCATCTATATCCATCCCTTGCCTTTTTTTTCTAAACAATGCCCAACTAGAGGACAAGCACTATTGTTCACGTACTTACTCCTGGAGTTCATTTTTAAAGGTATCTGAAAAATCACTTCTATTTCACCTTACTGGTGTCATAAAAGCAATGCAAAAAAAAAAAAAAAAATCATCTATTACTGTTTTCCTGATAGTGGAAAATATGAATATCTTCTGTTTGGTTTATGTCTGTTCCATTATTCCAGTTCAAGAAGGACTTGCCAAAATGTATTTGTGTTTTTGGGGAGGAGTACAGGTACCTCCCCCACAAGAAATCAGTTAGGCCTTACAGAAATTTTATCACAGAAACGTAGGCAAAGTATTCACTAAAGCAATCCTTTTTGTCATATCGTTGGTAATTGTTTCCACAGATCCTTTCCCAGCCATCAGTGTTCCATGATCCACTGAAGAAGGAAGTGAAGGTCTCTTCTAGCTGGTCTAGTTCTGTTGCCTTTTCAGAACTTACAGGGAAAATTGATCCCACCTGGGTATTGGAACTGTACCAGACTCCAGGTGTCCAGCACTTCAAGGAGCAAGATACCTCATTACACACAGTTCACTGATATGTCTTTCTCAGCTTTGGTTCACCTCTCATGTTTTCCTGTTCAGTTGTGAACAGTGACTTCCTTTCCTTGGGCAGCTGATACACAGATTAGAGCTAGAGATGAGTTTTTTCCAAAAGAGTTGTTTCAGTTCTTATATAGAACAATGAAACAGTTCACAACTCCTGTGGAATATTTTTAGTTATTCTGTGAATAGGGAAATTTGCATGTACATAAATCTGAAGGTAGCAATAATATAACTTAATTATATTCTTAAGGAAATAATGGTCAATTTTTGGTTAGGACACTGGCAACCCTGAACAGTTTTACAAAACGCTAGAATTCATTTAATTGGCTTGGATGAAATAGGATGACTGCTTAACTGGAATGATTGCTAAAGCAATCACTAAAAATGCTGCATGAAGAATTAATTGCATGCCACATGTTCTCGGCTCTAGTAGATGTGAATAAAGCTGTGGCTTAACTGATGATTTGTCTTCAATGCCTGTCAACCATGATAAATTTGCTATCTGAGTCAATAAAATAAATTAAAACTCAGTGCAAAAAAAAAAAAAAGGTTATTGGATTGAAAAACACTTCATTTGTTTGACTGGTATAATTACAGGAAAACTTAACATTTTAAAGAAGTTGTAGGTCTGCCTCAAAGTAAAGAATAATATGTTGATGTTTGTAGCCCATTTTAAAACTTGAGGAAAAATAGTGTCTTAACAGCATTGTTCTTAAGTGAGCTCATATAAATTGTTTATATTCAATGGATTCCATGAATTAGTGGTTATTTGCATGTAATGTTAAGCCAAGAAAGCCTCCTACGTGTGTTTCTTATTTAGTGTGAACGTGTAAATTATGAAATCAGAATTGCACATTACTGTTGGTAGACTTGCTCTTTCCAATAATAAATCAGCAGGCTGTGTGCCAGCGCTTCTGTCACTTCCTGCATTCAGTGGATGTTGTGTTATACGTTGGCTCTTACATTAAGTTTTGAGATTGCTCACTGTAAAGTTCATCAGGGTGTACTATATGTACAGGGTCATGCTCAGCAGAGTAACACAACATGCTTATGGCTGAATAGTTAGTGTTCTCAGCATTTCGTTAAACTTTTTCAAAATGTTTTTGTATTGGTCTTCTGACTCGTGATTGTCATATTTGTAACAACTATTTGGTACAGAACTGTACAACTTTGTCTTTATCCAGGGTAAGGGAAAAACACGCACTTTATGCAAATATTCCTAGCATCGTGGGAATAATTAGATACTTTGAAATTGGCTTCCAAGTCATTCCACAAAGCTTACGTGAGGGGAAAGGGGAGTAGGGAGTTCAGCTGATGTTCCATATAGGCAAAAAGGTTCAAAATTAGGGACTGAGCATCAAAGGAGAGAAACCTCTTTCTAAAGTCTCTTGTGAGGCAAACAAATGATGCAATTTGCATTGCATTGCAGTTTAGCATAATAAATTCAGTGTTCAAAGCAAAGCAACGTTGTTTTATTAAGGACAGAACTTTTTTTTTAAGTTTATATAGTTCTTTATGGTAATCAATGCAAAGAAAAGCAGCTACAATTCTGTTACAGGTTGATATTTCTAAAAGAAAAATCAATAAAGGCAGTCCACTGAAGTTAAATGGAAGATGTTCTTAAACTTGTCTTTTAGGCTTTCTGTGAAACTCTGGAGGAAACAAATTACCGCCTACAAAAAGAACTGCTTGAAAAACAAAGGGAGGTCGAATCGCTGAAGAAATTGTTAAGTGAAAAGCAACTTCATATAGATGCCATTGAAAGAAGAATTAGGTATGTAGAAATTTTATGGGGTTTAGGAGTTTCTTCCCGTGAAAGCATTTTCTCTATGTAGTCACAAGCACCAGCTTTAAATGTATTCTTGGAAACTATTTTCCCCACATAACCACACACAAAGCAGTATTTTCAGTAGTGTTTCTCATATGCTGGCTAAAAAGCTGTGGTTTAATACAAATGACTGAGAAAGTGTTGTCCCATCTTTTTCGCTCTAAAGTAACTGGGATTATGTTTCCTAATCCTATAACTCCTGTAAAGATAAGGCAAAGATTCTCTTCTGCTTTTGAAATGCTGGATATGTGAAATGCCCTGTTAGAGATGACAGCAGTGGAGAAATGACTTTGAGTTATAAAATTCCACCTGTACTCAAAGCTTTGACAGAGCATAGTGATCAAGCGATTATATGTCTGTATTAATGTCTTTAACTTTGTTTTGAATTGCCTGGAATGATGCTGCAGATCATCCATTTAAGGAGAAAAATGGTGAAGTTTTATAATAAAACTTTATGGTGCCTATCCGCTAAATTTTGTAGCGGGCCCAGGAAAGTTGATGCTGGGCTAGTCAGTGTCCCAGCAGACTCGCTGAGTCAGTCATTGTGGGCTTTAGTTAGCAAAGGAGTAAATTCCCATGGTCCCTTTAGAAGTTATTTTAATACTGCTTGGGTGGTTGAGTGTAGCATATCCAGGTTGACTAACAAATCACATCTTTGGGTATAAGGTATAAGTGAACCACATATGGAAAAGGATTTAAATGGAATTGTTGTGGCTTATTGAAACTTCTGATCTGAATGCCATATTCAGTTTGTCACTTACTCCTGAAGGCAAGTAATTACATTTGAAATATGCTTTCTCTGTTTGAGGAGAAGGTTAGGACTTACTGCTGGCTTAAACAGTGAAATAGCCAATAAAAGTCAAATAACTCGTATTTGGCTAAAACATCACGATAGGAAATTGTGTGACTAAAATAAGAAGGCATGAGTTAAAAAAGGGATTTTATTTTTTAGTGTTCTCCCTGAAGATAGATTTATTATTTTTTTAAAACACATAAACATACTGCCAGTTTCCCAGATGTTTAAAACTATTGAAAGTCAGCCAAATAGTATCTGAAATCTTAACGGAAAATAACTCCTGAGACTTTTAGTTGTAAAAGTTACCAAGTAAACCCGTGACCTTGTTTAAGAAATTCAGCTTGTCTGATGGGAATTGAACCTAAAAGAAACAGGTTTGTCTTGTTGAAGTGGAATTTTGATCTGATGGACCAACAAGAATTAAGCATCTTCTGCCTTTACACTCTAAAGGCCAAGTACCTAAAACGTATGTGAGGTGGGAGGGGACAATTGGACAAGGCATCAGACTTGTAGGCTTTTACATATCATGCTGGATTTGGCCCAAACGTAGGCCAGTAATCATATTAGAGAATACTGCTGAGGTGCTACTTAAAATGCATATATTAAAATAAAACTGTAGAAACAATAGGAGTTAAGAGGATGAAAAACAGTAATATCACTTTCAGCACAAAATTCTTCACAAGCTTTTCTTTCCAATTCAAGTGGCAGCTTTCAACACTTAGCTGATACATTTTCCACACAGAGCAATACTTTGGAAACAAGTTTTATTGATAATTTTACGTGACCATACCCTCATTGGTAGCCAGTCTAGTCAGACTGCCAACTCGGGTTGCTGTTAAGAAAAAATTATTAACCTGTCTCTTTATCATTAATGGGAAAACGTATTGTTCTGAAACTTAGTATGTGACTCTAAAGTTACAATGAGAAACTTGGGAAACTGTTGAAGAAATATTTTTATCATCCTGCCTGTCTTCCTTCTGACTCTATTGTGGTTATAATCCTGCCATTTAGGCAAGATGTGTGTGGCTTAGATCATCTGCTTGTAATTTCTTACCTAAAGTCATAATCACTCCTCTGGGACTTGAATTTTGTAAAACTACTAAATTGTGATACAACCAGAGGATTGAATTTAGTTTAGGAATAAGTACCTGGAGCAAATAAACTGTTTAAATAGCTATCCAGTGCAAGCCCTGCATCTCTGTAGTAATAAAAGAAATGGGGCATGTAGGAGTGAGATTGATATGTTCCCAGAAACTGTAAAGTTTAAAATGAAACAAACAGCTCTTCGGTGATGAATGTTTGCTGTATGGATTGGTGGTACTCTGTTCTTATTTGTTGTAGGGATTTATCTTCAGGAAAAATGACTCGTCAAATGTCAGGAGAAGAAAGTGAGTGCAGCGGTGAGGTGGAGTCTTCTGCAGTAGAAGCAGACCAGGGTACCCTGGGTGAGGACAGCTGGTAAATACTATTATTTTAGGTTTTTTTAAAGTATGTTTTTAAATGTTTCGTCTTGCATAAATTCCAAACAGCTGAGGAATTCAGCATTTTATTGTACCTCTCTGGAGCTATCCCATGTTTCATAAAGGCCCTCAGGATAGATAGTTTTAGATCTGGAATAAGTGATAAGTTGAACAAGCTTTGTAAATGTTTTGTGGATTGCAGGCATAAAATGACTATGGAGAATCATACTAGTTTCTATTTGACAAAGCTTATTGATCTGTTGTTGCAGCTCAGATAAAGAGAACCATGAGGCATGCTGGAGTGGCTCTTTGGCTGAAAATTCTGTACCAGAAATTGAAGTTGCTGAAGTAGCATATACAGCTGATGAAGAAGAATAGATCAGTAGCAGCTGCTGTTACCTGGGAAAGGTTCATGTTTGGGACATACCCTGTGGGTAGGGGCATGTAGTAGCTGCAAAGAATTTACAGGAAAGAGCAAGAATGCACACACTGAATGTTTACATAAATCCTTACAAATTATTAACGTAAGAAATATACCCAGTGCTGCTTTGATTTCAATTTTTATCTAGCCTTTATATATTTAATATATTAAAGTCTAATAAGGGCTAAAATCAGCTGAAGTTTAGATATGTACATACACAATTTGGCTGACTTTCCTAGCGGAGTGACGAAAACTCCACATTAAATCACCAAACACACCTAACTAGCATGTCATATGTTGTCGCTGATGTGACACGTTTGATGTGTTCTTCTGTTTGGTATTTGTGTTTTCATATTCTTATAGCCATAAATTAATGCTTGTTGAAGTAAAAACAGGCTCATCTTACATTTAATAGGAGTGTAGAATGTGTTGGTTTTAAATTGTAAAGTTGAAGAATATTCCTCTGGAAATTTTAATGCAATGCAATAGGAAAACTTACAGTACCAAGAGAAAAGTACTTATGAAATGGGATTATAGTTGGACATTTTTAAAAAAACTGGTCATTTTTGCTGAAGGAACTAATGAGACCCCCAAAACACTGTGTATTTGCATCCCAAGTTAGCATGCTGTAATACTTTTTGTTCGGTAATGCTGCTTTTAAAATCTGGGATACCTTTGCTATATACCCATGTAACAATAAAATCTGTGAGTTTGCCTTTTACTTGGAACACTACCTCTTACCATCTTGCTAATACATTGTTTGTTTAAAAATATTCCAGATTATACAGAGATGATTGAAAGACTTGTAAAGAAGCCATATCTTTTCCTGCACAGTTCATAACTAGATTGAATCTAGTTGCAATGTATCTTTGTTTCAATATATTGTACACATGGGGATATTGCTCCATATGTTCTATAGCCTATTTTTCAAAATGTATTAAGACAGGAGATGCACTTTATAATTAAGACTCCATTGTGCCAAGTTCAGTTGGCTTATTCGTTGAGAAAGAGGAGTTGCAGGGAGAGGATTATGTAGTGCCTTTTTGTATTTTACTTGTTCATTACTGCAGAATTTTGTTACAGTGCTCTGGGTCAGCTCTGTGCAATGTTTGACACAGCTTGTTTCTGTTCTTTGCTTATTTACTGAAAGTGCCTTGTTTTATTCTGCTTTTCCAATAGGAAGAATGCTGTTTTGTTTTAATCTTTTTTTCACCCTATACCACCCACATTGTCGTTTAATGTTGTCAATATGCAGTGTCTTTGTGCTGGAGTTTTCAAAGGGAGCTTTGTACTTCAGGCTGTGCATACAATGACCTTTATGCAGAACTGTATAAACCTTCCTGGTGAAATAAAACTATGGACAAAACACCTGTCTTCTCTTCTCCATCGTAGGAAAAAAAAAAAAATGTTCAATGCCTTGTCTAGTAGAAGGATAAAAATACTATTAGAAAGAGACATTTCTTACCTCAGTGATTTCCTACAGTTACTCAGCTTTTGGTCTGAGTTCTGTTTGTCTTTGTACCAAAAATTGTCTGCATGAAAATGAATGAGAATGCTGTAATAAGACACCAGAGAACTTAACTGTACTTCTGTTGAAGATGAAAATAAAAAAGGAACTAATCTTTTTTTTTATATTCTACATGAATCCTCATAGATGTTGAGTGAACTCAATAAAGTTTTGACACCTTATTGAAAATTCATGTAATCTTCTGTCAGATGTCACATATTTGAAAAGAAGGTTGAACTTTGTATATTAAAACAGTGTTAGCTTTACAACTATAAATGTTTTTAAAATCTTGAAACATGCTAGGAATTTCTCAAGTACTTCAGGTAAATCTGCAAATCTAGTCACTAAAGAAAGCATTAATACAATTTACAGTTCTACATGAGAGGGCAAAGGAATGGAAACTTTGTTATGCTCTGCCTTTAAGATTTATAAGATACTGTGCTGCCCCAAAATACTTAGTATCACATGAATAGACCTTGATTTTTAATGAAACTGAGCTGAAAAATGTGAATTTGTTCAGCAGCCATGTGGTATCACTTGGCCTATGTTATTGGTTAATGAACGGTTACTCCCGTAAGGGACATGAAAAATTTGAGGTCTACAACCCATGGTGGCCTTGAGCATCCTGCTGGAGGTGGTTTCCAAATCTGTCCCATATTGATTTTATTTATTTATTTCTGGTGCGCTTGCTTCCATTCTGGCACTATTTTCCACCCTTTTCTTTCTCATTTCACTCACTGCTGCAATTTTAGTACAGAAGAAGCCAACTTTCAATTATTTCATTCATGAGAATTTGACAGGGGAATTCTGTGCTCTTCACAACGAGCAGAGGAGTATTCAAACTGGAATTGTAGCAGAGTGAACTAATGACAAGAACTGCAGCCAGTAAAGCTTTGTTCTTTTCTGTTGTAGTTAAATCACTCCAGAGGTAATTATTTTAATAGTTCAGTCACTAATTTACAATGGGGTTTTTTTCCCCTTAATCTTAGATTTAAATACATTGTACCCAGCTTAATCTTTACTTTTTTTTTATACTATACCTTAAATTTAATAATCCTGCAGGACTTTTTATCTTCCAAAGCACTTGCAGTCTGCCCTTGCCGCTTCTGTGCTTTTGATTTGTATACTCCTAAATCAATTAAAATTCTGACTAGTATTGAATCAAGCATGAGTCCCTGTAAACTCCCACTTCATACCTTTCCCAGTGTGACAGCCATTAGTTGCTGTGAGTATAACAGTCCCATTGAACCAGCTCAAGCACGGCAGCAAATGCTCCGATTCACAAAACTGCACCTGGCAGTTGTAGGAGTCGCCTACACAGTGTGTTTTTCCCCTAGGCTGCCGTCCTCACCTCTTTGTGTCAGGCGTCTCTGTTGCTCTGGGGGGTGATAGCTGGGGAGAAAAGGGACATGGAAAGCTCCTGTTCTAGGTGGTGTGTCTGTCCCAAACCGGTTTTACTCTCTGCATCTTGTTAGACCACTAAGTAGTTTGATTTTTCTCTGCGGTTTCTATTCCTTGGTTGAAATGTAGCTATGAAGCAGTAGCAATTATCCTGCCAGAAATTTGCATTTCTAGTAGAACTGATAACAAATGCAACTTTCTGTAGGCAGTTTTACATAGTTTTGTTTGTGGGTGGGTTGTTCCACCCCCCCCCATGCTACAGCAGGCTCTAAAACACACTGGGGGAGGAATTCTGAAATTATGTTCTGAAGTTGCTGCAATCAGTTTTTTTAACAAATGTCAATAACACAATTAAATAGTCCAAGGCCATGAATTGGCAAGGAAGGGAAGAATCCTGTGGGAAACACTCCTTTTATGGAATACCATGTCTAGGGGTCTTTTTTCCTATCGTTCATTTCCGTATTTCAACTAAGTCTTTGTCTCAGAGATCAGTACATCCAGATTTCTACACAGATCCAACATGTAGAATTAGGTATGTACTTTTGCTATAAAATACAGGGCTTGGTTTTAGGGATGCTGGGGTAACTGAGCTATAACCTCGTATCTGGGTCTGTCTGTTTGAACTTGGAGAACTGAGAATGCAGCTGCCTCCAAAAGAGATGTCTCTTTTGAACAGTTCATGTTCTGCGTGAGCAGTCAATCTACTGACCAGTGGAGTTTTTTGTTCTACATTTTTATTTATTATCTTCATCACATTTTTAATGCATAGGATCTTAACCTCCTAGCTGAAGGAAAAGATGGACAGTGGAAAAGGCAGAGGAGAAAGAGGAGATTGCCTTGTCCATAGTTTACAGTTGAGGATTTTTCCCCTTTGAGAATTTGTTCAATCGTTTTGCTAACCAAAGTCACTTCTCCACTAAATGTTAGTGTCTGTTGTGAGTGGTTTAGGTTCTGTATTATCTTAACCCATTCAGGAACCTCTTTCTAGGGCTTCTTCCATAGCACTGGGGTTTCTTTGCAGTCCCTTGTGCTAACTTTATCCTAGTCTTGTTTTGAAGGGCAACCTTTTGCAGTTGGTCCTTCTCAGGTTGCACGTTGCAGGGATGACAAACTGAGCTAGGGCTTTTGTTAAATGTTTCCAGTCTTCTTCCGATTTGATGTATCTTTTGTTATCTGATGCAACTGTACAGATTTGGAAGAGTGGTGTCGTGGTTTGGGCCAAATTGGCCCAATCCGGTGGAATGACAGATGCTCTCTCTCTCCTGCTCCGCTTGGGAGGCAAGAAAGAGAGAGAAAAAGAGACTTAAGAGTTTAGAAGGATCTAAACTACTTTAATGAAATATTGATAATAAAATAATAAAAAGAAAAATAATGAAATATATACAAAACTGTATCAAGCTCCCAGGATGACAATCACGTCACCAGCAGGTGCTGGGGAAGTCCCAGACTGGACTCGGTGACGGACGGGAACTGGATTCCGGATCTGGATTCAGGATCGGGATCAAAGGCAGATGCAGAGACAGAGTCCTCCCAGGACTCCGGCCATTGAAGAAAGAGACCTGACCCTTTGATCCCTCAGCTTTTATACTGAGCATGAAGCAGATGGGATGGAATACCCTGTGGGTCAGTTTTGGGTCACCTGTCCTGTCCGCTCCTCCCCGCAGGTGTGACCCCTCTACGCTTTTCCGCTTCCGACCCTCCAATGGGGCAAGGAACAAAGTTGGCTGGCCTTGGTTGCCATAGCAATAAGTATAAGCAAGAGCCCCTCTGCATACCGTTCCTTGGCATCAGCTATAAACATGGGTCTTATCACTCTGAGAGCGAACACTTTTCTGCAAAACATGCTGTTAATTTCAGCAGTTAGAAGAGGCCTAGCTAAAAAGAAAAGTTACTGAACAAAATTGGTCCTGTTTTACCTCAAATCAGGACAAGTGGAAAGGTGGGAAAACGCAGTCCTTTATTCTGAACAGTAAAAGATTAACATATGCTTGTAATAGATACAAATGACAAACTTATGTCATCCCCACTTATGGGTAATAGTCACTGTTGGCCATATCTATCCTGCTGTCGCTTCATAGATTATTCTCCAATTGGATAGCTTGAGTGTTATACTGGAATAGGAAATGTTTCTGTCTAAATTTCTCCTTGGGCTGATGAATTCAGAACCATTCTGATGGTTGTTCCAGAGTCAGGAGAAGGCTGTCATGAGATGCATCTAAGCGTAACCCGTATGTCACACACAAAGCATCGTTTTTCTTCTAGTGGGCACATTTTAAAGCCTAAAACCAGTTTTATCCAGCATCATCAAAATAAAGGGATAAGTATTGAAAGATCCTGTTTAACAAGTTACATTTAGGCTGCCCAGAGCACTGGGTGTGCACAGACAGGGCATTTCTGAAAGACGGCTGGTTTTCACTATCGTTTAGAGGTAACAGGAAGGCTGAAGGAGCTGTGCAAATGGCCAGTTACTGAGTCCTCAAATGTCATTCTGTGTACCTGGATAAATCAGAAAGCCTGATATACAAGCCATTCTTACTTAATAGATAATGAAAATTTTTAGCGTGAAGTCTTTTTGCAATGGAACGGCACCTGACACTAAAATTACAATTCAGGAAAGCTAATGATGTTCTAGCTGAACTGGCAAAGCTGCTCTTTCTCTTTTTATACCTTTAACCTCACCTTGACAGGCAGAAAAGTAGTCTGCAACTCATTTGTCTCGTGTGTAACCCAGATCCTTATCCTCTGCCTGTCCCTGTTGGTGTGACTTGTGCCTTTTCTGTCTCATGTCTCATCAAGGATATTACAGGGGACCAGCTGGGGACCAGCCCGTAACTAATGTGTTATGAAGGAGTTTTAAACAATGAAAAAGTTCTGGTATTGCTTGTACAGATCCCAAACTGCAAGCAGGGCAGCGTGGCTCCGGAGAAAGAGGAGACTTCAAGTGGGAGTAGTAAATTTGAGTAATAATTTCAGTCCTCAGAAGTGCTGTCACTGCAAGCCAGAGCTGAACCCTTCAGGAGGCAGGAACATGTGTCATCAGAGAAGAGATTCACCCCCGGTGCCGAAACCATCAGCGTGGGTCTTGCCTGCCAGTGGGTGTTGTGGCTCATCTGATTAAAGCACTGACCTAATAAATGGGGTTCTGGGCTCAACTCCCAGTCCTGGCTGAGTCTCATCTGTCTTAAGGCAAGTTGGCAGGTTCTGCACAACCCATTGTTAAGCCTTCAGGAGTAGTACTCTAACCTGTTTTCATGGTTTTCAACACAATCTTCATGGAAACCTTTGCCCCTTTTACTGCTTTTAGGTTCTTCATGGAGATCTTAAATGCTTGCCGTTTCCTACTCAGCACTCCCATGACTCAAGGATCATCAAGATGCTCTCCAAAGAATGAATTTGTCCCCTCTTTGTACCTGAGCGATAGGTATTGTATTTCCCTCTGCTTTGTGAATAGGGAAAAGGAGGAAGAAAGCAATTATGTGATTCACCCTAATTGCACAGTAAGTCAGTTGGCGTAGTCCTAGTGTTACTGCTGATCCCATAGACTTGTCAGCAAGTTAAAATCAGGTAGTTTGCTGATACGGTGAGACTCCTGTCTGTATAATACAGGAACTGTGTCTTGGAATATCTTGACTGGGTTTCAAGTAGGTCTAAATATCCTTGCTCATAAATCATTAGCTTCTAGATTTCATAATATTCTCTTCTTCTACCAGTTCAAACTGAAAACACTAGGACACTTGCATTAATGTGTTGGAGAAACAAGCCTCTGCTCTCTGAACCCCCTGTGGATTAATGCTTTTCATCCAGAAGAAACCACAGCTGTTTTATGGAAATGTTGAGGATGACTATGAAATAGCGCTCATAAATTTGTTTGGCAATTAATGTGGGTTTGTCAAGCATTGCTCATCTGGCAAGTGCCTAATGGGAGAAGGTTGTGCATTGACCTTTCAAGATCTCATTACTGCTTTGCATATTCAAAAAATAAATAGATAGATGGATAGATAGATAGATAGATAGATAGATAGATAAATGTAGTTTAGGAAGCAGTTGCAATGTGTCAAACCTCCCACAGGATCTCTCCTCCCAAATATCCTGTGGCTCTTTCCTAGATGTTCTCAGCATTTCTGATAACTGGGTCACAGGGTGGACAGTTTGTAACGTGAAGGGGTCTCTGTTTCCCCCTCATTCTGTAGTATAAACGTGCCTGATACAGGGATAGGCAGAAGCATTAGGCAAGAGATCTACCCTATTATGGCAGCTGCTTTGTACGTTTAGTGAAAGTCTTGTCCTGATATTATTTTTTTGTATGTTGATGTACAGCATTAATTTAGAAAACTTACAGCATAGCTTGTAGGATAACATAAACCTAACAAAAACATCATGCCATTCTTCTTAGATTTGCGTTGGGCAAGGCAATAATGACTTGGCGTGGGAAGAGGCAGATGAGGAAACTGCCTCATTCCATGGAATCTTTTGAAAAGCTTTAAACTCAGCCATTCAGTAAGATGGTGATGTGCCTACAGAGGTGGTGTTTCTGCTTCCATGTACAACAGCCCAGATAAGCCGGTTTCTTGTGGAGAGCACTGCTTTTTCATCTCACACACCAGTCAGATCTGACTCAATCGTCCCTACGTAAACAGGCAATTAAAAAATAAGTTGTGTTGCAAAATTAATGTGCAACATAATGTGTTATGAAGGAGTTTTAAACAATCAAAAATTAAGCTCAACCCTGCTGTGAGTTAACCTGAGAAACAGAACACGTGCAAATTACTGTTATCTATCTTTGCTGTCAGCATGCTGTAGCCAACTACTGGCATCCTCTGCGTGGTATGTGTTTCAGTTCTGAATGCAGAAAACCACAGAAAGGCCAACATCTTTCACTTCTCAAATGACGTGAGTTACACAAGACTCATGATCGTCCAAAGGTCAGAGCACAAGATCTCTCAATAAAGGGGATGTGCTGTTCTGCTCTGGCGAGGCAGCTGTTGGCTCAGATTTCAGTTTATTCAGACACAATAAGTGCTCTAGACAGATTCTCAATCTACCTAAATTAATGTCTCGACTACTTACCATTTTCCTCCATCTTTTTTTTCTCCTATTGTCTTCTTTGTGAAATAAAACCCTTTGTGTTCAACCACGAGTCTCTGATACGATATATAGATAAGATCCGTCATCAGGTTAATGCTGTTACAAACCTTTTCCAGAATTTCTTGGTTCATGCTGGAGGATTTTCTCCCTAGCTCAGGAAACTAAATTGATTAGACACATTTTGCTGACAGAGCCTGCAAAGCATTGGGAGCTGAAGGTTTTAACCTGAAGTGTGAGGTGGTCTCTGCTGTCCGTGTTCAGCTAGTAACTTCTGAAGATTTGCATTACAGCCACAGGAAGGTCAGGAGTAACATAATCCATTTTATTTGTGCATCCATACACAGTTTCCACTGTGTTTGCGTTCGTTGTAGCAGAAATTACCTGAGCCAAAGGCACCTTTTTTTTCCCAGAGCACTAACTCTTTGTCCTGGTGATACCACTGAAGAAAGCTGACCGTGGGGTTAAAGGGTGGTTTCGGAGGAGCCATGAGCTACCTGCTCTTGCCACCACATTTAGTATTTGCCACCGCCACCATTTCTAGCTTAGCCAAGACATGCTTGGTGCACATCTTGGTGCACATCTGCAGGGCTTTTTCTCTCAAGCTCTTGCTCGTGCAGCGTAAAAAGCACGTTTGCAAAGCATGGGGGAAGAATCAAAGCGTTATCTATATGATTTATTTTTCTATTACAGTTTTCTCTTTCCAGCCTATTATCATCATCCTTTGGGAGAAACATTTTGTAGTGCCTTACTTCAGGTACTCTTACAGTGCCCCAAGGGGGATACACGAGGCGCTCCGGGGCATAGCAATACTTCAAGCGCGGTAAAGCTTTTTCTGGAGAGTTCAGTAAACGACCCTACTTACACATACACATTGCACCAGAAGCACTAACAGGGCTGCAGAGTTTGTTCCTTCATGGCCAAAGGGCCCAAACCCAACTCAGCTCTACTGTGTAGCCAGTCCTGAAAATGGGGACAATCTGCTCAATGTGTCAGTTCAGAATGAATTGCCTTTGACGAATAAGACCTCCACTTCCAGGTAAAATTACCTGTAAGATCCAAATCCTCAATAAATCAAAGGGATTAATTCTACACTTGAACATCCTCAAAATTAACAGTTGCAATTCCTAGAGGCATGTCCCACGTGCTCCCACCTAACACGATGTAGCACTGACATTAACTACACAACTACAGAAGCACCCTGAACCCTAGCAAGGGCTGAGACACAGACTTGACCAAGAAACTTTGCAGTTCAGTGTCCTCAATGTGTTGCAATGACATCCAGCTGGCAGCTGGTCACTGCAAAGCACAATTTGCTGAACCAGTATTAAAGAGGTTAAGTCCCTTCATCATGCTGTGCTGAACTTCTCTTCAAAAACGGGTATTTCTAACTGATTTAATCTTTGTTGCAGCTCATTTGTCACGGTGTGAATGCATAAGGAGGGGGCTGGTAAACTTCTGCATGAAGGTCTGCTTCTGAAGTCCTGCTGTCCTGCATGTTTGCAAGTCCAGAGCAGGGAACCAAGCTGGTGCCAAGCTGGCCACGGACAAGGGAAGGTTAAGAGAAGAGACAAAGGCCAAAAAAAGCAGCCAAGAAGGTGGGCTAATATTTAAAGGCTTTGAAAAAGTGGGGATTTAGGGGGGAGGGTTCCGCCCCCTTTTCCCTCCAGTACGAGCAACAAGACAGACTGAACTTGGGTCCTGTGTGAGAACCGCAGCCTCCAGAGCCTGTTGGAGCTTCTTGCTGTACGCTGAATCCAGAGCTCCTCCTGGAGGTCTGCAGAGTCCTGCCGCTGACGGAGCTCATCGCTGCTGCTTGGCACAAACACCAGTGCGCCAGGCACTTCAACAGCCCTATGTACGTACAGGGAATATACAATAGGTGGGTACAGGGTAATACAGTAACCCTGCGTATGCCTACACATAGGCAGTCCCAGCTGACTTCAGTTAGTTCAGCACCTGCACGAAAGTCACTTTGGTAAGTTGAATCCAATCACAAAAGTAAATATAATACATCTGAATATATTTACATATTAAATATATCTGAACACTTCTGTTCCTCCTAAAGTGCACGTTTTATTTTTTGAGGTAAGAGTGCTAAACTTGGGGTGGAGGGGGCCCACATAAATCCTGTCTAAACCCACAAAACACCCCTTGCCCAGTAAGGCAGTATGTCTTTGAAAGCTGTTATCATACGAATGAGAGGTATCGAGACTCAGTACCTGCATGGAATAAGACCACTAACTCAGACCAATTAGCCTCCCACCTATTTTATTAAACTTCGCTCACTTACAAACCACAGGATCCTCAATTTAGACACAAACTGCCATTCAAGTCCAGGAGAACTAGATGCCTACTCTCTGAGAAAGCCAGCTGAGTGGGTACCTGCACAGCCCCGCTGCCTTAAAAACAGCCCGGGTAACAGTGGCTGGGGAGATAGCACAGGGGCTGTCAGGAGCCGGGTGAGGGGGATGCCCAAACTCTCTGAGAGGATGTTTGCCCAAAGCTCATCTTGGTAAAGAGGAAGACAATGATCAACTGTATTAAACAACAACCAGGAGGTTACCAGGAGACTTTTAGTTGGGGAGGGAGGAGACAGCTAACTAGACATACAAGCAAAACATGAGGATTTGCAGTGTGCAGAAGAGGGCAGCAGAAGGGCCAGCATGACCCTGCCTGACACAGCCATCCTAGTTATACAAGAATATTTAGAAATTTCTAGGCACATATTAACATTTCATAACTGTAATGTCTCACTTTAACTAGCCATCGCTGAACTATACACTTGGGATCAATATCTGCAGTGCAACAGATAATTACATGTTCGATAACAAAACAATAAAACACTTAAACCATGATCAGTCACACGAACTGGGCAGGTTTTCCCTACAGCATATCTGACTGAACAGTGCTGCATTGGTGGGTCTTGCAACTGTCTCTGCAATGGGGACAGACGCGAGAAAATACAACAGCTACATAAGATTAGACTGGGGATAGCTGGCATTTCTTAAGATGTTCAGGCTAGTCCCTGCCGTTAAGTAATTTTGAGAGTAACGCTTCCTCCTTATGTTTCTAAATAATTTAGTATCTACATCATGTAAAACTGATATTTTCTCATTGGAAATATTCCCTATACATACCCATTCTCTTCTTCCACCCCCCTTCCCCAGCAGCTATATACACAGTACTGGAACAGTTCCTTGACATGTTGTGATGAAGCCTTTAGGCTTCACAAAGAGGCAAAGGTGAGCTGCCCAAGGAATTGGACCCTTTCCAGACCAAATAATGAATGATGGTCTTAAATCACTACTCCAACACTTTATACACATGTTTAAATATAAAGGTATACGTACATAAAGTGTGAGATACTATATTTTAAGGGTTTTCCAACAAGGCGCATGAAAAAATGCATTATTTGTTTTAATTCATCCTTGCCTATAATAATTTTTCTTCATCATGTTTAAAAGACCTGACCATTCTTCCTTTCAACTAAGGCCTGGAAAGTGAAATACACACATTTATGAAACAATGAAGAAATCTCTGGGAGGGAGTAGATATTTTGGACACATTAAAATAAAAGAACCTCTTGCAACACAACTGTTCAGTGCAAAGGAATGCAGCCCAAACACCACAGCATATACTGCTTTTTTCTTTTTTTTTTTTTTTTTTTAAATCAAATAAACTTTGAAGAATTCTTGAATTCTAACCTGATGTTGAAAGGCTAATACAACAAAAAAATGTTTCAAAATATCCTCATATCCTCTAAAGAGCAGTGTATCCTAATGACAGTGTAAGGAGAGTACTTACAGTTTTGCCTGGTAGGAAAATAAATTTAATACAATCATATAGCACAAATATGACACCAAAATATTTATTTACAGCATATATGTATATTCATTCTTTTCACTTTTTATTAATAGATTTTCCCCCTTTTAAAGCTATCCAGATTAAAAATGTCAAAGTCTGTCAAGAGAAGAAAACATTCTCAAAATAAATAAGAAACAAGAAAGGAAGTCAGCTATAGTACACCATCTGCTTTCACAGCTCTCTTGTAAAATATGTTCCAGTTAATAGAGAGTACATTTACAATAACACGTTGACACTATTCACTCTTGTCTGCTTACATACTAAACAAATACCATCTTGGCATGAAGAGCGACATATGTTCAAAAAAGGAAGAGACATTTGTCCCAGCGTCATCTGAATTTACACAGGAAAAAGCCACCTCCTCAGCTGAATTAAATCCCTAGAACACCTTTGCTTCATCTACTGTCTTCCAAATAAATACGGCAACAAGCATTCCAGTTCTGGAAGTCCACACTGTATTTTGGTTTGTGGACATGACTATAGTACTTCTGTGTAAAGCTTCACCAACCACACATGTCCTAGCCTGTGAACTGCTATGTGACTCTGTCCTCCAGAATCACCAACCACTACACAAAAGCTTTTAGAAAAGCTCACCCAAATGACCACAGTTTTTCTTCACCCTTCAGAAATTTTGTTCCTAAAGTACCTAGTCCAAAATCAATAAGCTGAAGACAACTGAAGATTCCCAGGATCAACAACTGGCCAAAACACTGCTGGAGGTCAGCAGTCAGACATGAGCTTGGAAAGGAGAAGACCTTCCCTAGGATTTCTTCTTCTCTGCAGGGTGTTCACATGGAAAGTTCTTGGACAAAAACAGTAGGTCCGCATTTTCCCAAACAGACTGAAAATCACTTTAGTTTCAAACTGGAAACTTAAAAGACCTATTTTGGTTAAGTTGTAGAGCACTTTAAATATGCTAAGTGCTACGTAAGTGCCAAGTACTGGAAAACTACTAATTCGACCAAGAACAGACGCTAGAAGCCAGCTTTTCCAAGTTAAGCACGGGACTATCTATGCTGGCATGGCCTTGCATTTAGAAATACCAGATGTGTCCACAAGCACACAGCCAGCCTCGCACGGTGATGTGATCAGCATACACTAACACTTTCTGTACCCAATTCAGAGACCTGCATAGACTGCATACCTTGAAAACAGGATTCCAGCCAAAAGGATTAGGAAATGGATTCTAAATAACTCAGCAAATTTGTTATTTTATTAAATATGCCTGCTTTCAGCTGGCATCTCATCCTGAATTACAGCAAGCATTAAAACTGAGTAACACATTTTTAGTGTTTGGTTTCCTACTGAGAATTCAAAATGTATTTTCAAATTTAAGGCACTTCTTGAATTTTTTTTTTTTTTTGCTTTTAAAACGAAAATTGAACAGTTCCAGGTTTTCTCTGCTCCTAGCAGAAAGGGACAATTTTCCTGGTACCTCCAAACTTTGGGACAGAATCAACACAACTTTTTCCAGTAGGAAATTTATCTGCCGTAAAGTGGCAAGGCTTGATTCTCCTTTCATATGGATACAAACCAAAAGCAATTCCACTACTGAGAATGAAAAAGTCCTGAATAACTGAATCTCTCCACAGGATTTATAAATTCTGGGTTTCATCCGTGGAACTCAACTTGAAATGCTCTGAGCACACCAGGACACCATCTCCAGAAACACGCATTAGCGTATGCTTAACCTAAAATCCAACAAGCTGAAGCCTACGGTAGCCTACAGAAGCTGAACACCCAACAAATCATAGGCTAAGCCCACAGGAGAAGGGATCAGTCTTCTGTTGCTATAGATCTACAGAAACCAAGTCTCCCACTATTCCCCAAGTGGTTCAATCATCAGTAAATTTAAAGTAATTTGAAAACAAGAAACCTAGATCAATGTGACTCTGCTTCCCACATCCCTAGGAACTCCACAGTGTTTTCCTTGTGATTGACAGCAGGCTACTAGCATAGAGCTTAATTCTTATTCAATAAAATTTGTTAGTACAAAGCAGCCTATTTAATTTTTGTTTTGTATTTGAACAGTGATTTCTCTGTATGTGCAGTAGTTTAGCACTCAGAGTGGAATTTGTTCCTTAAGCTAAAAAGCTGCCAGCTAGACAACAACATGTCAAACTTTACAAGTAATTCAGAATCAGCTTTTAACCAGTCTTAGAAAGGCATTTCAAATACAACACACTGGTATTATTTCAGCTCAGAAACTGAAAAAGAGAAAAGAACCCAATGCTCAGAAATTAAAATTATTTTGAAATTGTGTAATTTAAAAAGTGTGTTACTAATTCCTTTGAGGATGGGTATTATCATACAAAGTAAAGATTCACCCTAGAAAGACACAGTGAAGGAAAAGAACACAGGAAGGTCAAATCTCTTCTGGATTTTTCATAGGGTTAGCAGAAATCAGTTTTGTTTGGCAGGGATCTATAACATCTTGGACATTTCATTTTCCCCAGTCATTCAAAACTGTTCTTTAATTGAGTAGGAAACAGTTCAAAACACAATTCAAGTTGACCTATAGATGTGCATGGGATACTCTGGCCAAAGTTTAAAACAAAACAAAAAACCTATCCTACTTCAAAAAAATCCACCGAAGACTCTCCTCTTAATATCTACAAAACCAGAAGTTGCTCCAGACAAACTGTTTAAATCTCCATGCCCAAATGAATCGCTATTAGCTCTTGGGCTCAAAGGAACTTGCAAGACAGGACACGTAAAAAGCTGTTTTGCTAACAGTCAAATAGTCAGAACCAAATAACCCTCTAGGATAGGGCCTTGATCACTTACTGAACTTTTTCATTTCAACAACGAATCCAGCTGTGTGCGTAAGTGAGGCACACAGGTTTTAGAAACCAGCAACATATAGTAAGACATTACCTAATAAAAACTGATAGTAATAACAAAAGAAATCTCTGGCCAAGGCTGAAGGTTTGGTTTTTGAACTGCCAAACCTGATGCTTGGAGGTTTTGGCATCTATTGCAGTTTTTTGTTTGTTTGTTTTTACACTAGTTTTGTAATATGGCAGTAACACTATTCTCACCAAGATGTGCCATAAAAAGAAAAAAAAAAAAACAAATCCAAAACCAGCCTGTTATGAGATGCAACCACACTAAATCAGTACAGGTATAAAACTGCATTACAGCTCTAATGTTCCGTGTTACAAAAAGACCATGCTTTTATGAAGCCCAGGCAGCCAGCTTCTTCATTTCATCTTCATCCTCTGCTCTCTTCCTGGTTGACGCTGCAGAGAAAGAGAGATTAACAATAACTATCAACTAACATAACAGTCAGAACCATTTTATTTGTTAGCATGAGGACCTGCATAGTGCTTTTCAGTCTGAAGATCTCAGATCAACTTACTGAGTAGCAAGCTAAACATAGGTAATGCAGTAATGAAGCAGATGAGAGATGCGACTATCGCGCCCCACTATTATCTCACACATAACCCTGAGGTTAACAACATAGGTCTGATGTAAACCCTACTGAAAGACTACCACAGAAAATTTAACCTCTAAAAGCTGTCACAGAGCAAGCGTGCACCAGAATGCTGCAGGTTCTCTCACTGCCACTTGAGCAGGCACAAGTGACCTACCCCTGGCCAGCTGTGCACCCTGCTACCTTTCCAAATAGTGCTGAAGGGTTCTGCATGTGCAGGTCCAGTCTCCAAACAGACTCACCTCATTTTGATGAGAGGTGTCATTTATTAAAAGGGAGAGAGAAATCCCTGAACTTATCTTTTCTCAGGTGATACCAGTTAGCTGCTGTGTTCACAGCAACAGCAATTCCCAGCTCTGTGCCAGCTCCCACAGCAGCTACTTTTGCCTGAAGCAGTCACACAGACAGATGAAGTAGCAAATTAAGATAGCGAGAAGCACATGGAGATGGCCTGGGTTTAATATAAATGTCAACTGGCACAGCTGGATCTGGAAGAGGATGTATGAACAAGCCATAAATGCCTAGACTGCAATTTCCAATGGGTTTTTCTAAATCCATTTTTTTTTTACTAGCTGTTCTGCAATTGACTTTAGTAGATGAGGCCACAATCCCAGTTCGAACATTTTAAACTGCTTCTCAGGGTTTTAAGTGCCATCCGCCAAAACACACCTAAGAGTCTCAGAGCTGAGCTGGTCTGGGTAACCTGTTCTGCAGCAGAATGCACCATAAACAACCTATGCCACGTGTGTGCTGCCCTTGCCAACAAATATTTGTACTCTTTTACTAGCATTGGTACACAGCAAGTCTTTCAGATGACAGAGGAGAACAGGGACACAGTAAAAGGTATAGTTAAAAGTTGACTGTCTCTGGCTTAATTCAAAATTAACAGGGTAGAACTACAGAAAAATAAGACTACTGCTTACTGCTAGGAATAAGCCTGTTCTGTAGAAAGCAAGCAAAGGAATGGCAGTATTTCTTTAAAATGTGTACTTCCTGCTGTCTCCTTCATTTCTAATTAAAACACCAGTGGCAAATATCAAACCACTACCCTAGAAAGCTGGATCTTTGTGACACAAACATTTTGAATCTAGGTCAGACTCTAATTAAAAAAGACTAAGGATTTAATTGCCAAAAAGAGAAGAAAGGTCTTCCCATTCCTTAGTGATCTCACTACATTTCAGTAGGAGATGCATTATTATATGTGCAAGGTCAAGTTTCCTGAGTTTGCCTCCCCAAATCTATACGGAATTTGATCCTAAATGCTTTCATACAGCAAACCAGAATTCCACTCTGCTTTTTCTGATAAACAGATACTAAAATAGGAAAAGGAACCTATAATACTTTAAAAGCTAAAAAGCAGTTAAGTACGTATCTGGAGCTCTCTCTTCCTCTTCTACTCACAGCATGCCTTAATCATGAGAAACACAAAATGGCAAGCAGTTTACCAGGGCGAGAAGGCAGCGATGTGGACGGAACACTTGGCAGTCTGACATCTCTCATTCCTTTGTTCAATTCTTCTTGCTCCAGTTCTTCTAATTCTGCCATCAACTCATCCTAAATTCAAGGAAAACATCACTTACAAATTCAGCGTTCTGACAGTGATCTCAAGCAAAGGCACATTCAACGATCATGAAACAAAGCACTAATGAAAAAACAGTTTAGGCCTGAAAAAAAAAATCAAAAACCAGCATATCACAAATATAATTTTCACTAAGTGTGGGCTATAACAATAAACCTTAATTGAAAGTTGAAAGGAGGACAATGGAAGTTAGAAACAGGAAAACAAATAAAATTAGAAAGAAAACAGTGTAGTACTCATCAAAAAGGCAGAGGGGAAAAAAAGGTTCCTCAGGTTTGTTCCAAGTCTAGAGCCTGTACCCTTTAACAGATTTTAATTTTAATGTGCAATTTCTCCCATTTTAAAAAGCAAACAGCTCCACTGGTTATAAGGTAGACTGTCATTAAACATTATGCTTTGGCCCTATCACATAAGTCCAGGATTCTATATGATTTCAAAGCAGCACTGGAATCAGAGCTGTCCTCCTGGGTCCTGTTATTCACTCTTGAAGCCTGTAACACTCCTGGGCTTTTAGCTGCAGAAGCTGATCTGGACAGATGATCTAACCTACTTGTATAACACCAAAAATAAAGAGGCTCCAACACCTTTTAAAAAAGCCAAAGACTTATTCCTTGTCCGCAGTTTCCCAAAGAAAGGAAGCTAAATACTACATATTCGTAGAGAAACTGACCTTTGCCACCTTGATAAAATGTTTTAAAAAGAAACAATGGGTAAAAGTGGGTGGGGAAAAAGTGGCTGTAGCAAAGTGAGATCTACTAGGTATTGAAATGGGCTTTGCCTGCCCATTTATACCTTATCACTAATATGGACATGAAAGTGGTAATTACATAGCCTCCACAGGCCTTTCTAGACTTACTTTCTCCTGGTTTTATGTTTTTAAGGCCAAAAAAGGCTACAGTTTGCCTATCTGACCTAGTTCACAGTGCAAATACTAGGATATCATTTAAAAATTTCAGCATCACGTCTGCACCTGATGATGTTCAATTTACGGCTGATCTCTCAAAGAAAGGTGCAAGTTGGGGCCCCATGTCTAACTTAGGCATTTAGCTGAGGTGCAAATGTGTCTATACTTTAAGTGCCTCAGGCAGTGGTGTGAATACAAGCTTCTTACAAGTTAGTATCCAAGCTGTTGTAAAGTCAATGGAAATGGATATTCCTGAAGATCTCTAGATGGTCATCTAACACTCTCCCACGCTAAATTAGTCCTTACTAACCTCTGCTGAACAAGTAAACAATTAAGAGGTGTGTCAGACACAACAGGCTCTTTAAAAAAAAAAACATAAAAAAGGGGGATGGGGGTGGTGAAAGAAATAGTGATCATGACCCCTACCCTTCTAACATAATAGTGTGATGGCTAAAATGTTTGCTCTCAAAGTGGAACACCCAAGTTTTAAGTTCTTCTAATCCTCAGGCACAGATTTAACTTATGTTTCCCACAACTCGGGCATTGCTTTACAACTAGGCTGTGGAGTATTGCAACAGCAACAACAAAACCCCTTTCTCTTCTTGAACCCGGGCCAAAAAGAGAGCGGAGGGAAGATACCATGTGAACTTTCAGGTTCCAGGCTTTGTCCACTGGAATGCGCATATTTTGCATGTGATTAACAGAAACAGGCCTCCAGGCAAAGGTCACCACTCCCAATGAGCATCCTACTCAGGTAGGACAGAGCTTTTTTGCATTCTTCACGACATACACTGTGTCAACCCAGGGAGAAAGAACCCTTATGTTTTTGTGTCAATCTGGAGCAGTAGAAACTACTTGCTTCCATGATCTCCTTACACCCATGGCACATGTGTGAAGAGGAAATCCAAGTGTGTGGTCAAAATGTCCTTCAGAAAAATAAAATCAAATGTCATCCTCCAGCACAAATCACCTCATAACCCAGCAACTAATTGATTCTAGTGCTCTTAAGCTGAAGTGGCCTGCAAGCCAGGTTTCCCAGTTACTGGACAAGTACTGTAAGTATTAGGCCCCTATGCAAAGGCAGGTGCTGGTACAATCATGCTCCATGTGCCAGTGGCTTGTTTTCGCAGAACAGAAAACATGCCCATCAACTTAGACTAGCATGCCTGAGGAAATTCCAGGTCAATCTACAACATGCTTATGAAGTCTCGACTCCTAAAAGTTAAGCACTGATGAAAAGCAAGCAACACTGTATAGCTGTTTGGGATGGCAGTGTTTTTCAGCTGTTTGAAGCTCAGTTTATACAGGCCAAATCCTATTCCTCGTGCCAGTATTGATTGAATGTTTCTTGAAAGTCTATTTATATTGAAAGTGGAAAAATAGGAAAGCAGATAATGGGAACAAAATACAAAGAATCATTACTATTTTCAACAAATTATAACTGTTGAACGCAACTTCCCCCCCTCCAAATCAAGCAAATATGATATAGCATAGTATTTTTCTTTGTTGTCCATTTGGGCATGTAGGAACGAATTAGTTGGGGAAGGAGTGAATTGTTTGATTCTTTAGGACATTCTTAAAACAATCCCTAGATGCTTGGTCATTTCAAAACGCAGTTAAAAACCAAAACTAAACTGGTTGTGATATTGAGCCTGATCCCTTGCTCTGCATTCCACTGATTGCAGAAGTTTTGAGTATACTTGACCCTTGAGTCCTCAGCCATGGTTGGATGAGAAATAAGTGATGTCCTGCCTAGATATACAAAGTCAAGTCCAGGGACACTGGATGAAAGCTACTGCAACAAATTTTCAGAACGCCCTAAGTGCCTTGTGGCGGCTTCAGAAGAAAAGTGCTCAAGGAAGAAACCTTATTGCCTCCGAGAGGAATTACTTCTACCTAATGTATGTAGAAAATCTGGGAAACAGGGAAAGGACCTACACCTCAAAGCACCAAAAGAGACCTTAAAAAAACTGGTCCAAATATTCAGAATTGTGAACAGCAGCCTGTTCATGGCATAGGAACATGCATTTAGTCAAACAGACATCTATTTGGAGCGCAAAAAATTATATGTTTCCGCATCCACTTGGAGCAGTACAAATTACGTGTTTTAGTGACCTCCTTCCACAGCACAAATGAGAACAACAACTACAGGAGTGCAGTTAAAACTGCCTTTTAAAAATGTATATATAAATAAAAAATATTTTTATATTTTTACATATATAGAAATTTTGTTCATTACATTATGTATATTATTAATTTTATTTTTATATATATATAAAAATTATAAAAATGTCCTATATAGTGCAAGCTAGAATTAAGGAATTCCACATCCACACCTTTTGAGAAACAAACCACTGGAACAAGCAACCACACAACTAAATAACTACAGAGTCATTTAACAGCTAAAACTCACAGGCTTTACTGAAGTACTAACCTCATCAAACTCATCACCAAAGACAGCTCGGCTTGAGATAGCATCTGAAATTTCCTGGGCGACATCTTGCTGTTCAGTGATATCTTGCATCAAATCATCAATTTTGTTCAAGTCCCTGGCAAGACAACATGGAAACATTTTTTAAAGATGTGTCATCCAAATCCTACGGAAGAGACTCAGAAAAACTTGAAGAGACTCTATTTTCTTTTTATGCCCACAGCTGTATAAACAGCAGAACTCACAGGGTATAATTTCCCCTCACCTACACCTTAACGTTTCTTGGCAAGCTTCTGTGTGTTTTAGCCAGTCCAACTTCTTCCACTTTGGGATTATAACAAAAGTCAAACTGCAGCAGTCTATGTCTCTCCCTCTCTGTGCTTCTCATACCTCTGCCAGCCAACAGTCACATTCCCTGGGGAGATCCCATCTCCTTCCCAAGGTCAGCATCTTTATAGATGGATCTTGTTTGATGTTAAGCTTTCACCAGAACTGGGAACTTAACAGCACTACACCCCATTTAAAAGCTTCCCATTATTGTTAACTTCATTATTGTTTCAGTTCCTGTTTACTTCTCCCAGAACCACCTTTCTGCTTTAATTCTGTTTATTCAGGCAGGAAAACGCCCCATGAAACAATATAGGACATATAAAAATACTACACACACACAAAAAAAAATTACCCTCTCTTTTATTCAGGTCTAATTAGTACTTTGAATCACACAATCCAGCTTATGGACTTTGAGGAAAAGAGTCCACTTAGTTTCTTCAACTAAGTTTTCTTCTGGAAAAACTGAGGACAGAGCCCAGTCTCTACTGCCAAGGCAGACTTAAAAAAACAGGTACTACACAGATCTCTCGTGTTAGTTGCACTTCCTCCTAGACTTGCTGTTAAGAAAAGATACTTTTCTGCCAAATATAACACTACAGCACGAATAGCATTCCTCACATTAAATGCATGAACCAAAAATTAAGTCAAAACTGGCTGACGATACAATAGACTGTAGTGATGAAATAGTTTGAAAGTGGTTAGTAAGTTCAACTTGAAAGCTATTAGAAAGCACTTACATATTTTCATGCACTTTTTTCATAGCTTGTGCAGCATAACCCATATTCTTGAGCACTTCTGTGTTGGTGTGGGAATTTTCCAATGCCTCTCTCTGGAACTCAATGGTTGAAAGCGTCCCATCAATTTGACTCAACTGTTTCTCATACCTCTTTTTTCTCTTCAGTGCTTGTAAGGCAGCTGGAATGGGAAGAGGCAAAGTGCACAGTGTATTTTCATAGCAAAATGCAAGGACAAGTAGTTCAGCACCAAGCCAACCTGCAGAATTTATAATTCTCACCCTCCTACCTTACTAGTAGGGAGACAAACTTTGCCCACACCAGATCAGCAGCCTGTTTATCACCAACATGCCGGTGCATGAACATGCTGGGAAGCCTCTTTTAGATTAACTCCTTTTAGCACCACAGGGAAAAGCAGCTTCTTCCTCCACTGCGGGAGATCTTGAACTCCATCCTGTGCACACAGGCAAAGCAGGGAAGATGGGGAGGAAAAAGAAAAGTGTCAGAGAGGGGGGAAACAGGGGAAAGAAATAAAAGAAGAGGTTGCAAAATATAAGTAAAAACTAAGGAAGACAGAGTAAGAAGAGCTGTCATGATAACCACACCTCCACCAATGCTGCCTTCTATGTCTCAGCACCAGAAACTGTCAAGTGCAACAGAAAGCCCAAATGGCCTAACCAAGCTGGGGGTTACATCAGAGGGGGACTCACATTTCTCTGGCTTTCAGCTGCATCTGTTTCTTACAATCACTTACGAGCATGATCTTTAAACCTTAAAACTTTAAAACATGCAGAACTTCGTTGACATGGCCACAGTTAAACCCAGCTACTCCCCATTATCATTGTAAATCACTGAGATTAGTCTTTTATATTTGCTAAGTAAGGAGTACCATACTTTGCCCAGAGTAAATCATTACCAGAATAAATGCACATGGCAAGCAGGAGGAGAAAAGGGCTTTCTCTCAGCCGCTGGGTGTGGAACACACGCAGTCTTGCCACAAGCATTTCCTGACCACTGTCCTTTCCAAACTACACATGTGCCAGGCAATTAAAAAAAAAACCCAACAAGCAAAACCAAAAGAGACTGAGTTAACCCATCGCTTTTTGAACGCTGTTAATACCCATGTCCTTTCCCTTGTCTTTCTTATGTTTAATTTTTAAATCAGGCTCAGAACCAGCAGCCCCCCAAACTCAAAAAAACAATAGAAGCGATCACTGTTGCTGTCCTGTTCAAGTAATTGCCCACATGCAATAACACTGAACCTTGACATTGGGGTATCCAACTGTTCAAATGAAGTTAGGATCCCTCCAAGGAGGGGGCACAGATTTATGGTGTGTAACAACACACTAAAAAATTTACTACTTTGTTGACAAATGCTTGAATCAACATGGTCAAAATTGCTCATCATTAGCTGCACAAGGACAAACATTCACATAGACTAAGATACATAATGCCTTCTAGCACCTGCAGTAAAATGTTTCAGGACAACAAACCGCAATCACAACAGATTAATCACAGTATTCAAACTCAAATTCAAGATTTTCCCAAGTTTTGGGCATGGTCTGAAGATCATGCATATTCTGAAAAAGATGATGCCACGCAAGTGGCAAATATGAGAACTGTAAAACTCTCATTGGCAATTCCAAAATACATCAGTTTGATTTAATGCAAAATAATCTTTTTACCTACTCGTTATTTCCCTACTTATCTATGCTTATTATTGGTAGTGTTAGGACACCAGCCACTCCCTTCCTCAGCTTCAGTTGAATCAAGATTTGATCCTGAATTCTTAGGTTAGGAAACCAGAGATTCAAGGTAAATTTAATGGTGAGCATAACACCAGCTGTGCCAGAGAAGATTCTGAAGCCCTACGGACTGAGGAGCACTAACTGGCTGATGCAGAAAGGCTTCAGCTGGAGTAAGTAGCTATCACAGGAAAATACTTCTAGTCAGTGTTTTTCACCAATGAGACTTTGTAATGGTACTGTTATTATTGGCTGCTTAGACAGAAAATGGATTTCCTCAGTTACACACAAAGCAGTTGTTTTCAAAATCCTGAAGGTTCCTGTATTAAGATTTAATTAAACCACACCCAAATTAAGAAACCACAGGAGAAGCTAGACTCCATGTGACTTCACCTATTCATAAACAGCTTTTCCTAATTATTGTAGTGCAACATATCATCTTTATTAATTCTCTTTAGTTTTACCAGTGACTTATAGAACAAAGCACTTCATAGGAAATCAATTCATCCTCCTTCCTTATCAACCAAGGCATAATTCCCACAACACTATGATTTTTCTCATTTACATTAAATGAACACCCTTCATTGCACAGTGTTTTGTAATAGTAGCTCCTATAGCTAACATATGAGAATTTCCTTGTTATTTGAAATCTACTTTTCTGTGTTTTACAGATTATCATGAACTTTAAGTGCTTTTCTACTGCAGACACAAACATTTTAAAATTTGTGTGCAACTCTTACAAGAAGCTTGAAATGCTTCACAGAAATGCTACTGCATTATAATAACCAAACTGAAGAAGAACATATCTATCAAAAAATAAAGAAAATGAGCAGAGAACGTAAACTTACTTCACTGAAGATCTAAGAATGGCACTGAAAAAGGGTGGTGCCTATTCCAAAGATTTCAAAGAAGGAAGACAGCCTAGGGAGGAAGAGTCTAAGCAGGGGTAGAGCCTGAGGAAGCAAGCATAATTAATACCAATTCAACCAGGAAGAGGTGCAGGACTTCTCCAGGAAAATAGCGATCTCATACGCTGTCTCTGTTGTGCTCCAAAGAAGCCAATTCAACTCCTGCATTTCATAATGAAGCGGTTAGCCAGTGACAGGGCTTTAGCACATTTCCTGTGCTCTCAGTCTGGCAAGCAGGATACAGCTCATAGATTAGGAACCACTGCTTTTAATCTGAATTTTTATTTTATTTTCAAGATAAGTGGCTGGAACAACAGTAGAGTATTATGTCAGTTTAAGTAAGCATATTAAAAAACTACTGTTATTAACAGAAGGACACTTTTCCAATATCACTGCTATGCTGATACTTTGTTAAGGAAGCAGAAATGGCCAGCTGGGCAATAGTAATCCTGGCTGCACTGAATATCCAGGTTTTTCAAGGAAAGAACAAAAGTGGTGACATAGAGTTGTGGCACACTCCTCATGGTTTCATGACAGATCAGAATGAAAAGAAACAGTACAGTGATAACACCACCTTTACCTGTTAAGCCCACCACCAACACCCATCAGTACAGGAATTACCAATGATCTTATCTTCTGAAGTAGAAATAAAAGCATTGTCTAGTAATCCTTAAAATTGCCAGGGGAAACTGGTGAAGAAGGCAAAGAGTGTTCCTTCAGAAGATATAACACCACTGTGAAAATACTGGATCTCATTCTTGGATACAGTTCACAAACCTCCACTTCAGTCCCACAAGGGACTGATGGATTACAACCTTCCTTACACCAGGGACAACCAAAAGAAATGCTGCTGAGGCCATAAAAATCATACCACCTTAAGTAAACTCATTATCAGCATTCATAATCCTTAAAACCTTGTGGGGGAAGACACATACAGTTACAACTGAGGCGCTAATTCAAGAACAATAATGCATTTGACTTGTTATAACCATTCCAGTTCATGGCAAGACACTTGAAACAGGATCAGCTGTAACTCACAGAACAAAGACATACTAAGGGCTTCCTCCTATCTCCCCACCAGAAACCCTCAAGTCCCAACCTGTCACATAACCTGCCATAGGCATGATGGCCCTGTCCATATTAATGCGCACCTACTACATCGTTGTTTGGTTTCAACAGCCTTCTAGTTACAACTAACTCATTGAAAAGGAATGCTACACGGCTACGTAAGCCCTGCCCAAATGTACCACACAACATATTGAGCACCATCTACTTGTAAAACACTATGTGTTATTCCAACTTTCTATATAGGTTTTGTCCTCAGTAGTACTATGTGGCTTTTTATGGTTAAGATTTAATCCTATTCTGGATGGCTTCTTTTAACTTAATTCTTTTCATTTAGCCATTTTTTAGGATCTGTGAAAGATTCCAGGCTGAAACAACACTCATTCACATCTATGTTATTTTCACAGGCACAGGCGCACTTCAGAAAACACGTTTCATTTTAAACAGAGTTCTCAAATACTCAGTATCACTTTCTGTCCTTTAAATTTTCCTGTATCACCTTCAAAATATTGAATATGAACGGCCAATTTGCAGATGGAGTTGGCAGCTGTGCACTGGCTGAAATTGAGATACCCAAAAAAGTACAGCAAGAGATATCCAAAAAAATCATGAGTTTGTATCTGGAATGGGGAGAAATTAAAAGGCAGTGCTAACTGTGAAAAGAAATATTGCTTTATCAGGACATAACTTCTGCAGGAGGAATTCCAACACACGTGGCTGTTTTGAAAACCCTCAAGTGGTCTAGCTACAGTAAGATATTAATGGGGAATGCTGGAAATGTATCACCCCAAAAGCGTAGCTAAATTCAGATTGGGTACAGGAACTGCAGAGACACTCACTTCATAAAGGAGAAGCCAAAAATATTTAAGTGATGCCTCACATCTATTTGCATAGTTTATGTGTTACAGCTTTTAAGTCAAGTTAAGCCTACTGATGTCACGTGAATCCATTCAAGAATCATCTGAACACATGAAAAATTGCTGGTGCTTGAATCTGCTCTCTCTTGCGTCAGTATAACTGACTCAAGACTCACGCGCCTGAAAATCAAATGAGATCATGCTAATTTGGTGCATTATTCTATACCTAGATACATCTTGCTGTAGCTCGGACACTCCCATTTTAGTTTCCACAGGATTCTCCACAGATCCAATTAAGAAAACACAACATTAAAAATTACCTACGAGATCCCTTTGAAACATTCACTTTAACAAGGCAATGAAGATTAAAACTTTATTCTCTCATTTGTGTGCATGTTTACATAATGCTACAATAGATGCTGGTTAGCACAGATTTCCTCTGAACTATATAGTACAGTATACCAGCTAATACACTGCTATATGTAAATCAACAGCAATTAAAATGCAAAGCAGTTGACATATGAAATGAAGGGGTATTCCTGGGGATTTATGTTCATCCACTAGCCAGCTAAATTCAAGCACTTCAGCACAGCAAAGTTAAGTTTCTCTTGTTTCTCTTCTGACTGTAGTTACACTATCCCATTTTGTTTTTAGAGCCACGTTTGGCATGAAAAAATTCCCACTCTGTACTTCTTGTCCTACTCCTGTCTCTTTACTGTCCTTAACTGTAGATTCCTGAGCAAACAACAGGATCAAAATGAGTTATTTTTAACGACAACATCCTCAACAATCCAGTTAGCAGCATGACTCCACAAACAATGGCATAGATAAAACCAGGGAAACTGCATACTAAGCATAGCAGTGGAAACAAACACCTGGCAGAAAAGCTTCATATGTCAAACGCTGCATGCCTGAAGCACAAGGCCATAGTTTGACAAACACCTGGAACCAGCATCAACCAGCCAAGTTAAAGGAGAAGCAGATCCACCTTCTCCCAACAACAAGCACCCATTACTGCCTGTGCACCGCGCTCTCCTTCGCAGGTGCCCGAGCACTTGTGCAGCTGTGGACTCGACTGGGTAAGCGGAACTTAACCTATCCTGGGTAAAAAAATAACCCAGCCAAAAAACCTCACTACATCTTATGGCTGCATCCTGCTTTCTGGAACACACCCTTCAGGGAGCACCCAAGGCGAGGAAGGGAGCAGCACGGGGGCAGGAGTGAGGCGGGAACCATTGCTTCTTCCTGCAACCATGCCGGCTGAAAGTCCAGCCTTGGGATGCAGGTTCCACAGCAGCGTGTCTGGATCTAAACAGGAATTGCTACAGTCACGGGAGCAGGCCTGTTTTCTTGCGTCAGCCCTGTCGCTCAGGCAATTGCGCAGTGAGCCAGACCCTGGAGCTATCTGGTCACTTTGTCCCACAGCAAATTAGTTTTCAGCTGGATCACCTTTCTGAACTAGCTCACTGCGCCAGCACACAGGTTCCAGTACCCGCACAAGGGGACAAGACGTGCTCCAGTTGAAGCCAGGGAAATAGAAAGTTTGGGACTAGGACAACCCTGACAGCTCCCATGCCACTCTGTTGTGCTGCTGAACTGGCTTTACTCCCTCCCGACTGTGCCTTCAAATGCGTCCCGTCTCAACCAATGCTTTTAAATCCTTTCTAAATAAATCCTTTTTGCTAATGATCATTAAATGCTGAAGTATTACAAATACATTAAAGGGCTAACCAAACACCTTTAACATGCAACTCCTCACAAGTTGTAAGTTACATGGCATTAACGTTTTAAGTTATCCAGCAAGAGAAAGACCAGATAAAAGACCTACTTTCTCATTACGCCACAAATCTTTAATTCAAAATGTTTTGCTTCTGTTTTGAAGTATTTAAAGAAAAATAAAACCCAGAGTAGACAAACAGGACTCCAGGTGACTTTAGGAAGTAATTAACTTGTTTCTCAAAGGCCTGTACATCCGCAAGACACTGGCTACCATCACTTGCTTCCCAGAGATGACAACATCAGTATAGGCAGGAGCCAGACCTTATCCCTTAGCGTCCTCTCCTTTGCAGCTAACAGCAGCATAGACTAGTAGTCGCTAATACTCTGAACTATCATCCATTTTTTAGTGGTATCACGTACTTCCCATGTGATGTGAGGCAAATCACTGGATCACTTTGTTCCTCTGTTGCCAGCAGTACATTCTCCAGCCCTCACAGTCAGGATAACGTGAATTCATCCACGTGTACACAGGAGATCCTCGTGTTCTTCAGTGCCTCTGCTATCGGCACAACCCATGAGCAACACCCAAGCTGCGATCCCCAGCCCACGTAGAGCAGTACTTTTCAGCGCCATTTATCCAGCTGATCCCTGCTTCAACTGTAGCGCAAACGAAAAGTATCGCGCAGGGAACCACAGACATAAAATTAGTTAAGAATAAAGCGCCCTGTTATCAGCCCACCATAATGAATCCACGATGCGTTAAACACTAAGAGGCCAAAGACCCAAAGCCACCATCGTGTCCCAATGCGCACGCACCGTCTGCTCGGAGCCCACAGCCGAATCGCGAAACACATCGCATACCTGCGGAGCCGACAGACCCGACCCAGCAACAGCCCCAGCAAGACCCCGAGCTCCCCCTCTTCTTAACTGAGTACCTAAAGGCGTTTGAACCCTGGGATTTAAAGCCTCCCGAGCACCCGAGCTGCCGGGGCTTGCCCGGCGGCGGGCATTGGGGCCCGGCCCGGCGAGGACTCACCTCGCTTGTTCTTGGTGCCGTGCTGCCGGGCTGCCGCCAGCTCCCGCTCGATCCTCGTCTCCAGGTACTCCTGCTTCTTGCTGAGCATCTCCTCCGTCTCCCGCAGCCGGGCCAGCGCCTCCTGCGGCGAGGGCCCCCCGCGGCCCTTGGAGGCGGCCGAGCCGCCCCCCTTGAAGAACTTGGAAATCTTGCTCATGGCGGCGGCGGCGGCTTCGGCTCGGCACCCGCCGACGGAAGGGTCTGGCCAGCTCGGCCCGGCCCGCAGGAGCCTCCCCGCCCGGCACACGCCGTGACCGCACTGCCCGGGCCCGCGGGCGGGGGCACCGCACCTGGCGGCAGGGCGGGCCCGGCCCGGCACCGGGCTGCCCGCCCAGGGGCGGCTCCAGGGAGGCCGAACTGCCGCTGCCCTCCGCGGGCCTCACGCGTGCCCTCCCTCCGCCGGCGCCGGGGAGAGCGGCGGGAAGTGAAAGCGGGCTCCGAGGGCGGCGGAAGGTGGAAGCGGGCTCCGGCGTGCGGAGGACGGCCGAGGCGAGGCCGGGCAGGCGTGCCCGCGCTGCGGAGGCGGCTGCTTAGTGTGTGCTTCCCCCCGTTTTCTGTCAGCCTCATGCCGCGGGAAGGCGCGCTTTGGGCGGGCTGCGGGCTGTCACAGCGCTGGCCGGGGCACACCACCCCGCGCCCGGTGGGCGACAGGCGGCTGACAGGGGGGGAACGACTCCTCGTAAGCACGGCGTGCGGGGACGGGGGCACAACACACGGACCCCGCCGTTCGTCAGGGTCTTTCCCGCTCAGGCAGAGGAACGCACGCGGGTCAGGGCTGAGGAAGAAAACACTAAATTTTTAGCATTAAAACGCAGGTGCATCGCGAATGGTGCATTAGTGCCACAGCGACGCTAATAAATGGCAAGAGTGCAAGAAGCATCCGGGAAAGCTGCGCTCCCCTTCCCCCTCCCTCTTCAAACAGGCCGTGTACGCAGGGCTGACGCGACTAACTACAAAAACAAGACATAAAAACTACTTTTTTTCCCCCGAAAACAGCAGGCAGAACCCCCGCGCCGCGGCTCTGCGCGGCCTGGAAGCCTGCGGCGCCGCTTACGCCGACACGGGCTCGTCAGCGCAGGTTTCCCAGAGCCCTCCCAGGCAACCGGTCCTCTCAGCGGCCCAGCAGCTCCGTAGCCGCCGGGCCCAGCGCCGCCGCCCGGGCTGCCTGAGGCCCGTGGACCCCCGCCCGCCTCAACACCCACCGCCCCCAGGCCCCGCCCACAGCGCCGCCAGCCACGGCCCGGCGTGCCGTGTCCTCCAGTGGCCCGGCAGCCCTTGCGCGCCCCGTGTCTGCAGCTTCTCCGACCCCTCCCCCCCTCCCCCGCCTTTAGCGACGCGCGGAAAATGGCGGAGCTGGATGTGGGGCAGCACTGCGGGGTGGCGGATTGCCGCCAGCTCGGTAAGGGAGGGCGCGGTGGGTCCTCGGCAGGGTCGCGGAGGCAGAGCTCGACCTCCCGCGGCCCGCTGCGGGGGGAGGTGGGGACGCTGGGCCGGGGGCGGTACCCGGGGCGGGGCGCGGCCCTGAGGGGGCCGCGAAGTGGTGCCGCCCCCTCCGGGCGGCCTCCGCGGTGCTGCAGCCCTGCCGCAGCCCTGCCCGGTGCTCTGCCAGGGCCTGTGGTTTCAGTTGTGTCACTGGGTGGTTAATTCACTGCTTTGCCGACTGCTGTTACCCTGTTTTTCCATTCTTCGCCCTTGCTTGCCTTCGTTGATCTCAGGAATGATGTTAATGAAAATGTAACCTTTCAGAAAGAGGCAGCAGAAATGCTTGTATTGAAAGCTTTCTGATGGGGAGCACTCGGTCTTACAGATGAAGTGACCGAGATCTTCGTGACCTGAGCTGTTTAGTCAAGTTGCATGGTGGTCCAGTAAGACCAAATCTGAAGGATGGAGAAATGCAGTAATGGCCAGGAGGTGGGCATTTGCTGCCATTGGTCATGTGGCTGAGTTCAGCAGACAGTGAAGTGATTTTATCTGTAAGAAGTGATGCAGTAGATGGGGGATGTGTGCAGAGACTTAAGAAATATGTGCATTTTAAATACACAAGGATGGTATGTATGATATGAAGGACAGAGAGAAAGCAGCAGGATCATCAGGACTGTCAAACGGAGGAGATGCTGGCTCTTTGAAAGGGATAGCATCTTCTCCAGTTGGCAGTCCATATAATAAACATGTAAATTGTCCAGTGCTCCAGCAATCAGTAAATAGTATTCTGAGTGATCTCACAATAAATTCAATTTTTAGCATAGCTGATAAGTTTGGTGACTAGCCAAGTGTTCTGGTTTCAAAGTTGGATACTGAAAAAAATTGAATTTAAAGCGTAATCCCAACTTTTGGAATGTATCTAAATATAATTTACCTATTTGTATGTTTTTCAGTAGTACTATCTAGAGGAGTTAACAGTGTAGCTGTGTTACAAAAGCCACTTCTAGGTACTATCTAGATGCAGTTGCTAAGTGTCCTTATAAAGATACCTACCCCACAATATAGGTAAGCAAAAGTTAATAATAACTATTAGCAAAACAACGACAATATTGTCTAACTGAAAACAAATCTCTTTGTTTCAGATTTTCTCCCCTTTGTATGTGATGGCTGTTCAGGTGTTTTTTGGTAAGTTCATAGAATCATAGAATATCTCAGGTTGGAAGGGACCCATAAGGATCATCGAGCCCAACTCCCTGCTCCTCACTAAAGCTAAACCATATGACTAAGAGCATCATCCAGATACTCCCTGAACTCTGACAGGCTGGTGCCATGACCACTTTCCTGGGGAGCTTGTTCCAGTGACCGACCACCCCTTTTTCTAATGTCCAATCTGAACTTCCCCTAACAGCTTCATTCCATTTCCTCATGTCCTGTCGCTGGTCACCAGAGACAGGAGATCAGCACCTTTTCCTCCACTGCCCTCCTTGAGGAAGTTGTATACTGCCATGGGGTCACCGCTCAGCCTTCCCTTCTCCAAGCTGAACAAATCAAGTGACCTCAGCCACTCCTCTTAAATCTTGCCCTGGAGACCTTTCACCATCTTGGCTGCCCTCTTCTGGACACATTCTAATAGTTTGATCTCCTTACATTGAGGTACCCAAAACTGCACACAGTACTCGAGGTGGGGCCGCACCAGTACAGTATAGAGTGGGACAGTCACCTCCCTTGACCAGCTAGCTATGCTGTGCTTGATGCACTCCAGGACATGGTTGGCCTTTTTGGCTGCCAGGGCACACTGTTGACTCATATTCAACTTGCCATCAACCCAGACCCGCAGATTTCTTTCCACAGGGCTGCTCTCCAGCCTCCCGTCCCCCAATTTGTATGTATAACCAGGATTACCCAGGTGGAGAATCCAGCACTTGCTCTTGTTAGTTTTCATATGGTTGGTGATTGCCCAGCTCTCTAGTTTATCCAGATCTCCCTTTAAGGCCTCTCTACCCTCAAGGGAGTCCGCAGCTCCTCCTGGTTTAGTATCCCTCAGCAAACTTACTTAATGTATGTTCAGTTCCTGCATCCATATCATTTATAAAGACATTAGAGAGGACTGGCCCTAAAATCGAGCCCTGGGGAACCCCACTGGTGACTGAACACCAGTTTACTATAACCCTTTGAGCCTGACCTGTCAGCCAGTTGCTCACTCAATGTATCGTGGACTTGTCCAGCTGTGTGCTGGACATTTTATCCAGAGGGATGCTGTGAGAGACAGTATCAAAAGCTAAAATCCAAAAACATCTACTGGCTTCCCTAGGTCAACTAGATGGGTGACCTTCTCATAAAAGGAAATTCAGTTGGTTTTCCTATAATATCTCATTGTGGAAGTTGTGTAGACCTAAATGTTGTATAAAACATTCTGACTCAATTCAGATACATTTAGTTAAAAAATAATTGTTTTGTTGAACTTGCCACATTTTTCCTGAGCAGTTGTCATGGAGCTTTGAAATCAGTGGGAATATCTCTAGAATACAGATAGATTATTTTGGAAGACATCTAGCTTAGACCCTGTTTTGTACTGACTTTTTTTTTTTTGATGGGGTGGTGGGGGGTGTATTTTTTCTTGTAGGAAAAAAAAAATGAAGTTTCTTCCAGTGTTCAAATCAGGGCCTGCACTTTGATTTACTTCAGATTAGCAGAGGGCAGCTGAGATAACCTCAGATAAACTGAGGGCAGATTTCACTTTAACGTGTTAGAAGCTCTCAAGGGATTTCTGCTGTTGTGGAAGGTGATTCAAAATCCATTAAAACAGACAAACTCCCGTTGCTTTGAGCTGAATTCTTAAGCATGCTAATATTCTTATTCTCTTGAAATGGTTTGTTATCTTGGGGCATAAGATTCAAGAGCTAAATGTTTTACGTACTCGGGAAGAATATGATCAATCTATTCAAGATGTGAAATGCATAGATTAGAACAAATTTTGGAGAAGATTCAGTATTTACTTGAAGCGTTCCCATGATACAACTTGTCAGATCACTCTTTAAACACTTAGATGTTTTCACATGCAGTCTCCTTTTCCTGAAATGTTGATAACGGTGTGGTATTTTCTTCTTTTGCCACAAAGCCTTCAGCACAGGAGCCGGGATGCTCATGGGTGTTCTGAGGTAATCTGATAATATATGACTACCTTAAAATTAAAATTCCGTGCAACTTAACTGATTATTTTCAGATTAGATATATACACATATATATAAGTATGAATTATTTAACTGAGAATGTGAAAAGTTTAAAAAAATGAACCTACTGTTTTTCTACCTGTCAGAAGTAAATTGAGTTTGAGTAGGATAATGGTTCTTTTTATAACGCTGAGCTAAACTTAACCAGGACAAACGTAGGAGAGAATCGCTGAACTAATTTTGCCCATAGAATGGAGAGCTAGGACAATTCTTTTGGAAAGCTGGGGTGGTGACTTGTGTCTGTCGTATCTGTTTATTTACACAAAATATTTTTTACTAATGCCTAGGTGAATGTAAGAAACAATTCTGTGAAACCAGATCAGCACAGATCTTACCCATGCTCATACAAGGACTGCAATGGAAAGGAACTTTTGCCAGTTTTATGTCCCTACTGTGAAAAACATTTTTGTCTAAGGTGAGTGGAACAGAATGTTTAAACATCAATACTCATTCATTAGTGTATGGGAAAGGTAATAAAAGTTTTACGCTGTTGTTTACAGACACCGGCATCAATCAGACCATGAATGTGAGAAACTGGACACACCAAAACCTCGAATGGCTGCCACCCAGCAGCTAGTTAAACATATTACAGGCAAGTACAGTGGGATATATATTCTACAGTTTTCTTCAGAAGGCTATTTGAGCTAGTGACCTCCTCTGAGGGTTCAGGTTTGACCAAATATGAAGAAAGGATGGGGGTTCCTTGTGTAAATGGTCCTAAACTCACATGTCAGCATGTAATACCATTCATCTAGACTGAGACAACAGTGGCATATGTCTCTAAAGAGAATCTTTAAAGATTAAATACAGCTCAAATTTCTTTCAGAATTGTTGTCTTGTTCTCATTCTACAAGTACTATAATGTAATGAACTGTACCTAGCCATTATTATTTGCATATTAATTCATGTGCAAATAATGCAGCTGTATTTTATTGGGTGCTCATGCCAGTCTGCTGGGATTATACCTACACAACCAAGATGGCAAAAAAATGTGATGTTCTGCAGCTTTTAAACAAGCTATAGGACAGGAAAGAGAATAAACAGCACTGCCTAACTAGACAGTAGAATTTATGTGTAGAAAGGAGGAGCTGAAACTTGCCATATGAATGCTGTGGTGGCCACAGGTGTAGAAACTTAGGAATTTTGCAACCTGTGTTTACACAGTATTCATCTATTTTTCAGTGTAAAGGAGTTCTGCCAGAACTGTAACAATTCCAAATATTCTTGAATACGAGTACCTGATATCATGGCCTGGGGAGGACATGAAAGGGATGTGAACCTTGGAGATATCAGGAGGCCCAATACGCTAATTCCAAGATATGTTCAGGCAATAGTCTGAATCATCACACTAACAGGAATAATATTGTTCTCAGATTCTAAAAAGAATGAGGAAGCAAAAAGCAAAAAACGTAAAGGAGCAAAAAACAGTGAGACAGCAGCAAAAGTGGCATTAATGAAACTGAAAATGCATGCATGTGGGGACAAGTCCTTGCCTCAGGTCAGTCACGTTTGTTTTCAATAATTGAATTCTCAAAGGAAATGGGAATTTTTCTATATTTGTTGTTCTTCGTTTAGTCCCCTCAGTTTGGTTTTGGATTTAATTCTCAAGCCCACAATCATTTATATGTGTATTTCCACCTGGTACCCAAAAGCAATCTCATTAGCCTTATGTCTAAGGTCTCTGTGTGGAGTTTGGAGAAGTCAGGTCAAATTCCTTTATTTTATAGCAGAAATGTATTTGCCTGCCATACGACTGTCAGCCAACACTGTGGGGACAGACAGGTTCTTTTGGGGATCCTTGGCAGAATGATGACGGCACTAGGTTGTAGTTACAATTAAAGCTTTATTATTTTAACAGAATTTGATGATCAGCATAGCATAGAATTTTATGCTCACGGTAGGACAGGATTTTTATAATCAGAATCGGTGTAGCACAATTTTATAAGTAGCGTAGCACAGAATTTTGTAGCACAGCTTAGCTTATAAACCAAATGATTATAAAACTAAGCTTATAAACCCAATTATTTTTAATTGTTAATCGTGAAAGTGAACTAATTTCTGGTTGCAAACAGTTTTTAAAGCCTCTACAGTAGCATTTTGGACAATTTCAAGTGTAGCAGAAATATTTACAATAGCTCTTTCCAGCTCATCGATACTTAAACTTGGAAACAACGCACATATAAATTGATGGAATTTCATCATTCTTTGTACCAAGGGACTGATCACAACATGCTTCTTGCTTACAGGGTAACAGTTGTATAAAAAGGTAGAAGTTAATTTTTTTTTTTTTTAATTGAAATGCATAGAGGACAAGACATGATATGGTACAAGTAGCTGTCCATTGTGGTGCCAGACTTTTATAGGCATTTGTGCCACAGAGCCAGAACCATCTGGATGCTGGAATGGTGGGCCACTGATTTGGTACCATAAAATTTCTACGAAAACATTCCTAACACCATTGATGAGCCTCTTTTTCATTGTCAGGATGATCAAATGTAAGCAGGCAAATGCAGCTCATTCAGAGTGTGTGAAAAGGGTCAGTGTATATGCAGCCAGATGAGTTACTCCAATTACAGATGGTCCAATTGTCATTAGTTTTTAACTCTATAGAATTAGGACCAGTGAGGTTATAGTATCTTTGGCAAGGTGTGCCATTAACAGTCCATGTGAGATTCCAAGGTGGTGAAATATTTAAAACAGTATTATTTGTAATCACTGATTTGTTTTTACAGATCCATATGGTTCTTACATTGGATTCATTACAAACTCCAGTTCGATTATAGCATATCAGCTGAAACCGAGTTTTTGTCTGTAGAGCAGGGTATAATCACAATTGCTTGTTTTTCCCACCCAGGTCAAATTTGTATGTTGGGCATTGCAGTGCACCATGGAGTCTTATCATAAGAATGTGCCTTAAAAGGTTGAGTTTGATAATTTGGAGGGTTGGGGAGTGAGTATGCCAACTTAGGTTAGTACCGAGATGTTTCAGGAGCAGGCTCAGCTACCCGCCCAGAATTAGCAGCTGAAGATTGAGGGTGGTGTAAACAATACCAACAATTTGATTTATTACCCATGTGAGAAATTATGTTCATGAACTGAATAACACGATTACCATCCCATTCTTGAAATAAGGAGGAAGAGGGTGCAAGTAAGGGTGAGTACCATACAGTGAGCGTTGTGATCATCTTTTTACAGCCAAGGTTTCCACAAAGGTAGAGTGATGATTCCTTGGGAGCACTGCAGGTTTATTCAGGCCAAAGAATCCATCCAAGTATAGTTCATTACCTCAAGCTATAAGAAATTACTCAGTCTTGGGAATTATCCAAGCCTCAGTGAAAGCTAAAGGGAGCCCCCTTTTCTCAGGGAGTTAGTAAAGTGACAGATATTTTAACCGTCAAAGGGTAGTTAATAAGAACAGTGTCACCCTGAGAAAAACGACAGGCTGACAGTGGGGGTTTTAGATGCTTTATGGGTTGTAGAGCAGGAAAATGAGCTTGTTCCACCGGGCATCCAGTGGGTGTCTGCCAATTATTTAAGCATCCAATAGCTTTAGGTAAGGCTTTACCCCATGTATATAAACTTTGCCATAGAGCTCATTCCACATCTCGACTGTGCCATTACTTTGGGGTCTGTAGGACAGGTAGAAGACCCAGACAACTCCATGATGTTCACACCATTCCTGGAAATTTTTTTTTTTTTTTAAAATGAGTGCCATTGTCAGACTGCACAGCAGAGGGCATGGGAGTGTCAGCAAACCATTTATTAAATCCTGCCACAGTGGTAAGACCATCAGCTTTCTGGAAAGCAAAAACTTTCCCTAAGCCTGATATTATTTCAACTCCAGTAAGGATAAATGCCACCCCTCGAGTATTTGAGGGAGAGGTCTAACATAATCAATTTGCCAAGTGGACCAGGGGACTTACTTCCTACTCCCTATCCATTTGGTCCCCAAAAAGGTGACCACGGCTGGGGCCCTGGCATTGTTTCTTCATCAATTGTTTCAATAGCCCAGTTAGTGTTACTCTGTATCCAGCTCACAGAATATCCATACCGAATATATTTAGGCTTCCTCGTCACATTTGCTATTTTCGGGAAGTAGGGGGAGGCAAAAGAAAAGTTCCAGTTTTACCTGAACGATTGAATAAGGAACCATTTACTCCAGTTACTAAAATTTTCTGATGTTTCAGAGGGTAGCTCCAGGACATGATTCTGCGTTAATCATGAATAGTTGTATTCCAGTATCTATGAATAAATCAGTCTTTAATTTATCATTTACTGTGGCCCAAAGGGTGGGACTTGGTCCTCGAGTGGCAGAGGGTAGGGCCACTTTTACCTCTGCCAGTCTGAGCCCCTTGTCTAGTTTCCCTGGTACTGCTCTCTGATAGGAGATAAGTGGTTTTGTAGTTTAAAGGGGTTTCCATTTATGAGAGGAGCACTAGGTAGAGAGGTGGATTGCTTTTCCTCCTTTTCACCTTGCTTCACTAGCATAGTTTTTCAGTAGGCAAACCGTGGAGTAAGTCACCAGCGTACCCTGATTTATGCAGGCACGCCACCACTTGTTTCACTCATATTGTGCACTTTCAGTTTGATTAGGAAGTCTCCTGATGGTATTGTTTATTTAAATTGGCCTGATGGCCATGTGGGGCACTTGTTCGACCTCCAGGTGGGACTGAAGGAGTTAGGACCAGGCACCGCTCCCTTCATATGGGAGGGTCAGGGCTTAATTCTTGGCTTTGTGGAACACTTGTGAAAAAAGGATTTCTGCAGGTAAACCCTGGCATATTTGCATAAAGATTTATTTCTCAGACACTGCAGTTCCTTTCCCATCAGACCTCAAATCGGAGGATGTAGCAGGAATGTCCCAAGGACTAGGTTCGTCACCTGGGGCTTTGGCTCAGTGTAATAATAGCCACTTGTAATTAAGCTTCCTGCAATTCATCTGGGCCCTGCCAAGGAATTGTAGGTTCCTCGCTCCAATCTTGATAATGGACCCCTCTTGCCCACTGAATAGCTAAGGTCCGTAAGGTTCAAGTGACATTCCCTCTGAGGGTGAGAAAAAATCCAGGACCTAAATCTAAGTCTTTTGCCTCTCCTGCAAACAGATTTACTCTTGCTGCTTTATCATGCCAGTTAAATGGCACAACCATTTAACTACTGACTGTCCAGGTAGTTTTTGGTATGTTGCTGGAATGTTTTGCAAATAATCCATATTAAAATCTCAAATGTTAGTAGGATCCCTTCTCTGCAGATTGTTCCCCTGTGGGTCATCAGTAGTGATTTCTTATTTAGTCAGGGGTCGTATTGGTACAGAATCCATTACTTCCTCACCAGGTTCATCCAGGCTGTCCCAAATGTCTCCAGCCCAGTCACTGTTATACATAGCTACACAGACCTTTATTGCTACCTTTTAACAGTTTTTCACAATGCTTTCTTGCTTTTTCTATAACTTGTGGCACTAATTGTTTTTCAAGAGATGCTCTTTTTCCAGGCTTGCTATCAGCCTTTAATTTGGTTATACTAATTCTAAATCCTTCGCTGACAGTTCACCTTCCAACTTTATAATTTCCTCTTCTAACCTTTTAACGTGTTCATTCTCAGTTTTCCATAGAGCAGCTAATAGCCAGCACATTCCTTCCTTCTGTCTGTCCTTACATATCCTACCAGTTATTAAACTTATTCCATACGGCTTTTGGATCATGGCTTGTTGCCTGTAGCCACTTCTTGTCCCACTTGGGATCTTGCCATGTATTTTCTGGGACCTTCAAGGCTGGTAAGGAGGGGAGCAGTTGGCCTGGTAGCCAGGGACCTTGAGGCTGATAGGGAGGGGGAGAAGAAGTCTGCCTGGTGCACCCGACCTTCAGGGCCATCAGGAGGAGGGGAGAGGGAACTGATGGCATTAGTTATACTAACCATATTACCAGGGGTCAGGAGCAGGGGATACTGGTCACACACAGCAAACCCATCTCAAATGTATGCTTTTCATGGTGGGTACTCTGGCTTCTGACAGAGACAGGTGACAGCTTGCACAACTCTGTACCAGTCACACTGAACCTGTCTCATACGAAACTGAGCTTTGTGTTCTGCAAAGCTCCATTCTTATTTCTGCTACTCAGATTTAATAGACATCTGTAACATTTCTGGATAAGGTATGAAGGTCAGTTGTTCCTGCCTTTGGGTTGGAAGAGGGTTTTGAGTGTTGCTTTATGTTTCTTTCAGCTTTTAATTTCTTTGGTTCTTGAAGTATTTCACAGATTCCTTATTGTTTTTCACTACCGTGGCCAGTCAAACCTGGTGTTCAAGTCTTTTCCACATATTAGGATTATGTACAGTTTAGAAAGACCTTGACTCTTTCATGTAGGGTTTCACTTTAGATCTGTATTTATGCATTCTCTTAAAAGAACTGTATTTAAATTACTTTTCATCCATTGTTATGTTGGAACACACCAAGTTTAGGCCCGTTATATTGATTTTTATAATACTGAAAACATTCTATTCGATAGTCTTATTGTTAGGTCTTATCTTAGTAGAGTACATTTAATTATTGTTTTTAAAACAACTGCAGCTATTCCGTTACTGAATCCTCGTATGAATTTCTTTTTTTTTATACTTTGTCATGCTTAGAAATTAGATGACTCTGCTTAGGCAGAAGTCATAATACAAAGACCTGCTTGTAGCATTCTTCACAGATAGTATCACTCTAATATATGTGCTGGAGGGAAAGTGATTAATTTCAAATATTGTGGAACATAATTTAAAAAATCCACCCTCAATATATATGAGTTGCTTCCTAATTCCAAAGCCAGTAAGCTCTAAAAAGTGTAGCACAAATTACCGTATGCTAATGTCTTTTACTCTCCATTTTCTTATTTGGATATTGTTTAATCATCTAGAATAGCAATAATTCTAGCAGTGATAAATTAAGACTGTTAACCTTCAGCACGTCTCTATTTAAATTGCTTCCTAGACTCCTTTTAGCTGCCTTCTGCCCAGCTTGTTCCTCTTTGACAGATTCTTTGAATATGAAGTTTCTGGAATGCCTCTGAGGCACATTAGTTCTCTCCTCACTATATAGAGAAGATTGACAAATTTTTCTTGGAGGTGCACAGCAAAAGGACAGGGGGTAATGGGCACATGCTGCAACGTGAAATTCCAATTAGATAATAGGAAGAAAAATCACAGTGAGGGTGGTCAAACTATGGAACAAGCTGCCTGACAATTTGTCGAATCTACATCTGTGGAATGTTTGAAATTTGATTGAATCTGACTTGGAGCAACCTGATCTAACTTTATAGTTAGGTCTAACTTTAAAGTTCCCGCTGCTTTGAGCATGGTTTTGGACCACGTGACACCAGAGGTCCTTCGTGACCTTTCTTACTTTATGATCAGGAAAATCAGGCTATCTTAGAAATATCGTTTCTCTGGCCTCTTTGTTCAGGTTAGCTTTCTGCAAATGATTGTTTCTTTTGGTGACAGGCCTGATATGAGTTACCCCTCTTGAGACTGACCAGCTCAAAGCAGGAGGGCCATGCTGCAAAATAGGGTTAGTTATTGTGTCCCTGACTGACTGGTATTTTCTTGGATACGGCACAGAAATTCCAGGAGGCATATAGTAAATCCAGGGCAGACGCCTTTTCATGTCTGTCTATATATAACAGTCTAGCTGTGGGACTCTGGTGAAAGATGTTCCCTCCACCTTTCTGAACTTACTGTCCGTGGAATATGTGCCTACAGCTGGAGGGGATTGGACTTGATAATCTCAGTCATTTATACTCTGCAGTAAAATGGGGCCTTGGTCCTGATGGAATAGAACAAGTTTCAATTGGTAGTTTTTGTGTTGACGTTTAAGTTTTTACTGAAAAACTATTAGATGTGTGTGACTGGAATTATGTTTCTTCTGTGACTAATTTTTCATTTTTTATGTTTTTCTAGACAGAAAGAATTTACTTTCAAGTATTTTTACCAAAGGGGAACAAAGAGAAAAGCAAGCCCATGTTCTTTTGCAGTAAGTGGACTATTGGCAAAGTAGTAGATTTTGCAGCTTCCTTAGCAAGCCTTAAAAATGACAACAACAAATCAACATCCCAGGTAAATCAGTAAGAATAAAAAATATTTTCCAGGTTGTTGGGTTTTGATTTGTTTGTTTATTTATTTATTTATTTATTATTCTTTTGTCCCTCCCCCACCCTACTTCTTGCATCTCAGATAGGCAAATCTTGTTGTTAATTTCTGTGCTATTTGTCTTATAGAAATTGAGATTATGCCATACTGCCTCTGGAGAAGCCTTGCCATTTGAGCACACATTGGAAACATGGCTATCTGATAAAGACTATCCATTGTACAATGGTGGAAATATAATTTTGGAGTATCTTGATAATGATGTTCTATTTATAGAAGATACAGAGTCGTACTTTATTTAATCAGTAAATTATGAACAAACAAAAAAAAAATCAAAGATTTTTTTTTAGAAGTATGGTATATTCAAACTAAGTCCAGTTTTCTTTTAAAATCACTGGTATGCCAGAATCTGTCCTCAGTTATAAAGATACAGTTCCCATCAATTTCTCAGTTGCTTGACTGACAGAAGAACTATGTCCTGAAAGGAAAATCAGTTATTATAATAACTAATATTACATATACTCACTTTCTAGAATAAATTCTTGCCTTATTATCTGTATGTCAATAATGTTTTCTTGAATTTTATATTTATTTTTGTGTAAATGATGGGAAAAGTATGTATTAAAATCAATAAATAATGAAAATGTAAACTTGCAGTGTATCACTTCTCTGAAGGAAAGAAACAGATTATACCATTGCAGCATCTTTTCTACATCTACAAGAACAGATTTCACTGAGTTTGGAATCCAGCACTGTCCATGCCCAAGATTCACATTTTCTTCTCTCCTCAAAATAGCATAACGATGTTTAGAAGGAAAGCTTTCTGAAGCAAAAGTAAATTCACACAGATGTCTTTCTTGTGTTTGTAAATCTCAGCATCATTGTGTGATTAGGTGGGGGATAAAAAGAGAACTCAAAATTGTCCTTTTCTAATTCTTGTGTAAAAGAGAAAGAAATATGGTAAGAGGAAGAAAGACAGTTCAACTAGAAGCATAGCATTCAACAGCTTGCAGTTTCATCCTGGCATTTCCAACCTTAGGTAAATCTCTATTGTTTCCTCTTCAGTAGTCTGCAAGATGGACTTACTGAGTTTTAAAGTGCTTGTTTACAGTGATTGTGCATAAAGAAGTTACACCTCTGGGTGCATAACTATGACCTATAGAATTAATGGCTTTCTCAGTTGTCAGTGTCTTGAAATTGTTTGGTACTCATTAAGAAGATTGTTCAGAATATCAGTAGTTGATGTACTCCAGTTTTTGGATATCTTTTGGTGGATTTCAAAGCTGGATTGTAAATTCAAAGCAAACATAGCAAGGAAAAAACACCAGATTATTTTTATCAGTTATAGCTGTTTTGAATTACTGAAACATAAAAATGTGTTATGTTGCACACAAATATTAGGGCCAGCACTTTCCTAATGGTAAGTTCTGTTGTATAACCAAGGAGCCTAGCTTCATCTTTCTTGAACAAGCATGTTAAAACCCAAATTCATTCTGCAGTAGCCTTGAGCCTGTCTCTATTTAAGCCAGAAGAGTAGAACCCTTTAAAGACTAATCCCTCCAATTTGCTTTCATCTGTTTACAATTATTCAGCCAATGTTCTCCAATGGGAGGAGCTGAAAAAGCAATTATACAATGACAGAAAGGACAATGTATGAACAGGTGTAAACAGAGCAGTGGAAGGCACAAGCCTGAGTTCCATTTGCAAAGCTGTAGTGTGTTTCTAGCTGTAGTGTGTTTCTAGCGCTCCGTGGTGGTGTGCAGCATGAATGAACTACTGAGGCAAACCTATTCATCCAATACTATACAGGCTAGCAAGATTTTCAGCTGCAGTCAGCTGCAGCATAGAAGGTGTGATCCATTGCTACTGAAATGACCTAGTGGCTTGTGACTAGGGTGCAGTATTGAGACAGAGGGGGAGAATTTTCAATATTCAGACAGGGGGAGCCTACAGGAAAGATAGGTACAAACTTTTTAGCAGGGCCTATTGCAATAGGATGAGGGGTAACGGCTCTAAACTAAAAGAGTGTAGATTTAGACTAGATATAAGGAAGAAATTTTTTACAATGAGGGTGGTGAAACACTGGCACAGGTTGCTCAGAGAGGTGGTAGATGCCCCATCCCTGGAAACATTCAAGGTGGGGTTGGATGGGGCTCTGAGCAACCTGACCTAGTTGAAGATGTCGCTGCTCACTGCAAGGGGGTTGAACTAGATGACCTTTAAAGGTCCCTTCCAACACAAACTATTCCATGATTCTAAATCTCTGTCTCCCACAGCCTGACTCACTGCTGGATCAGTGTGACTCACCTTTCAGCAAGTCTGAAAAGAGAAGAGCTACCTTTCTTTTTCATACACGGGGCACGCACTTTCAGGCAATTATCTTCATGTGCTGTTACGTTCACAAGGATGTTCCAGCTTGTATGTGCAATGTGACTGAACGTATTCAGTAATGCCTGGAGGTGTAACTGGGCCACAGGGAGACTGAATGTCTACATTGTTCAAAAATGTCCATCTGATACATTTCAAGAACATTGTCCTGCCATTGCAGGACATATATAGAAGTGGGGAGAAACTCTATGGGGAGAGCAGGGAACATAAGGCTAAGGAATGTTGCTAGTCCTGTGAGAAATGGGAGTTTTGCTTCCGAGAGCCAACATGAGGCAGGGAGGTGTACTCAGACCTGCAAGTGGAGGTAGACAGCACACCCCCGTCACCTGGGCATTCACAAATCTGGATTTGGTGTTTCGGCTCATTCAGTTACCTTGTTCACTAACTGAGAAAAATTGTCTAGCTTTTTCTCTAGTACATGCTTGCCTAAAGGGAACCATTGTCCACTGGCTAGATTCTGGTTCATTTAAACTGGTTTGAAAACAGATAGCCATGCATGACATACCCATTCTAGGCACAGCTGCAATAAAAAAAAAAAATCACAATGTTAAGAGGAGTCTGGCTAGGATCTTTTTTGAAGGTACTCTCCCTTGGCAGAACAGTAAAGTAGTCTTGTTCAAGTGGCTGTAAAGTATCATGGTTTTCAGTACTACCGAGTAGTATACCTTTATAACAATTTAGGAGTATCTGTTGGGTCATTACATATTGACTGGACTTGCATAAAACCCCGAAACATCTCAGTAAGTGTATCACTGTTAATTGTTCTTATTTTACTTTACAGTACTCTTTACTGTAGTTTTAACATCACAGGTATTGATAAACTGGATGCGGCGTGGATGTCACAAAAAGGAGGGTGCTTCGGGTTTCCATGAAGGAAAGGGTCTTCAGTGGCTGAGTATTTTGGAAAGCTTTGTTTCCTGGCAGCGGGAAGTATATGTGCATTTCTCCACCTTCCCTTCTTGTTTCTCCAGCTGTTTGTCATCTCCCTTTCCAGTGCAAGAGGAACAGTTCCCTTTTCCCTTGCTATTTCTTTTCCTGCCTTTCCTCTGCAATTCTGTTCTCGTTTCATTCCATCTTAGGCTGCTGTGGTAAGGAATATGCAGTAAGAGGCCAACCATCATTGTGGGACAAGTGAGTTGGGGAAAAGCCCCAAACTGAACTCTCTCCCTCTGCTGTTGTTACCGAAGCAAGTGGAAAATGCCGCTACAGAACACGGTCTTTTTTTTTTTAGCAGAAAATCCTCATTACTTAGATGCTTCCTACTGCCCCTGATTTTTCTGCCCTAGCAGTTGCAGGCAAAAGAATTAAAATAACATTTGTTGTGGATAGAGAGAAGATAGACTTGGGATGCAGGAAGTAAATCTTTGGGGAGAACTCAAAGGTTTTACCAGGCAGGTTGCTTTCATCAATCGCCAGTTATTGCTAAGGGCTAGCAGCCTGTAAATGACAGTACAAATATGGCAAGTCACAGTTGGTAAGACTCCAAAAAGTTTTCACATTCACTTTCATCTAATTCCAGGAATGTGTCTGTGCTTGTATGTAGAAGCTCATTCCACTCAGTTTTCAGAAACTGAGAAGCAAAACCGAATTAAGCTAGTCTGACAGATAAATAATTGAAGGGAGGTGAAAACTCTGTTCTAATCATCGACTCTAGGAACAAAAGCAGAAGATTTCCCAGAGCTTCAGTATCTTGCTGAGGCTAGAATTACTGACATTTTAGCTTTTTAAGACTCTAGCATATCTTTACTTAGAATACACAATTTTTTGTTTTTCTAAATCTTATTATCTTAGCACATTTTCATAGGCAAAGTTAAAAAAATGGATTTGAAAAAAACACTTTGGAGGAGACATTTGACATGTGAAACCATTGTTAATTTTACAGGCTTGTGTTTAGAAGTTGCTGAACTGTTTCACTTCACAGTTAATAAATAAAACGTTAAACTCACTTCTAGTAGATGCAAAGAAAATCTATGCAAAGTTACTTAACCGAGAAGAGGAATTTGTCAAAAGAAATACTTAATGATTTTATAATAAACAGTACTTTCAGCTGAACTATTAAATAGGTGAATATCAAGCTTTTTGGTTGTTATATCTGCATAGTAATTTTAGAGAATGCACAAGCTCAAGGCTTTGCAAACATTTTACCACTGAGAATGGTCTCGGTAGCAGCTCCTGGCCTTGTTCCAGTTCAAATACTGCTACAAAATTCCCTGGCATGTATTTGTGATACACGTAACACAGTTTGGAAAGGGTTATATTAACATGAAGTGCTCAATTTTGCTTGGATATGTAACCTGTTAGATCAGCTGGGCAGTGCTGCAGCAAACAAGAATAATACATCACGCTAAGAAAGCAGGCAGTCATCTCTCATACTTCTATTTTCATCAGTTTCCTTTTGTGTGTGTGTTTTAGAAAGACAGAAAAGTATGTGCCCTGGAGTGTGATCAGTCTTGTTTGAAGACTCTTATCGACAGATCACCTCTCTTCATCTTGCTTATCAACTACAATCCTCCCTGCAGCTCAGTTCTCTTCCCAGTAGCCTCTTTACATGAAATACAAAATTTCCTTTCAGCTGGAATGGAAATTATGGTTTGGATTAGGGAAATTATTACATTTACGAGGACAGAATTTCAGGCATTTGCTTGTTTTACTTCTGCTGATTTTAGGATCAATGCAGAATTTGAAATCTCCTTATACAGCCTGTAAAACACTTGCTGTAATGTTCAGTATACTATTAACGATGTCAAACAAGCCATTTTCCATAATACTAGTGCAGTCCAATATAGCTTGTGCTGAGGCATGTTTGGAAGCTTGCCTCGACGAAAACTGAAACAGAGTCCAACTGCCTCTTTCAATTGGCTGTATGCTTTTAGTATAACCTTGTAAAGAATGACTAGCAAAATAATTAATGAAAACACACCTTACTATCTCTGCAGGTCTTTAATGACTGTGAAGACTTTAAAACAGACTTGTATAACTATTCCTGGTTATGAAATGGGAAGGAGGAAACATGAAAAGGCACACACCACCACCACTGGGAATAGAAACCGTATCTTCACTGATGTGGAAAGGACAAAACTACCCTCATTTGGCCTTTAACAAGTGCCTAGTTCTGGGCTGCACTGGCATTGGGAAAATGGGGTAAAGCTGCTTCTTTTGGTGATGTAGACATTTTATGATTATTTTAAGTCATAAAGCAAACTACAACCCTTGTCCTGTTTACTGTAGATCGCCATTTCACCTACAACAGTAAACCACATCAGTTGCAATTTGTGAACCCAAGAGAACACCTCAGTGTTTTACCTTTACTTGAAGAAAGACAGGAGGGTCAGAAGATCACAGAAAACCAATGAATGTGGTATTTAGTCAGTCTTGGAAAGGAGAGCTTTTTTTCGTCTGTGTAACTTTAATTATAGTAATCTTGAAAACGCATCATTTGAACTGCAAATTGTTTTCAAAAATCTTTGTTTGAAACCTAGGGAGTTTTCTGAAAAAAGTGTTTACTGTGTATTTTAAAAATACCAGTTGTCTCTGGTTACTGATTTGGTACTATTCTAATTAGCAGAACTGTTAGCAAGAGGGGCTAGTGAGGGGCCGAAGTCAGCTGTTTCATGGGTATTGACAGTTTTTGACGAAAAAAATCAAGATGTAATGGAGAACCACATCTGTAAGAAACTTGTTTATTCTTTGGAAGCATTGTAACCTGTGTTGACTAAATGCCGTTTTGCTTCGAGGCAACTGTCGCACATAGACTCACGTTCTTTTTCACGGGCCTTCATACTTTTTTCCACAGGTTGAATAACGCAGCCTCATTTTCAGCAGCTAAAAGCCAAGGTAAACGCCAATCGCGTGCTCCATGGGAGAGCACTTACGGTATCTTCATCCTGCCACGTCCAGTTATTAAAAAGCAGCCGATCTTAAAGGCTAATTTTAAGATGTTAAGTGTAGTTCTGACGGCGCAGGCACCGAGGCATCCCCGCGCCACAACCGCTACCGCACCAGCCTCCTCGAGCAGCCGCACCTCACCCCTGCGCAGGCGCAAGGACAACCCCAGCACACCGGGAGGAGGAGGCGGGGTTAACGGCTTCGCCCCTGGCGCCTGCGCACTGGCGCGGCTGCGCGCCTCAGGGAGAACGGAGGCAGCGGTGGAGGTGACAGCGGCGGAGCGCGGCAGCGGTGAGCTTCTTCCTCCTTCCTCAGCCGCCATTTCGGGATGCCGTGAGGGAAATGCGCTGCTGCCCCAGGGGCTGTGCCCGGCCCGAGCGATGACAGGGCCACACAGGCGCCCCGGAGGGGCGGTAGGTGCTGTCACCCTGGCTGGGCAGTGTGGGCCGCCCTTCAGCCCTTCCAGGTCGGGATCCGAACCTCTGCTGTGAATGCACGCCCTGAGTTTGTGGAACAAGCTCGTCACGGCGCATCCAGAGAGGACAAAACGAAGCTGGGGGGAAAAAGACACTTCTTGCAGTCAGTGTAGGCGCTGGTATTTAACTGGAATGCATGTTATGGAGTTACTGTTTTAGTGAGGTTTTAGATGTAAATGATATTTTTTCCTCTGTTACGTGAGGCTTTGCCGTTGTATTGGATGTCAGTGTACTTAAGGTTCCACTGGTACCACCAGTCGTTTATGGATAACAGAGTAACTTTTATCTAGTGCCAGTTCTTTGTCTATCTGTAGACACAGATACCTCTATCTGTTCTGTGTTCTATCTCTACCCAGTTCTGTGTCCTGACAAGTTATTTCTGTGTTTATAGAACAGGACCTATGCTTTAGAGGCTATGATAAGTGAAGAACATTATCAACATAATTGAAGCATCATATCCTTTGTTTTTGTAGCCGTCTCTACCACTTTAGGACCAAGACTGGAAGAGGCAAGGACCATTAGATCAGGATGATTGGACTGGGGACTTGTGGATCATGTTGATTGCACAGGGGTTTTTTTTATACTGTTTCAGTGCTGAGTTTTTTAATAATAATTTGTGTAATCTTTGTGAATCTGCAAGTGTTACAGAACTGTTACCCAGGTCATCACTTAAAGACTGGATCATTTAAGTAGGAAACACCTAGAAGACTTCTGAAAGGGCTAGGTCTCAAAAATGAAACAGACTCCCAAAATTCAGAATACGATTGCGTCATTGAATGAATTTTGGTCTGTTGAGGGTGTATCAGAAATAATGTATGATATGCTGATTTGTATTTCACATTGCTCATGAAAGTGGAGATGCATAAAAGATAAGATGGCTAGTATTGCTTTATAATACTTAAGAATATAGAAAACACTTTTAAATGACTGGGGTCTTGTGACTTTCTCATGTAGAATCAAAACCGTTTCATATTTGTGTTTGGAATAAGCTCCTAGAACAAATCATAGAGAACTAAAATACAGAAAGGAGAGATTTGGGGTTTAAGATTCTACACTTCTAATTTAAGATATTTAAAGTCATTTAAACCATACTTAAAAATAGACTAAGCTGTATGTCAGCAGTCTTCTGCAATAAATTACAGTGAAGATAGTACTTTTTAGCAAAAAGGCCCTGAGCTGTACACTGTATTTGAGAATGTGCTTGTGTGTAACCACACTATTTGTTTTTCAAAGCCTTTATGTACATTGGGGTCAGTGTCTAAATGTAGAATCTTGTATATGCGTGTATCTTTCAAGACTGAGGCTCTGTACTTGTTAATGTTTTTATGTTATGCCTTTTTGATAATTACAAAATCCGGGGAAAAAATCTGGTAACTTAGACTAAGCTTTTAATACTTTTTAAATTACTTTTTCAGAGTAAAAGATAGGACAAATTTCCATATTCCAGCAAGGAGAACGCAGTGCAGTGCAGAACAGGAGGAGTAGAAAACTATAATTTGTTAAAAAATAGCCATAACAATGTTTGTGTTAATCTGTCCTTTTGATAGGCTGTATATCTAAGAAAAGATGGCAGACCCTTGGCAAGAATGTATGGATTATGCAGTTGCTTTAGCAAGGAAAGCTGGGGAGGTACGTATAAACTATTTATAAATAATAACATTATTTATTGAGTCTAGTATGTGTAGAGCTTTTGAAGGAGCTTTGATATTTGATTTTCTTCTGACGAGTATGTTGTCAGAAACATAAATTAACAGAATCATTCATTGATGTTCAGGTTCAAGATTGGAGTGTCTTTCATGTTTACAGCTTGGTTAATTTAAGAAGACAACTTTGCACCTTTCTTTGGACCAGAGTCTGATTAAAGAATAAGGCGTATCTTTTGTTCCTTAATTTTGATTTAAAAAAAAAAATAAAGTTCTGAATTGTGGTAAACAAAGAGCATCTCTGTTTTTCCCCTTGAACTGCACCTGTGTACCTTACTATTTTACCACCTGAAAGCTGTTGACAGTCTTTCTTGCGAACACCTCAGTCAACTTTATACAGTGGCTTGTTATTGGCACAGGATATCATATTGTGTTCTCTTTATGAAGGCTGCTTTACTTCTATAAATGAGAAGCATCCCTTGCAGTGGCAGTACTTTGCCCATTTGTGATCTAAGAAGGCTTAGAACACGAAAGAGTTTGCACATATTGGCAGAGCCTCAGCATAAGAGCCGTTACTAAACGTTCAGTTCTCGGTAGCTCTGTTTGGTACATTTGAATGGTATTGCAGCCAGACAAGATGGCACGTGTACTAATTCTGGAGCTGCAGAATCGTCATTAAAGTCTTCCCTCAAAATCCTTCAAAGTAATAGTAAAATAATTCTGTGGACTGTGAGGCATGGATTCTTGCTTAAGCTGACTCTGATTGTTTTAAGATCATAAATGCAGGGTCTGGCTAAAAATAGCTGACGTAGCTCAGTCTTAAGTGTTTCGTTCAACTCTGGTATTTAAATTTATAAGTCTAAAACTTGTCCTAACAAAATAGAACTCAGTTTTATGTACCAGTGGATCTTCTTGTAGTACTTAGATTTAAGGTCATGTAAAAGTTTGTACTGAGTAGGGGCTGGAGATAGATGCAAGGGTAAGCACCAGCTCCTGCAGTTAAATGCAGGTTTTGTCATTGCTTGTGTTGGTGTTTCGTATGTGCAGTATAGAAAATTACAGTAAAAATGATGCTCAGATTTTTGGGAAAACTACTATTTTCCATACTGTTAATGGAGAAACCTTTTCTTCCCCCCCCCACCCCCCTTTGTTAACAGATAATCCGTGGAGCACTCAAAGAAGAAATATCTGTTATGACTAAAAGTTCACCAGTAGATCTAGTGACTGAAACTGATCAAAAAGTAGAAAACTTCATTATTACTTTGATAAAAGAAAAGTATCCTTCTCACAGGTACGGGTCCTTATCAATACACTTTTGATAGAAGAAGGGGAGAGGTGACTGGAAGAAAAAAATGGAAAGTTTATAATTTTGCTTGGTAAAATTTCATTATGATTGGCAGTCCGGAAAGTTACAGAATTCTCCCTTACCCTCAGTATATTAAGTATTTTAGAGTACTCGTGGGTTGAAGTTTTGCCCAGTGCTGTAGTAACAAAACAAGTGTCCCCAGGGTCTACTGACATGAGTTTAGCCTTGCTCAAGACTTATGCTGAAAGTCACTTCCAGTTGAGTCAGCTGTAAATAACTTTTTGTTTATTTGTGTTGGAGAATCACAGGTGGCCCCAAGATACCCAGAACTCCAAATTTCTTGTCTGTTGCTGGCTGTTAAAACTAGCATGCCTTTTCTGTCTGTGCTGGATGGGTCCCATGGTACTGAGTGTGCCTTTGATGTTCTTAAACTGTATGAGATTTGCCAAACGTCCTTAAAAGAAGACAGAAATAAATTTACTCTTAAAGGGTGAATTGTATGTATTTGACTTACTTTTATTTACCTGGGACTTTCTTTCCCATTTTGACGTAATGACTCAAGTTTAATACAGTTTCCTTAAAGTGGGTTTGCTATTTTTTTTTTACATTTTCTTGGAGATTTTCTTACTGTAGCTGTACATGTGAAACGTAATAAATATACATAGAATGGGAACAACTGCGGTGATGCAAAACGTCAGGAACCTAACCAAATTAGTGTAAGCATACAGACTTATGGAATGACCTTGAAATAACAGTTTCTGTGACATTGATAAACATTTTAGAATATTTTAGCTTTTTATATTAGATAATTGATACCACATTAGACATACTAGTGTTGAATTTCTCTTTCTAATGAATTACTCATCCACCTAAATAACTATGCAGTCTCTCTCTTCTCTTTGTGAAGATCTGTTGCTTTTTGGAAACATGCTGTTTGTTTCTGAGCAATCATCTTCACTTCCATAGTTAATCATAAAGCTCCTAATCAATAATAAAGGGACCTTATTTGTTTACTCTCAGCAGTTCTCCTCATTTTATGTGTTTGTGGAGGAAAGCATATGTTTGATGCATACTTTTCATAGGTTGAGTAATATGTGATAAATTTAACAACATGCAAAAGGCATAGAAGAGAATTCTACCCACTTAGACTCATCCCAGTAATTTTCCAGTTCAAAACAAATACTTTCATGAGCAGCAAAAATTGAAATTTGTGTTCCTGTGGCACTGTGCCTTGTGTATCCCTTGGGTTTAGGATTATGGTTGAGCATGCACTCTGCCATCTTCTTCAGGAGGAGCTCCTGGTTTACCATTTGTGTAATGCTTGTGAAACTAAACAGTTTTGAGACTAACAACTTTCTGTCATATTTGGATTGAAATCAGACTACAATTTTAACAGTTACTGCAGTGGTCTAACCAGATGCATATGACCACAAATGCTTTCTTCAGTTAAAACACAAGCTAAAAAGTAGTGGTTTATAGTATAAATAAACTGAAAGGTGTAAATAGCTGCAAGTATTCTGACTAAAATTTGATGGTGCTCTTACTGGAAAAAATGATGAAAACTTCAATGTTAAAATGTGAAGTTAATTACATAAAGTTCTTTTCCCCACATATTGTGCTTATCTCTGACATCATAAATATTGATGCAAGCTTGGTCAGATGTGGTTGGTGCTTTCCAGATAAATTGTGTATTTCTCAGCTTTTTCCATATGATCAGTGATGGTACGAAAACCTACATCTCACTTTAAGAATTTTAATTTCAAGGGCAGTGTTGTAATTCAGAACTTTTAAACAATTTCTTTGTATCTTTTAACTGTGTTTGCTAATTTAGCTTCATCGGAGAAGAATCTGTTGCAGCTGGAGAGGGCAGCATTTTGACAGATCACCCCACATGGATTATAGACCCTATTGATGGAACTACCAACTTCGTACACAGGTCCACCTTTCTTTTTTTTTATGTTAGTAACTTCAACTGACTGCCTCTTTTTGTTCTCCAGTTCCATGAAACTAAGGTTTTTTCACTTTTAAATTGCCTTAAAAGAGTTACTATGAACTTGTTAATAGTTACAAGTTGTTATTTGGATTTATTGAAAGCCATTGGGCAGTTTTTGTAATCATTTTAGTATTTCTGTAAGCATTATAATAGTCTTACTTTGTAACCCACAGCAGTTGTTCCGTGAGTGGCCCTTACTATATAGCAAAAGTCAGCAGCCTTTGGCACGGGTGCCAAAGATAGGTGGGCAGATTTTAACAGTAAAGCAACAGGACTCAGAATTAGGAGTTGCAACTTCTTCAGGAGGCGGTAACAGCTCCAAGTGCTGATGTCTAAGAAACTTCAAATTCACTGAGATCGAGGAGCTGCTACTGTGAAAGCAAGCAGAATACCACCAGTGATTGTCTAGTGATGTTTTGTACCAGGGTGAGGAGGGGACTTTCAGTGTAATGCTGACTGCCTATTCCTTCTGTCTTTGAAATGTGATGGATTTTGGCCTTGATGAGCTTTTCTGAGCGAACTTGATTCCAGTTTTGAAATGACTGCTGTTATGTGCACCACGGCTTTAAACAGCTGCTGAATCCTGCTAAATAACATGTTCAAAAGCTGTAAGAAAAGAACCCATTCTGCTGGATTTACAGACTTAAAATTCTGTATTTTTTGCAGGCAGTAATTAAAGCAAATGTTTTGGAACTGCAAATTTTGAAGAGTAGAAAATAGTAATAAAAAAAATTAATTGGTTGATCGTTAAAAACTTAGACTGAGATGCAGCCCACCATGTCATACATACTCCCACTGCCTTTACTCTTCACCGTGCATTCTTCCTTCTCACTTCAATATCTGTCTTTCTCGTTGCTTTGGTGGAGAAAGTGGAGGTGGGGGGAGAGGTGACTTGCTTCTTTTGACAAGACCATTTTGGCCAGCATGTTCCTCCTGAGAAAGGTTAGTAGTATAGAGGCTTGCTTATATTCTTTGGCTATAAATTGACAGTCACTAAGCTAGTAACAGCTGTAACAGGGATGACAGTCCCTAAGCTGCAACAGGCTTATTTGAATTTCGTTTGGTAAAAAGTTTGCATTTTAAATGGTAATTGGTGGTTTTGGGTCTATTTTCACAGTAAATTGTGCAAGTTCCAGAAAACTAATATTTCCTATACAGTCCAAGTTTGTTTTTGAAATATACATTACATTTAACTGAACATTGTTTTTATTAAGAGTAAGCATGGTAATGAAAGAAGCATAGTATCTCACTATAAATTAGTGAAATGTTTTGTTTTATAGGTTTCCATTTGTGGCAGTTTCAATTGGCTTTGTTGTAAACAAAAAGGTATACTTTTTATTACTTAATATCTAATCAATCAAAACCAAATTAATTCCTTGTTGCTAGTTATAACCAAGATCTGTATTTTCACAGTAAATAGGAACAAAGGGGAAAAAAACCTCAAAGTGTCTTCACTTTTTCTTGCAGATAGAGTTTGGAATTGTGTATAGTTGTATAGAAGACAAGATGTATACTGCCAGAAAAGGAAAAGGTGCATTTTGCAATGGTCAGAAACTTAAAGTATCAGGCCAAGAAGGTAAGCTGAACTGAGAAGCTTATTTCTAGTAATTATATTTATTTTGCAAATGAGGCCAACAGTTTTAGACCTGGATATATTCCTGTTTCTTAGCTCATAGTTTTGTTTTGCAAAGTCAGGCTTTTTTTGGCCATGGGTTGTACAGTTTTGAGAAACAGCTTTTATGTTCTCTTTGATGCATATAACATGCTTGTGATCTTTGCAAAATCAAGATTCAGCGATTGAAGATTTTATTGTCTGTGTGTTGTGTTTGTTTGTTTTTAAATCCCTGTTTGTCTGTAATACATCTGTGATTGTTCTTTAGAGTCTGTAGTAAATCTACCAAACAATTCAGCCTCTTCCAGGTGTGACCTAGTGGTTTAAATCAGTATCACTCTTGCATACTTACTACCCTATGTAAAGTAAAATCCACACTTAAAGTGGGACCTTTAAAGATCTGAGGACTGTTGTAATTTTTAGAGCAATAGAATTCTATTTACTGATGACATCGATTAATGTATATGCACAATTGAACCAGGTTGTACTTTGTTCACTGTATTTTGTTTTTCCTGTAAGAACAAATTTTTATACTTTCAATATATGTAATATTTATATTGAAATACCTAGCTTATATTCAGTCTTGTAAGAAGGCAATGACAGAAACTCTGCTAAATACTGTTGTTTTATGTTGTACTGTTGGAAAAGTGAGGGTTTTTTTTTTCTTTTCCAGACATCACAAAATCCCTTTTAGTAACAGAATTGGGATCGAATCGTGATCCAGAGACTATAAAAATAATTCTTTCTAATATGGAAAGACTTCTCAGTATTCCTATTCATGGGTAAGTTACTTCCTAATTTTTATATTTACTGATAGTGTTAATATTGTAAACATGTAAATATGATCATTTTCAAGAAGGATTGGTTGCATTGCATTTGACACCTTAAACGTGAAATATGATTTAAATGTTTTTGTGTAGTAGTATCTGCAGAGAAACTCTAAGCATGTTTAACTTTTTCAAGCTGGGACATACATAAGAGAACTGTGTATTGTATTTACTACTTAAAAAATAAAATACAATTTTGTGCCTTTTTTTTTTCCCAAAAACACACAAGGAATAAAACTGGATAATCAGAAGTTATATTACATTTCTTAGTTTCCTTTCCCTCTAGTAATGAAAATCATTGTTGTTGTTATATATATGTGTGTGTGAAGACAAAAGTAGATCTCCCTTTCCTATTTCAGCACCATAAAATTATTTTGAATTTGTCCAAGTAGTTGGAATTGTCCATAAACTGCTCTTACTTTGGTTACATTCCCTGCTTCCTCTCCTCTAGATAAGCCAAAGACTACATTTCTGCAAACTGTTCTATGTCTAAAGGCGGTTTCAGTAGACGGTTTTTTGTTATTCAACCCTACTCATGTTTCTGGTCTAAAAGGGGTTGTCGTTTTATGCTGAGATTCTGTTTTCTTGTTTTGAGACTTAACATGTAGATTTTTTACTACTTTCAAAAGTCTCCTAATGTCATTAAAAAGTATATACTAAATTGTAAAGTAGGGAATACATTTTAGGTGTGTTGTCAGTTCAACTTTGGTATTTATCTGTAAACAATAAATTGAGATTGGAGTTGATTTGAGTTGCTTCTTGCAGTAACTTAGCTGTTATCTGTTACAATTTAATATACATTTTACTGATAATTGAAATAACTGCAATTATTTGTACAAGTCACACTTACTTACAAAGTGCATCAACATTTCCAAAAGAAACTGGAATTTGTAACACAAAGGTTTTGATGAAGTTGTCCAGACCAAATTTATGCCACGTAATTTCTTTTTTGTGATTATTGCTGTTAGGGTTTTTTGCAAGTCAGAGATGCTTACTGAGCATCACCAGAGAAACTGAAGTAACTGTTTTTTCAACACTGAGAACGGTGTACACTCTACTTGAATTCTTGTATTCAAAAAGCAAAGAAGAATATCTGTTACTGTGTCATGGGTAGATATCTTCCATAATATGTTTTAGGTTAAGACGTTGTTAAGATGTGTTTCCACTCTAAAACAATTGTTTAACAGAATTCATACATGTAATTTCTGAAAATCTGCTATATTCAGAGAGCTCTTCAAGCTACTTAAGCAAAACTTCATTCCCGATTTTTCATTTGTTTCGCTGCAGCATTCCATCATATTTTCTCTAGCTCAGTTCACTTTGCATATGATGCTTCTGTGTTCTTTGTGCAGTGTACACAGACATTGTGTCTTTCTTACAAACTGTTCTCAATTAAACAAACAACTTTGTCTCCTTTAGGATTAGAGCTGTTGGTACAGCAGCTGTGAACATGTGCCTTGTGGCAACGGGTGGAGCTGATGCCTATTATGAAATGGGGATTCACTGCTGGGATATGGCAGGGGCTGGAATCATTATTACTGAAGCAGGTGGAGTACTGCTGGATGTATCAGGTAAATACATGGGCATGCACGATCCTCTTTTGTCCTTTTAAATAGCTAATTGAGAGCAAAATGTAGCTGAAATGAGAATGCAAAGAGTTTTTTCAGTCCTCTTTCCAAGTTACCACTACTGAACAGAGTTCCCGTCCAGTTAACAGACAAAGAAAGAGTCAATTCTATGTTTTTAAGCTATGAGGCAGCCTTTACTCCTTTGGCTGAGCATCTAGAAGAGCGAAAAAAGACGGTGAACATATACTGAAAAGAATTTAAATGTAGCTCGTATCAGACACCTGTTGTGTTAAATGCATTTTTATCCAGGGGCAAAACTTGGTCCTAACTTGTAATGTGTCATTTACACTTGATTTTTTCAATGCTCATTTTCTTACCACCTTTTAGTTTTCTCCAGATATAACCTAGTTACTTTGCTTGCTTTGATTTCCAGGTGGACCATTTGATTTGATGTCTCGAAGAATAATTGCAGCAAGTAGTCGAGCTATAGGGGAGAGAATAGCCAAAGCACTTCAAATAATTCCTCTGAAAAGGGATGATGCAACTAACTGAATACCAAAACTACACCTTCAATGTAATTATATAATGTTGTCTCATACTCCCATGTGGTGGTTGTTCTACACCTTGAACCTGATAAAAAGATAGATAAATAGACGGTAGTCTTTCAGTACTGGTGTGACTGCTAAGTAGTGTTTTGAGATTGGACCAACATTCTAAGTAAGCTTTTACTGTTAAGTACTTTATTTAGCATCACAATTACATAAAGATCTATAAAAAGGAGCAAATACATACAACTAATATTTTCAAGTTTTATATTGCACTGGAAGGCATAGCAAGAGACCCTTTGATGTATAGATAAGTAAAAATACTAGTTCCGTAAGTGACAAAACAAAGTTCACTGTCTTAACACCACATCATCACATCTGATCCTGAACCCAAAAAGATGAAGGCATTACTGTTTATCCAGTCCTTCTCTATCCTGTCTGTTGTTTTCTTCAGTATCATCAATGTATCCATTTCCTTACCTGGTTACAGTTTTTGTAGAGGTAGTTCACATATTTCCAAACTTTTTTTAGTTGCTTGTAGTTTTGGCTCTACTTTAAAGCCTTTATTACTTAGCTGTCATTGTTTCTGTAGTCATCATTCTACCTTTCTTATGGTAGATAAACAGATTTTTCTTTAGCCTTTTTTGTGGCCAGTATACATGCAAATTCATTACAATTGCAAAAATAATAGTTATTGTGCCAGAAAATATGTGCAACTCTCAGATACGAGTTCTGAGCACAACTGCTATCACCAAATGGACTTACTCTAAATTAAGGTAGAAGTATGATTTGCATTTGACCATTAGAATCAGCTGATAGTAGGTCCTCTGTCTTATTCTTGGTAGTTGTAACTCCTATTAATTTTGCTTAGGTTTCTCCATGGATGAGTGTGTTTCAAAGTCTAAGGAATCATAAAAATCCAAGAGTTTTCAGTAACTCAGCTGGCAAAAAAATAAGCCCATAGTGCAGATGTTTTACATCATTTTCTGTAAGTTATGAAAGCACTGACCAACCAGGATCAGGTTTCCATTGTGTTATACAGTGTACAGGTGCAAAAGAAGATACATATCTAAACCTAAAGGGTTTATTCATTTAAGAAATATTAGTAATTTCATTCTTGGTGTCAGTTGTTCTAAACTTTGAAAACTGTACTGGTTCTTCAAATTTTTATATTGCAGATTGTTAAAAGTATCAGTGTTCAAATAATTAATGCACTTTAAAAAAAAAGATTTAACTTAGATCAGTTTTTAGACTGATTTTTTCCATGTCTAAAGTCTCCTGAAGAAAGTTGTTTCATTGATGGTCCAGTCAAGACACAGCAATGCTCTGGAGAACCTGACTTTTTGTACTGCTGTCGCACTATTTTTATTTTGGAAAACAGAATTCTCTGTCTTGACGTTTCAACAGATCTCTTATTATAAATTTCAGTCTTTTGTATCAGCTGATTTTTCCAGATTTTGCAGAAATACTTAATTTGAAGTTGTATCTAATGCCAGATGATTAACGTTAATGAGATCTAATGGTCTTGTCAAAAAGCCAGACTTACATTAATTTTACTTTTTTAAATTCCCATTGACAAGGATAGAAACTTTTTGAGCATTTCACTGTAACTGACGTGGGATCGTCATTATTTCTTGAGAAGTATGTCTACTGTACCATTTGGGGCTTCAAGTAACCTGGTCTAGTGGAAGGTGTCCCTGCCCGTGGCAGAGGGGTTGGAACTAGATGATCTTTAACGTCCCTGCCAACCCAAGCTATTCTGTGATGATTTCTGTGGCTTTTGTATAACAAAATCTGCATAACTTTTTTAAACTAAGTTATTTGTGAAATGAGACATGTCTAAAAAATACTTGAGATGGGAGAACACATTCAAAATAAATATGCTTTAGCAGCAGTGGCTTCGGATGTGCTTTCTTTCTCAACATTCATCCAAGTAAAATGCTGCATCCCAACAGGCTGGATTTGTGGGCTTCAAACTTTCTCTGAGTTGAACACTTTCTCTTCTTGACCTCTGATGTACACAATCATAAACTGTTGTGCCTTTAGGTAAGTGGGATTATGCATACACCTGCAGTAGGTTTTTAGAGTGAATATTCCAACACCTTCCAGTGAGATAATGGTGCATTAGTCATCTCCAACCTCAGAGCTCAAACTTTACAGACTATCTTGCCTGTGACTTGTTTTGGAGGCCCATCAGCTGGTTGAAGCATGTAGATTTCTCACTGTTAGCTTTCCTAATAATACTCTTCAAGGAAAAATTTATATGAATTTCCCATCGTGGCCCTCTCACTCCATTTGCATTGGAGACCAGCCTAATTATTTTTTACTCTATAAATGGCAGCTTTTATCAATTTTCTGCTTTCTTTTTAATTTCAGTCTCCCTTTCAGGGGGATCAGAAATCCCTGTGGTTTGCAATTTTGCTACGTATTATCTTCTGAGATAACTCTTCATCTAATAAGTGGCCACTTCTTTCAGCATGTGAAAGGACACCAAAATATAACTGTTAAGTTTAAAGGCATTTTCTTTTTGGTTCTGTGCTAGCCTGCAATTTTGGCAAATTTTTGTAGTAAGTGTTTTTTGTAGTAAAACAGAGAAGTCATGATTGCTGTGAAATCAAAATGCTTTTGAGAGATTAAATATGAGAGGTAGTCTCTGAATGTTCAAAACAGTAAAATACCTGGTTTTGTTGCTTTGAAAGATGGAGTGACAGAGATAATCATCTTATATTTTTTTATAATTTAAGATAAAGTTATATATTTACAAGATAGCTTTTGCTGGGCAATGAGACAATCTGAAAGAATTGTTCAATCAGTTACCACAAATTGAACAGATAGGCTGTCAAATTAATATCATGAATATTCCTCATGAAGACATCAACGGCCCAGTATAGAGGAAGCTTTCGTACGTAGCTTTTCAGTGAGCAACTCATGACTTCAGCTGGCAAATTCTACTATGGTTTGAATCTCAACTCTGAGTGAAGAAGTCAAAACTTGCAAGACAGATTCAGCAACTGGACCAAGGGTAGAATTCCAAGAAACACCTACTGGAAATTAAAGGACCATATGGGCACATTTAACCAGTCCCTTCACCTTTACTTTGAGAATTTGACTGAATGGTCAACATGATCTTGCCACAGTTGCTACAGAGCCTACTGCTATTCTTAATGAAGGTCTTCCGAGTAGGGGTACTGATTTTTAGCCCGAGACTAAAACAGTCAATACTACAAAATAAGTAATACTGATTTTTAGCACTGATATGTATGAAAAAAGGGGAGGTAGCCTTAGCTTGCCATCCTGGCTATCATCCCTGTTCACTAACTCTCTCCATTTATTCATTTGTTGATAGTTTGTGATTGTTTTTTATGACAAGCTGCAAAGCTTTGCTCCTCCTTCAAAGCAAGGTGTTGCAGTAGATTCAATCCTTCACAGCTTTTCCCAGCATGAAATATTGCCAAAGAAAGTCATAAAAGGCTTCAGGCTCTTGTCCAGCCCTGTTAAGCAGCCCTGCAGAAAATCCCTCACTTGCTCGCCCCCCATTCCCCAAGAAATACAGACTATTCCTCACAATATCTGTGACCCAAAGCTATGGTTTTAATTCTGCATATTCTAATGCCTAGGTGTGAACTAGACATTCTGATTAGATAGAAAACGTCAACCCTTCACCTCAGTATGAAGCAATTTAAATGAGATCTCTTTCTTTTCTGCAGCTTCTTCCCATCCTCTCAAAGCCAGCTGCTAATTCAGCTCTATTCATTACCTGTGAGTGAAGTAATTGCTTCACAAGTCTGATCCTGTTGCTAAAGTGCTGACAGGCAACTTTCCAACAATACATTGGTTTTGGATCTACAGCAGGTGTGGCTTCCTTTGTTGCACAAACTCCAGGCATCAGAAGGATATTGTCAGTGGCACCTCAAGAGTCTCTGCCAGAGCCAGAGTCGGCCAGATCTCCCGGACAACAAAATCCATTCGACTTCTGGATTACTGCTTGTCCTGCGCCAAAAGTGACAGGGAATGTAGTCTGTCACATCACTTTTCAGTTTGTACAATCTTCACACAAAGACCCACAACTTCTCAAAGATCAGCAAGAGCTTCTGAAATGTCCTCTGTGCCCACTTCTGCCTGCTGCAACAACAGGGCAAACAAAACCTGCCATTCTTCAAAGCCATGTGTAACATCCAGAACAAACAAACTGGAAGAGTGCGCTCAGCTGAGAGCACACCATGCCACTGTATTAAAGAGCTACGAACTCTTGCCTGTTTGAGGAGGATGGATTAGATCTCCCACAGTCCAGGAGAAATAATTTCCTAGCACAATTAAAGATAGTAAGATGCTAAAAATAATGGTGTATGTACATCTTGTTCCAGAAGCTTATAGCCTATGTTGATGACTGCTGGGTTAGCTTGAGTTTATACATTGTGTGTCATACTTACTCTCAGTTTGCGCAGTTGCAGTGATGATTTTTACACTGAGATGATTCTCCCTACACCGAGGTTGCTTCAGTTAGGAATCAGGCCTTCTGTACACCTATGTAAGTGAAAGGAAAAGAAGCCCAAAATACAACAGCAACTACTGTATCACAGTGAAGAAGTGAAACCTACCCCCTTTTATGCAGTGGAAGATCAAAGTTTATGTTTTGTTACGTCTGTCCTTAGCTCAGTAGAGACCACGCTTACAACCACGTAAAGCAGTTAGTTCAGAGGAAGTGATGCTACCTCAAATACTTGAGAACTAATTTCATGAGCTCTTCCTCAACTTGCTGTGTTAAATCTTCCTCCTCTGCTGTGCCTCGAAGAGGTGGTTCTGTACTGTTTATCCTGCCTGTGTACACAGGCGGAGTTCAGTCTCAGAGAAGATTCACACAAACTCAAACTAAGCCGTCTGCCTCACCGTGCCTGACAAAACACTAGATGGCAGCCGGAGCCAGGAAAACAACAGAAGGCCCAGGGTTCCTTTTTTATAGGCGATTCCCTTTTCTATTCCTCCCTCCCGTCCTCTTTCTGCTCTCTGTAGTTATTGTTGGATACAACTAAAAGCGTATTTCAGAATTATTCAAAAGAATTATACCACAAATTTTTGAGGACTATGGGCTCTGTGTTTCTATGACTTGACAAGAAATTTGAAACAGGACCTGTGTCAGCAGCATTAACAGTCCCTCATTCTCAATGTAAGTATATTGAAGATTGCCTATCACAAGAACATGAGTCTGAACGCTAAAATAACAGCCGTACAACTGATCAGATTATACTGCGTGTAAGGCTGTAGTCATTTTCCCTAGAGTTTTGCTGTCATAAATTAGGACATGGCTTTTAGAAGCCTTTTTTTTAAACCTACCAGATAATCTTCTGGGCAAGCATGCATCAATCTGGATGCAATACAGCAGCCCTGGAACCACAAACCCAGACACAAATGAGCTGCTCTTTGTGATCTTTGAGATGTAAATGTTTTATTTTCAAAAGAAAACACAAGCCCAGTATTTTACCTCCAAATGTCTTGTGATGATGTAAAGGAACTTTACCAGCTGTGTCTGCATTGTCCCCTATACAGTATAGCATATTGAGACTTTATTTTTCAGAACCTGTTCAAGCATGGGTAGGTAACTCATTCCCTTATTTTGTTATGTCACAGGTCTGTGTGCTGTGTCCTATAAAAAGTTTCTTTGTATTTCTGACCTTGCCCAGGAAGGTGGTGGCCTAGAGATTAAGTGCCGATGCATCACTGACTAAAGGTTCACTGTTTATGTCAACATGGCTGGTTAAGGATTGCCTCAACTTTCCTGCCCTCCCAGTAATGTGTCTGGAGATGCCCTGCTAGAGCACGTCGTCCAGAACATGCCCAGCGTTAGCACGCTGCCAAACACACCTGCGCAGGCTATTGGGCAGGCCCCAAGGTACTCTGCTTCATAATGGCGAGTAGCAAAAAGAGAGCTATGTCCCGGGGTGTCTGCAATGCACTTTCAGTACAGGTTGGGGTGACTTAAAATGAGCAAGTTACTCTGGTGTGGCTCAGCATGATACAACTCCTTTCTACTATGATTTCTCTATGGTGTTGCAAGACAGCTACACTCTCCTTCCTCCAGCTATCCTCAGTTGCAAGTTCCGCTTTGGACAAGACAAAAACTCCAAATGCTGTTTTCTGGCAGTGGGGACCTTGGCTGAGGACAAATAGTTGCAGGAAGAGAGTCCCAGCTGAGGAGATGTGTCGACCTGGGGAATGCATGGGGCATGTGGTCTTAGGGAAGGTAGGAGAGGGGCTGGCCAGAGAAGCCCAGCAGCAGCAGGTAGCTGCAAAAGGAACAAGAGGTCCTAGTTTGGGACCAGCTTATATTAGTACCTACAGGGAATTTTTGTAGTTTTAGAAAGGTCATTCTTTTCCAGCTCTTATGATGAACACGCAGGGTGACATCTATATAGATTTTCTATATTGCCATATAAAAAGCCTCTGTAGAGATTCTCAATTTTCTATACTTTTCCAGAATAAAAAAAAGTTAATTCAGGTCTATGAGTTCATCAGGATGACTTTATTTTTTATTAATGGCAGAAACCTCCATGTTACTGGATGTTTGCATTGGCCTCTTGTAGGCAAACAGCTAAAAATACTTATTACTTTCACCTCACTACTTAAAGCTAAAAATAATAAAAACTCCCTTTATTTCTGCTTCATTATACTTGAAATTGTGATTACAGTTCTGAATAGTCCTCCAGCAAAACACATTTAAAAGAAAGTAATGGTTAATGTTATTAAAAATTCCTGTTTCAATATTTATTCAGGTGTAATTAGCAATGTATTAGCTATGTAAAAGTGAATTGTATCCCACTTCATCTATGCACCTTGTTCAGCTCACTATGTTGAAATGGAATTCATAATGATAAACTGTGATAGCAGGGGGAGGTTAAAAGCTTTACCTCTGTAGGCACTTAGATCTTAATAGCAGTTTCCACTGAAAGGAAGTGCAAACCGAGATGTAATGATTCCCATCAACAGTCATTTGTGTTTCTGACACTGAAAAACTGCTATTCAGTCAACCAAATCAATTAAGAGAGAAAATGTTTTCCACTAGTGCACACTCCTGTTTGGTTAATTTCTCCTATCTTTTATTTAAATATCATGGGAAATTATTAACTAGTAGACTGTATCAGAAGTATTTCTTTCTGCCCCTTGTGTACCTGCCAACTACTAAGCCTAATATTTGACATTTTAGGAAATACCAGCCCAACTCTATACTGAAGTTAGGCGCTCCAGTTCAGCAGGCTCTGTTACTAGTATTTATTTCTTCTTCCTGAAGTTTTCATTGCATTTTTCAATGCGCCTCAACTGAAGTCATGCTGATTATGTCTCCTTGGGAATCCAGAATAGAGTTGATTGTCTAGTTTTCCCATGTGATAAACATGGAGAACTAGGGAGTCCTCAAAACAGAGCAGTCTTCAGCTGGAAGTTCTTAAAATTAATCAGTAGGCAAAACTGAAGGACAGCAATGTGTCTTGAATCGTACCCTAGCAGAAATTTAAAACTAGACCTCAAAAAGGGATGTAGCAGGGACTGAAGTTGCCCGTGAAATGAAATTCACTGAGAGTTGTTAAATATAAATCACATCTGTCTCAGGAAGTTCTTGAGCTGGAAGTGACTGATAGCTAGGAGTTTACAGGGTGAGAGGTTTTTTGTGTTTCTCCTGTTCTTATTGTGGTACTGGAGCAGAAACCGTTTTTTCGCGTGGCCAGAGAGAAAGGCACTTACCTTGTGCAGGAGGAAGAGCACACTCACAGCTCACAGGAGTCCACGTGTAGTTCCTTCTCTGCTTGAGGATGCTCAGACCTCCATTCTTGGAGAGTCTTCTAACTACCAAAGAAGAATTTGATGTTCATTAGACTAGAGAGCAAGCAGGAAAGACTTTAGGGGTGTAGTTTGCTGAGTAGGCTGCACACCTGGACATGAAATGGAGAGTCTTTAGTTCCAGTTCCTGGTCCAAGAACTGCTATGCATTTAAATGAAAGAATTGCTGACAAAATGTACAAACAATGGAAAGCAGAGAGAGAAATCACAGCCTCATTCCCTCTCTCACTTCACTGGCGTGCTGATTTCTTTTGGCTAGGATACCCTCTTCTCTTCCACTTCAGAGTGACACAACTTCAAGAAGTGAAAAAAAGAAGACCATAAAAGTACATCCTGGTCTTTAAACTTCAAAAGAAGGTGGTGGCCACACCACCTGTGGAGTCTGGTCCTGGTGTTGCCAGGCAAGTATGCTGGGAGAACTTCTGGACAGAGTCCCTCATGAGGCTTAGTCTGCTTTTTGGTCTCAGATAGTTAAAATACTTGCCAATTTGGGCTATCCAAGATGTTCAGCACTGGCAATACTAGGCCATTCTGGGCATTTGCAGAGTTGCACCCTCTGGGCACCTGGGAATTCTCAAGACAAATAATGCAGTAATTAGAGCCATTAGGTGCCTCCAGTGGGAACTAGATCTGTGGAGTAACGAATGTGGAGACCTACCCACCTACATTTCACTGTGCTGTAGATGCTTCAGCACCTTCTCTGTCTGCTGCCGTCACTGCTGGGTGTCCGGTACCAGCAGGGGGGCTCTGATCCCTGAGTGTGAATGGGCACAACCGCATTCAGTCCGTTCCTCCTTGGTGTCATCTTCACTCCTAGAAAACAGATGCTATGGGAAAGTTCAGTAATTATATTGTTCCTCAAAACTGTGAAGCCACAACAGACTTCTTTCCTTCCACTTACAGGGAAAAGAAAATACAATATACAGAACAAAAATACAGTACAAAAGCCAACACTTCCCAGTCACTGGCATGCAAGTAATGCAAGATACAAACTTGTTGTAGAGGGTTCAGTATAACCTTGGCAGTTGTGTGGAGATGTTTGAGGGTTTTTTCCTCCTCTTTCTCCATTTTCCTGTGGTTACCTGTTCACTGAGAATTAGAATGAAACTGTTTCTGGAATAATCCTGTCTCAATGGGAGATTTGGCATTCACCTCAGCAGCACGGGATCAGATCCACAGTCTGATCTGGCAAAGATATTTGTACATATTTAACTGAAGAACATGCTCCCTGATTACAGTGAGGTGGGTCCACTGCTTTAGCACATGCACGTGCATTTAGCAGACTATCTGTATGAAATCTCTCATATATTTCTTATTTAGCTTGTATTCTGTGGTAACAAGACTGAATAAATACCTGGAAAATGAGATGAACACTAAAACCAATTACTTCCAACTCCACATGTGGCTCTGCTCCAGAAGGGTATGTACCTGTGGTTCTGACATAAGCCAGTATGAAGCTTTCAGAAAGCACTCTCTGGAAAAGAGAAATTTGCATCTATGAAAAGAATAATTTTATTTTAGCAGAAAAGCTAGGAAAAAAGTAATTGGTTAGTTTTTCCACAAGTCTTTAAAATTGTTATATTAACTTAACCTTCACAAGAAAAGGCACCCTCTGCACAAAAGATGGAACAGAAGAAAGCAGGAAAGACTCAGTTATGGTTTTAACCTATAAAGAGACTAATGATTTTCTAAAGGTGGCATCAGTTACAATAAAAAACTCCCAAATCAAATTACAGCTGTTGAGATAATGTAAGCACCAAATAAAATAAAAGAAGTCAGATTTGCAAATACATTAATAATATTATTTGGATTATGGAGGCAAGACTCAAATACTAGATAATACTGTGGGCAGATTAATAATAGTCTTTCTTGCAGCCTAAGTCATCTTGGCGAGGAAATTTTATTGTATCAATCACATATCAGATTTTCTGCTGTATTCATCTTTTTACCTGAGCATACTCATTAAAGATTTGTTTCATTTGAAGGATTTTTTTTTCCCCTCGCTTGCTTCATGTCTTCCAAGATATGTAAGATGACACGCAGAGGCAGTGTCTCGGGTGTGTGACTCTTCCATTCCAGTCTGTGAAAATTTGTCGCTAGCATTTCCAAAGGCAGTGCAGTAACTGTAAATCCACTCCCACCCTGCCTGTTGTAATGCCTTCTGTCAATGACTTCAAAGACAACATGAACTTAATGACCTCAGACTGAAATACCATTAAAGACAAGATGCATTTATTTTTTGAAAAGGGCATGTAAGGCAGGGCTGTCTTATGGTGGCAGAGATCTTGCAAGCTAATGGTAGAGAAGACATTTTGCAATAGCTTTCCACCAGAGGGAAGATGTTTGGGTAAACTGAAGCTTCAAGCAAGAGAGCATGCTCGGTTTGGTTTCTTTTTGGCTCTTAGTTCTCTGGCTTCTTAAAGCAGTCACATTCACAGCAGGTATGTAGGTGGGTCTGAAGAGACATCCAGCAGGTACTTTGTCATGTTAAACCAAATTGTAGTTGATGCAATTTGAGCTAAATAGGTGACTGAATGTAGGGGAGGAAACCTAGAAGGGCAAGGTAGTTCTATGTGTAACTCCACTGATTTCGTGCTGGAACTGTAAATCGTGATTCAAGATTCAAATGGCTCCTGGTAGCATCAGCTAAAATCCATATACATCCATCTTATACATATTTATTACCTAGCCAATGTCCACATACATCAAAACAAAATTGGTTTGACGAAGCTAAAATTCATGCATAAATCAATGTATGATGAAGTTTAAATTTTAAACTTTAACTTGGTAAATACTAATTTAACTTGTACCCACCAATTTGCTTTTTTCGTGGCCAGGCTCAGAGACCTAGTGCCAAATATTTTTTCTGCTCAACACTACTTAAATGCTTTACATCACTGAGCCTCCACTTTTAGCAGTGACCAACCAACACCGTGTCGGAGAGGAGCAGGTGGCACTGGTGAACAGTCCCTTTTTCCCCAGCTTCTGGGGGGGACAAGTGTTCAGATCACTGGCTGCTTCTTCAGCTGCAGCTGGCCTTGTGAGCAGCTGCGTGCTCAGCAGCTCGACCCTCCAACACTACAGATCTGAATGAAGAGACCAGTCTATTCTGAAAAACATCTTTAGTGGATGAGAAGCCATTTGATTAATGCAGGTGTATTTTTCCTTCCTTGAACCTCCTGCATGATCCTGAGTGTTGGTGAGATGCTATTGGTTTTTCACAGCTTCATGTACATCCAGCAAAACATTTTGTCACATGCTTACCTTTAAGTTCACTTGTATTCCCAACGGCATCATGGAGCTCACTTAAGGAAGCTAAGCATATGCCTGGGAATATGTCATGACCTAAAGGGCTACCCAGCTTGCGGGTGGGTAGAGATCGTGACCGTGGTTTGTTAGACTCCGTAATACCCAAGGACATGGAGGCTTTTATCCTCTGAATTTCTCTACCTTATTACAGATTAGCACAAATACGACAAAAATCACCAATAGCAAGTATGCCTATGATGAATAAAGTCAATATACACATATATCAAGCTATTACAAATGACGCTTAGAAATCAGTACTGTAGTATCAATCATTAGTATGGCAGCAGTTAATAATAGCAGCAACCAATTGTGTAGCAACGACCAAGTAGGTTGTTGCTATTCCAGGTTACTACAAACATTATTAGTGAAGCAACTTATCAACAATACAGCAGCAGATATACTTATGCTAGATTACTTATATGGGTATATAATACTGCCTGGTGTCAAGTGAATTAGATTTCAGAAGGGGACAAACCATGCCAAAAGAAAGGACAAACTGATCTCAGAGGGGAGCCCAACCATCCCAGAGGTGGGAGGACAAACCCCCAAAACTGGGCCCAAAGGAAGTCCAATAAGGTAAATAGAGAGAGTCTCATTTTGGAGATAATCTGCATTGCCAAGCCTGGAGTCAGCCAGGAGTCCCCAGTGAGCATCCAAGTGCTCGTAGGAAGTCTGTGTGGGATTCAATCTGTTTAGGAAAGGAAAAAAACATGCAGCATGGGAAGTTCTCAGCGGGAGAGGCTTCATTTTGGATAAAAATTAGGTTCCTCTTAGATCATAGAGGCATAAGAGGGTGTAGGACATCATCACCTCGAGCAGCCAATATATGCTATTAATTTTGATTTTTCATTGGAACAGCCAACAGGTGATGCTGTTTTCTGTTCTTTTAGAACCATTTTATTTTCTGAGACTGTTTCCACTTTTTCAGACCATAGGTTGCTGTTACGGTTTCTTGGTTTGGGGCTTAATTATGATATCTCAAGATGCCAGCTCCACTTCTCAACGGTGTTTCTGGTTCCCAGGCCTGGTCCCCTGGCTCTCACTTCCTGGCTCACACTTCCAGGCTGGCAGGCCTTTCTCTGTCAGTATTTTTCAACAGAACATTTTCTTCGCTTAGTAATTTTCAGCCTTCCAAGCAGGCCACCTTTACGGCTGTTCACATCAGGACATGCAAAGACTTCAGGGTTTTGCTGGAGCAAAGCCCTCTACCCCAGCAGGCACCAGTGCACACGCTGAGCCTGAGGAGACAACGCTGGCATTTCTTTTTAATAATTGTGTTTGCTGAAGCTCTCTTTTGTCATGTTCACTCATCGGAATGATTTTCTCCATGTTGCTACTGCTTCTTTTGATAACTGCCTGCATTTCAGTTTAGCACTTAGTCTCCCACAACAAACACGGTTTTTTATAGTTCTCTGCCATGAATGTTCATCCTTTAATTAACAGCTCCAGAGACCGATCAGTGTCTCAGCTATGCCACTGCAAAGCAAGAAGCTTTGACATGAACCACAACAGCAATGTTGGAATTTAATTATTATTACAGCTGTTAGAAACAAAGATAAAAGCTACAGATAAATAGTGATCTTCACAAACATCGCTAACATTTGATTCTCAAAGCTATATAAGTGCCTGACTCCACAAACCAATGGGAAGGGTTCTTCTCTTTTTAAAGTCAGAAAAAATCATTTTTTTAGTGCATTTGCAGTAATTTATATTTTTCTTTGAATGCCTTTAATCATAGCAAAAAGGGAGGGCGAGAAGAGTCAGGGTCAACTACAATTGTCCACCCCTGACAGATTTTTGTTTAAGCTGTTATTACAGACCTCCAGTGACAGACACTCGGTAGTTGTTTCCTTCTCCTTGTGCCACTTACAGTTAGAAATGTTTTTACTAATGTCTAAAATGAATCTTGCTAAAACTTAAGCTCATTACTTTTGTTCCATCCTGTGTGAGCACGTAAAACAAAAATTATTCTTACATCAAGTAGAAAACTTAATGGAGTTGAACCTAAGTAAGGGCCTTACAGAAGCCCCAGTCCTTCCATTTTGACAACAAATCATGGAGAAATACAGTTTTTCTTGTATTTTTCTAGTGATTTCATCCTACCTGTGCCTCCTTAACACCCTTGTAAGAGCATCAAAAAGGAGTGTCAAAAGCCTGTATTAAAGTTAGGACAAATGGCACATTGCTTCTTCCCTAACCATAAGACCAATTACCCTTTTGAAGAAGAAAATACAGTTGAATTGATGTAATTTGCTCTGACATCTAAGTTGGCAAGTACCAATACTTACAATTAGTTTTTCAATTGTTGTCAGTAAGGCCTCATTCCCTATTTCCTCTCCAATTCTCACCCTCTCTCCTAAGGGCAGGTGTTTTTCCTGAATTCTTGTTCCCCTCCCATATGTTCTCCACTGAGGTTGCTTCAGCCTGTCTTTAAATATCATACTGGGCAATTTATCAGCCATGCTGAAACATCAAACATCTGAGAATTTTACCTTCCAAGATCTCCCTACCCCATCCTTCCACTATTCCAGGCTGAAATCTTACACTTTTTCAGCTGGTATTGATTATTATAGATTTGTTTATCACTGGACTTTTTATGGAAAGCTGAGCAAAAGAAAGAACTGAATGTTTTGGCCTTCTCCACATCAAGCTGTTTAGTCAGTGAAGCAGAGGCCTTCCTTTTGCCTGGCTCTTCCCTTACAAATGCCCTTTATAGCTGAATTTCTTGTTATTTGCCATCTTTTTGCAAGTTGCATCTTCTTTTATGCCTTGATCTTTGGGATTCTGTCCCTAATTGCTCATGCTCATTCTTCTTTTCCTGTATCTATTAATATGACCTCCTTTCCATTTTTGTTTTCCTCTTGCATTTGAGGACAGTGATGAAATGACAAAGAGGTAACCTGCCTCTGTGTCCTGTCTGAGTTTATCTGTATCTGTCCTTCATGTTATTCCTCTCTGAGTGACAGCCATTCTCTTTATCTTACCATTCCTTCTCTTTGGCTTCCTGTGAAATTTTAGTGATGTGCTACCTGAATTTAGTCAAATCTACCTTCTTGAGGTCTATTGTTTTGTTTTGCTGGTCTCCCTTTTTCTTCACCTTTTAATCATGAATTCTCTTTCTTTTTGCCACATTCATGCAAGCTGCTTTCAATCTCAGATTCTCTCTACTGATTGTTAATTCATTTTCCAGAATTAACTTAACCACATCTGAAATTAAAACAAGAGAGATAAGAGATTCTGTGGGAACTGCGCACTAAAATACTCCTGAATGGCTGAATTAGAAATGTGCATCCTTAACTTAGCACACCTAGCACTACCTCAGTCTGAAACTCCCTGGGGAAAAGTTTGTAGTAAACTACTATAATTAGATAAAAGTTATTTGATGAATAGTAGCAAGAAGGTTATGTTAATTAATTGGTGCCCTGGTCTCTAAGATGCAGGATAACAATTTTAAAAGCAGTCAACATCCCTTAACACATTACTGGTGTAATAGGTCTAAGTTTAATTGGGGAGCTACCTCAACAGTGCCGGGACATGGGAAGTTTTCAAACCTGTAGATTTCTTGCATGTTCTTGGGAAGGCCACTGAAATTTAAATCCAGCAGTTTACAGTTGGGACCCTCAAGATCTTTGTTCGTTAGTACTTCACCACGAAGGGAGGGGGGTTTCTGGCATGACCTCCTCTGCCTCGCAGCAGCTCCGTTTCTGGGCCCGTTGGGACGGCAGTGCACAGCTCAGCCCCTGCCCTCACTTGTCTTAGTCTCCCCAGACACTCCCCTGCCTGCCTTGTGGGCAGGCAAGGTCCACAAGGCAGGCAAGGTCACTCTGAGCTCCCAAATTTGGGTCCACATGAAGTGCAGTGGAAGCTGCTGCTTTCCTTCCAAATGCAGCTGGATGGAAAACGTTGAATGCTCTGCAGCAAGCACGAAGAAGTGGGCTACAGGGTTCAGTTCTTCTCTTTGTGGGAAAGGATTGAAACCGCCATTGCTCACCTCCCAAGGGGTGTGTAATCGAGGGCAGGGCAGGCTCTGCTTCACCTGCTGAACTTGTTCCATGGTGTGGAAAAGTGAAATGTTCAGTGAGTCATGGAAAGTGAGCAGGATTCCTGAGAAAAGCAGTTGGGGCTGCAGGGTGCTGCCTGCTCTTTCAGCCAAAGTTTGTGTATGCATCTCGCATGAAACAAATATTGCATAAAATATTGATGCAATCCTTGTGGCCAGGCCCAAACCCACTGTACCAAGGTTCAACGTGAGCATCTAATTGCAAGGCTAAAAATCACAGTCTTGCTTTCCAGTGCAATGAAACTTTTTTCATGTCAAGCAGGGCATTGCAACAGGGGAAAACTGCGAGCAATCTGTGGACAAGGCACCTTAGTGCAAGTTATGAGCCTGGGTTCTTCAGGCAAAAAAGGACATTAAACCCTATTTTCCTCATCTTGCATGAGTGCTCCACAACTGAGTGATTTATAAAGAGAGTTTGTTCCTCCTGCCAATCTATGTTGAAGAAAAGGAGTGAGCTCTGCCTCTACCACCAAAGGAGAGGCTCCAGGTGAAGGCTCAGAGGTGCGAAACCTGTGTGGAGGGAAGCATCGCTTCATAGCACTGGGTAAGACACCTAGGGCCCAGAGAGGGAGAAACTTAAGTAAAATGTCACACCTCAGCACTTCCAGCCACCTAATTTACATAGCTCTCCAACAAGTTTGCTGCTGCCATGCTCAGATTCACGTATGTACCTACACAAGTCTCTCTGGGTTAGCTCTTTCGAGATACTTAAGTGTGTTACTCTTTTATTGCAGTTCTACTAGAGACAGGTAAAATATTACCTTTATCTGATCATACTGCTTTCTTGTCTAAAGATAAGTTACATGTGAGTCCCGTCTAAATCATATATGAGGAAAATGAGTGAGTATAGTCAAGCACTGGAATAAATTGCCTGAGGAAGTCTGTGAAAAGCTTCATCGTGGAAGACTTTTAACAAGAGACTAGACAAATATCTCCCAGGGAAGTTGTAGGTAGAGTGTATTCAGTGTTTGGGTGGGAGGTGGAATGGCTGATCTGCAGAAGCCCTTTCCAGCCATAATTTTCTATGATTCACACACCTGTGACTGTAAAGATTGCTTCACACCATGTGTGCATAATAGCCTCTTGATCTTGATAACAGTGCTAGATCCAAACCTATGATGTCACTTGCAGCTTCACACTTCATAGAAATTTATTTGGTGAAAACAGCATCTAAAACCTCCACAGTGCAAGGGTGTGAGCCCTGTGTCCAGGCAGCAGATAAGGCACATCAGAAAAGATGAAAATGTCTGCTGAGTTCTCAGCACTAAAAGCTGTCAGCATAGACAGAGGAACGCAGAAGATAAGCAGATGCTTACAGGGAAGAGACACCATGATACAGAACCTGGGGATGCTCTTAGCATTTCTCCCAGGTGATTGATTTAGTTAAGGGCTCACCCTGCCTCAGCCATCACCAAGTGCATCACATGTGTCAGGAGCACAGGCATGGAGCCAGCAGAAGGCTCTGCTTTGCTTTCTAGTGACAAAAGGAAATATTCTGGTCATGCAGAAAATGTTCCAGGTAGTATTTGAGCATTTCTAACCAGCTGAGGTTAGACTGAGCATCCAGCACTCTGTTCATAGTGCTTCAAAGCAGCACCTTGAGTCCCTGTGTGCAGTAACCACCAAATCTCTCTGGTTAGGACCAAATCTCTCTGCTTAGGACCAAATCTCTCTGCTTAGGACCAAATCTCTCTGCTTAGGACCATTTGTGGTGCTTAGAGACACGGTTTAGTGGTGGACCTGGTAAAGTAGGGTCAATGGTTGGACTAGATGATCTTAAAGGTCTTTTCTAACCTGAATGATTCTATGATTCTGTGATTTGGAAACCCATCTCTTCAAATGCTGTACAATTCCCTCACAAAGAACCCACTTGTCCTTCTACACATAAATGGGTCATTATTTGCCTTTCCTCCTATTTGCGGGACTGTACGTGGAAGACTTTTGAAGCTGCTTATGCACACATGTTGTTGTATTTCTGCCAGAAGGATGACTAGGAAAACAAAGCCAAACACTGTGACTATCCTCATAATCTGGTTTTATACATTTTAGAATAAAAGTACATTTTAAACTCATTTCTGCAAAAGGACCAGCCACAAAGACACACTGAAGTTCTTTTTTTTGCTGGTCACTACTGAATAGTGTGCTAAACACTGACAGCAATGAAGAAGCAGGAAGGTAGAGAAGCCGGTCTTACAGTGTTTGTCAGTGGGAGTTCAGAAAAAGGCAACAGAAAGGATCAGGCACCTGGAAGTCTTGGGCTTTGAAGAAGGAAGGTTGTTAAACAGAGGTGAGAGAACTGAGGGGATACTCAGTATTACCTAAAATGCTCAGGTAGCTGCTGCAAAAAGTAAAGGAATAAATATTCAGTGGAGACCGAACAAAGAATAATAGACTTAAACTGCAGTAAGAAAGATTAATTCTCATTAGAAAAAAATCTCAGAGAGATTGGGAAATACCTGCTTGCAAGTTGTCAAGAACTGGTTATGCAGATACCCATCAGAAATGAGATGTTAGTGATCATCCCTCAGGGACAATGACCTCTCAAGGTCCTTTCCAGCCATATTGTCTGTACTTGTATGGTAAGATACAAAACAGATACAGATATGACAGGAGATGTTAGCAGCTGGAAGAAAATCCAACCAATTAAAAACTTTAGAAGGTTGTTCTTTGCTGCTCTGTCTCAGGAGACTGGAAGATCCCTGGGGCAGTGTCTGAATATAAAAAGCAGACATACATGGAAGCGGAAACCAAAATTTTGCTTAAACGATAAGCATAAAGACACTTAGAAGATGGAAATAGAATCTGCTTTCATTACTCTTGGGCTTGCTGCAGAGCTGGAAGATGTATAAACATTTACAGCAACAGGTAATAGTAGGCTTCTCGTTATCTACATTAGCACCAGGAGAGAATGGAAAGGTCCTCTAATCATTAATATGCATCACTACTGCAGCACTCAAGTGAGTCCAACAGCTCTAATGGCAGCACCATCAGAACCTTAGATATTAATTATGTAGTTAGTTAAACACCTAACAAAATGGCAAAATTGAGGCCATATACACAAAACCCTGCTCTTTAGGACGTACACTGCACCAGATGCAGTGATTTGGTTTTTGTCCAGCAGAAAGTGGGAAAAATTGTTGTTAGACATTCATGAAGAGAGCCAAAGGTGTCCCTTTTGTTCTTGCAGATTTCAGTCTAGTAGGTTAAATCATCCTGAGCTGTCACACACGAGCCGCTGGGGAAGAGCTAAGAGCGGTTACACCACTTGAGTGCTGAAGTTCTTTCTGCTTTGTTTCTGCTTGCACACTCAGCAAAACGCCTGTAATGAATTCAACTGGCTTGTTAAAACAAGACCTGCTGATTTCTGATCTCAGCTTTTTGGACATTCTCCCTCCACACTTAGCCACGTTTGCAGGAAAATGCAAGCGGCCCAGCCCAGGCGTTTTGTGATGCAATCAAACGCTCTAGCTGCTATGCAATACAGGAAAGGAATAAAAAGATGTTTCTGTAAAAACAGAAACAATAACATAATTGGATCAAGGTCATGCTCACTTGAAAAATTCTCAAAACTGGAATTTTACAAGTATTCTGGGACTGCTGGATTCCACAGCTGCTGGGCTGAGAGGGCTCAAGGATGCTCAGTGAGCAAATGGAGAAATAGGATCCAAGTTGCAAAGCAGGAACTGGCATACACAGAAATATGAGTGCACACCCAGACAGGGTGACCAATGCATGCCTCAGAAGGCTACAGGGACCCTGACCCCAGCTGCCCACAGCAGGTTGTGTCTTCTCTCCAGCTGCCTGCCCAGGTGTCCTTCCTTTATGAGGGAGCTGACAGAGATAGGAGCAAAGAGCCGGGGGAAAGGTAGACCCATAGGACCAGCACCCACAAAAGCCAGCACACGGAGAGAAGAGTAACTAAGCATGGTTGAAAGAAGCTCGAAGTAGGTAAGCAGTGGGAGAACCCCACACAGCTCAGATTTACCTTATTTTTACCCAGGTCAGGGAAAGGCTCATCCATCCAGTCAAAGACCAGTTCTTTTTCTAGAGTCAAATCATTTCTTGCTCATGCCAGAAAACAACTAGTTAGGAATCTAAGATCTCCGTAACTGGAATAGTTTGAAATGGGAAACCCAGGTTAAATTATTTTCTACCCCTAATTTGGCACACCAAGGCCTCCTTCTTCTAAGGCTGATGACCTAGTTGAGAAGCTGCAGGGCATTGTGGAAGCCAGCTGTCTCAGCCTTCCTGTCTGACGATACTCTATTGTGTATGCACCATATTTTGGAGCCAAAAAGGAGAGGGAAAGATTACTGGGTAAGATCTTTGGGCCTCTGCTATTTTTAGGAAAAGATTCCCCTAAAAATACTGTTAAAATCTGTTGCTCCTAGCTACAAATAAGCTAATCGGTGATGCTGAGTGTGATGGATGCTTGGTAGTATTAGTGTGTAAGATGAAGGCAGAGATGGGGTTTTATAGGAGGCCCCTGAGTTTAGACCCTTCAATTTTACGTACTCATAAAACTAACTGACATCAGTAATTTCCAAAGGAAATCACACCCAAGTTCACTTTTGGATGTGTGTGCTCTGCCTGGACCGGGCAGCCCTCGCTCAGCATGGCGGCTGCTGTTCACGCTGTTCTTAGAGGCCTTTCCCTGTTCAGCTATTTTATAATTCATCCACAGTGAGCCGGGTCCTTTCTCTAGTGCCTCTCCTTTGCTTTTGCTACTTGTTTCTGTATGTCAGTTTGACAATAACATACATCTTCTTTATCAAGAAGAAGCAAAGCCCCTTTTTCCTGCCTAAGCCATCAGTCTTACAGCATCGTTGGGCTTCATAAATAACTGATGCCTTTTTTTATGGCTACAGTACAGCTAACTGTGTGCTTATCTCAAGCTGCAGAGTGTTTCATAAATTTGTGTGCTTTCTTTCTCAGTTTTGAGGGCTTTTTTTTTTTTTTTTTTCAAAACCCAGAGTCAGGAGCCAAGAAATCACCCTAGACTTACAGCTTCTGTCTGAAGAGTGTGTTTCTCACTCTCCTAGATGCAGAGAAATTCAGAATACTCTGAAGACCCAGAGGTAAATGGAAAGAAACCAAATTGTGTCATTCAAATGGAGTTTATTTTTAAGGCAGTTTCATTTTAGAGGATGGTGGTAGAAGTGAGGAGGCAAGGGACAGGTGAATTTTAGTTTTGGTTTTATTTTTTTCTGTTTACTGAGTGCTCTGCCACGGTTTGTCTCTGAAATGCAGAAGTCCCTCTCCCTTTACTGGACAAAATTAGAAAGCAGTAGCTTGGGCCCTGTAGTTTTACTTTTCATGCAGGAAGAGAAGGCCAAGTTTAAAGAGCTTGGGAAGTGTTTCTCAAATAACTCACCAAGCTATTTGCATATGCATACACATGCACAATGTATGAAGGTGAGAAACCCAGCTGAATCTGTCATGATGATGATATCAGAAAAACCGGGAGCTCATATAGCTAACTTAACATATGTCTACATTGAAACAATAAATTTGGTGTTATTTCTTTTTGAGTACACAGTTTCAGGGGGTTTTTTTTGTAGTCATCAAAGCCAGAAACTCAGATTTTAAATTAAAGCCTTTGTCTCCCATGGGACTTGGAGAAAGCTACTAAATGTTGAGAGATGCTGGTAAACCCATTAACTGGCAACACTGGTAGCGGAGTAGAGATATTCTGTGCAGATACTATGGGGAATATCGCCCAAAGTGAACTAGAAAACAGTCACATTTCTTCAAAAAAATTGTTTTAAGGAAAGCTATAAGAAAGGTCAGACTTATTATACTGCTTTGACTGATTTTGAGTGCTTTGTAAAACCAGTTTATGATACCGCAGAATAGCTGATACTGAGAAAAATAAACTGAATAGTAGAAACCATCAGCATCTGTGTTATAACAGAATTGCACATCTCCTGCGAAGGCAAGAAGTGCTTGCTTTATTGTTGCTCAGAGCACGATAAATCCTGTTTTGCTAGGGAAGATAAATGGTAAAGTACCTTTTTTTTTATTTTTTTCCCTCTCTCTTTTTTATTTTTTTTTTCCTCAGCCAGCCAGTCTTCTTATCAGTGATAAGACTTCCAGAGCACAGTTGCACTCACCAAAGGTGATCACCCAGATAGAAGCTATCTTCATCATCGATTCCTGTCAGGGCTTTGGCACATAGCTTGAATTGCTTTTCTTAGCAAGGCACCTGTTGCATTTCAAAAAAACTTCTTTTCTCTGGAAAGAAAATGCTGTGGCAGCAATCTGCCAGCCTTGCTGGCACATGTAAGACTTTTATCAGCCAGCCCTGCCTGCACACGTAAGGCTCCCATCAGGTACTGGAAGGTGAGTATATTTTTCCAGGTATGTTCTCAAGGGCAAACTGCACATCTTGCAAAGGTGTGCGAAGCAGTATTTGGACTGTTATGCCCTAGGGATGATAAAACCGCTGTTTAAAGAGTGTCTTCTTGAATAACAAGTTTTCACCACATCACAAAGCTTTATCCACCACTGGGCAATATTCAGTGTCTTTTATACATAAAATCCATGACTCTCACTCTCTCCCCAGTCAAAGATTCATTTTAAAACTTCAGACTCAGAGTACTCTTGAATTTCTTCAATAGGTTTCTGCAATTCCTGCTTGTCCAGGGTAGTGTGTCGGGGAGGAAAGCCTTAGTTGAAATATTAGCAGGTTGTCAAATTCTTTTTGATGCTATTCAGCAGAAGTAAATCTAAGCCTTAGTGGCTTTTATATTTGTGAGATACCTTCATTTTCTTGAGTCTCAACTCATTGAGAAGATCAGTACTTAATCCTGCTCTACCCAGTACCACTTTCTCTCTTAAGCAATTGTTTGGAACAGGATTTAGTGAAAAGAAGATCAGGGAAATGGTAAGGGCATGGACAACTGCCCAGCAGAAATAACACACTGGTAGCTTGAATAATTGACCAGTATTAGCTGGGCTGCATCTCGTTGGGATTAAGCTTCAATGCACCTGGGTTTCCCAGGTCCTTTCACAGAGAGTCATAGGGCAACAGTCTTTCGGTAGGAAGTGTTAATCTGTTTTAGTAGTTGTAACTGCTTACATCACTCCCTGTTGCTTATACCGTAGCATATGGCTTTGGGCACAAGCCCTGTGCGGGTGTCCTTGCATTGCACAATGGACTGAGAAGAGCACCACCCACCCTGGCTCTCCCCAGGTACAGGTCTAACAAAGCTTCCTAAACCTCCAAGGTGGTGAGCTACGTTCACCTGTGGCATCATCTCAGATTTTACACAGTGACAGGTTTGGCCTGTCAAAAAAACCCTTCAAGGTCACTCCCAAAAAACCAGTCGTTTTCTACTGTGCTGTGTGATTATAAACAACTCTGGAGTCTGATGTGACGCACCGGGAAAAAATGGTAGTGCAATAAATACAGCTAGACAGCAGTAAGAAATTCCTTTGAGAAAATGTCATTGTTTCCAACCCAGCCTTAGTTTTCCAGACTATTATGTCCATTTCAGATCTGAGGAAAAGGCTTATGTGAGTAGAAGTGTGTTTGTTCTCAATTATTTCAGTTGGTTTAATAAAAGATATTACCTCCCTATTGGAATAAGCCACTCTAAATACATGAAGGCTTTTGTCAAATTCTAAAACAATTAATTGGTCAACTCTTTTATTTTCATCCAGCAGAGTTAAATATGAATCAGTTTTAAAATGCTATGTGCTTTGCCACATGACCTACAGTAAGTGAAACAGTTGGAAAAACAATCACATGATGGTGGTAAAGGGTCACAGAACGAGCTGCTGCTTCTAACATCCAGGAAGGACCAAAGCAATAGAAAGCACAAATGGGGTTTCAGCATGTTCCTCTACCCAGAAAATTGATTTTTCCTTCAGTTTCTCTACAGGAATCTTGTTCCGAGGTTGCATTGCTCACCTTCTGACTGGCCATTACAAAAAAGGCAACACTGAGAAGCACTGCAGTGCACTGTGCGGGGTATGGCCAGACAACCTGGTGGGACCTGCTGAGATGCTGAAAACTGCTTTGAGATGTGGCCTCCCCACTATGAAGTGAACAGTGGCATTAGTAGGGTCCCCAGCTCCAGCCCTCGGATTCTGTAATGGAGAAGCAGGCTCAAAACCCAGACCAACGGCATATAGCACCGGCAAAAGGCAGGGGCAGTTGTTTGGTTAATATTTAAACACATATACAGCTTTCAGCCCTTGACAGCAGCATCTCCAGCAACTACGCAGAGAAGTCCTTGAATCCTGCCTGGGTAACTCCCAACTCCTGTTTCTTCTCTGGATATGTGAAACTGCGTTTGACAGGTTCACCCCCGACCATCCAGACTATTTGAGCAGAGCCCTTCATGCTGTGTCTTTTTCTTTTCTGTTTGCTGCCAACATCCAAAAGTGAACTCATCTCTTCTCCAATTCTAGCAGATCCCTGAATCTCCTCACCTCCTTTTCAAATGTAATCTCTTTCTCCCCAGTTCCCCCAGACCTCTCACTCCCCCTTTGTCTTTCAGAGGCTCCAGAAATGGTCTTTTGTCACTGTGGAATCAACTTCTCAAAATCACAAATTCTTATCTTCATATTACCTCTAATTTCTTCCTCTACTTTTTTCTTTAGCATCACTGTAAGCTAGCCTTAAGCCTTCACCTACCACATCTTAAACTCAGATTTAGTAAGTATCCCTGTGTCTCCCTAGGTGACCTTCGCTCTCTCCCTCTGACGTTTCCTGCTTATTGCTGATGTTCAGCCAAGGACCGGCGGGAGCACTGAACATCCATTGCCTCTGGGAAGCCATACCAATGTTCATCAGCATCCTCCAAAACTGCAAAATCAGCTATCTAGACTTGACTCCTGATGCCTTTGAGAACAGAGTGGAGGAGTGGGAAGCAAATACAGTCCTGCTTGTGTTTGGTTTTAGCTGCTGCTGTTATTTGGGCTCAGCTAGGCTGTTTTACCCTCCAGAAGTGTGAATGGGAAAAGTGAAATGTTGTGGGGTGATGACTGAGATGTGAACGTGAAGGCCTTGTGCGTTGGCTTCTGAGGCACTTTTTTCCATCAATCTTGGCTAAGTGGCACATGTCATCATTGCAAATGAGTCCTCTTTGGATCATGCTGGTAAACCAGTTGTTTATTTTTATCCTTCAGAAGTGGCATTTCACCACATCCAGGAAGGTGATGATTGAGCATCTTTGGGGAGCCTGAGATCAACCTCCTGTGAAAAATTTGAATAATATATGAAAGAACTAGATGAGACATGGTTTTTATATATATTTTTATATGCGTGCATATGTATAGTATATATGTAAATAAATATGTGAGTGTATATATATGATATTATCTTTAAAAATTCTCTTATCAACACCATTTTAAAATGGAAGTAAGAGAAATAGGAATAGAAGAGAAGGGATGAAGTAATTTGCTATCTTATTTGCAAGAATAAGAAGGCAATAACTATGAAGACACAGAATATCCTGAAGGGGAAGAAGGAATAATAGACTGAGAAAAGACTGGAAAGGGAACTGCAGGGAGTAACCTATTTTGTGAGGAAACTGCCTCTGTAATCTGCTTCACTCGGAAAAGAGTGCCAAGCCTCTGCTATTACATCCACTCACTAATAACCCATCTGTCAGTCTTCTAACTCAAGCAGTTCTGCTAAAGATGGTATCTTTATCATAGAAATAGTGTTAAAAGAAAAGCTAGGTTTAAATACCTTAATGATCATTTTTGTTTCCCATGAGAAAAATGAATTCAAAAGCCTGATCAAAAGGATAAAATACTGCATCTGGAAAGCAAGGAAACAATGTTTTAATGAAAATCCATTTAAATACCAAGAACACTTTCAAAAGAGCCAACATTTGGAAGAAGACATAGAAGATAAGAACAGAGACCCTTGTTCTTCAGTTGCTAGAAATAAGTAAATTACTTTTGAGGGGTTTGTTGTTGGTTTTTGTCTCTTTTGCAATGCTCCTGAAATCTAATATCGAGACATTTACAGCTTATCTCAGACACTTTCTACCCTGAGATATGCCTGTTCAATAATAATTTCCCAAATCCATCTGGTTCTGGTAGGCATTCCCTGAACACTGAGCTGTCCCATCTTAAGCGCACAAGTACTTTCCGTTAATCATTCTTGAAAAACTTTCCTTTCCTAGAGGTGTAACAGAACATCCCTAGGGGCCTTCTAGTAAGATTTTCTTGTGATGGTCCTTCCTTCAGACTTGTCTTTGTAAGACATGAAGTCTGAAGAGATAAAAAAAAAAAATTTCACTGAAAGTTATCAAACATTGGAACAGGCTGCCCAGGGAGGTGGTTGAGTCACCATCCCTAGATGTGTTTAAAAGTCGTGTAGATGTGGTGCTTAGAGACATGGTTTAGTGGCAGACCTGGTAGAGTAGGGTCACTGGTTGGACTAGATAATCTTAAAGGTCTTTTCCAACCTAAACGATTCTATGATTCTATGATTTTGTCTCATTTTATATGAACTGTAAAATTATTGATGTTTGCATAAAAAATACTTGCAAAACTGTTCTCTGTAAGACATCTTCATCCAGCCCTGAGCAAGCCAACCAGATAGAGTTCAGAATGTGCTAGTGACACTCAGGAAAAGACCTCACCAAACAACAGACATAATGGCACTTGCCATAGCAGGGATTATACATTATATTATTGCCCATATCCCACTTTTGAAAAGCTAATGCTGGAAAGAAATAAAAAGCAGCTGTGGCAGGCTGGTCCCTGGAGTAGGTTCCCAACAGCTTTCCGCAAAGGGCACAGAGATATGAACGTTGCAAATATTTTTCATGAGATTGATTAGGTGGAATTGTTTCAGCTTGCTCGGTCTGCTAGCAGCTCTGGGAACTCCTTGATTTTTCCTACATGCTTGCAGTTCATCCTCAATCAGCTTGGGAGAAGTTTTGATCGATCAGGTGCATGGCCAGGTAGATACAAGCATGTGCTGCAGCTGTTTGCTGGTCTGCAGGGACTTCTATGCAGGTGTGACCACCGTCCAGTCTGCAGGCAGAGCGGTCACATGCAGCATCTTTATCAGGCAGCATTCACACATCTGCACCTACAGCACGTAGTGCATGTCGTGACTGGCTGTTTTCAGCTTTGGACCACCCAGGCAGCTGGGACACAAGTTCAGGACAAAGTTTCCTGTTTCTTTTAACATCAGGCAACCTGGGAATAACTCACCCCAGGAATTAGCACGACACTGTATTTTGCTGTTTCTCAGCACTTTTGGCTTCTACAGCCACTGTCATTTTTTTCTGAGCACCAAATCCATGTGAAACTCAGCTTCTCTGACACAAGATTGACTATTATGCTAAACTTTTATGATCCTTTCTCATTTCATTATGAAATGGGATGTGTTGACTGTAAGGTGCAGGGGAATACCGTACACCAACAAGTTCTGCAGATTCACCTTCCTTGTAAGCAGCATCTCAGGAGAGGATAACAAGGTTCAACCAGCTGGGGTGTGTCATGGTTTCAGTTGGGATGGAGTTAACTTTCCTACTAGCAGCTGGTATGGTGCTGTGTTTTGGATTTGGGACGGGAATAGCATGATAAGGCACTGGTGATTTTGGTTGTTGCAGAGCACTCAAGGCCTTTTCTGCTCCTCACACCTCCCTGCCAGCAAGTAGGCCG
>VFFE01007674.1:513570-608136 GCA_008921705.1 Burhinus oedicnemus | reverse complement strand
CTGACCCCAACTGACCAAAGGGATATTCCACACCATGTGACATCACGCTCAGTGTATAAAGCTGGAGCAAGAAGAAGGAAGGGGGGAACGTTCAGAGTGATGGTGTTTGTCTTCCCAATTAACTGTTAGGCGCGATGGAGCCCTGCTTTCCTGGGGATGGCTGAACACCTGCCTGCCAATGGGAGGCAGTGAATGAATTCCTTGTTTTGCTTTGCTTGTGTGCATGGCTTTTGCTCTACCTGTTAAGCTGTCTTTATCTCAACCCATGAGTTTTCTCACTTTTACTCTTCTGATTCTCTTCCCCATCCCAACCAGGGAAGTGAGTGAGCAGCAGCATGGTCCTGGTTGCCGGCTGGGATTAAACCACGACAAGGTGTTACATGATTTTCATTCTTCAGTTATCGATTTAAAGAACAGCATGAAGTATGTCCATACTCTGGAAAAGTACTGCTGCAGGAGTGAGTCAATCTGCCTCTCTTGGTTTGATTTCAGGCCTGGTGCTGGTGGGATGTTTAAATCTTGTATTTCAGCTTGTCTGGTCACGAGCAGCTTTGGCAGTAAGCGGAGCTGGTGGGCAGAAACCCTACAGCTCTAAGTGTTATTATGCACCTGGTGCTCTTCACAGAGCCAGTACATGTGCCAAAAGTTTGTAGCCTTATTTGTGTTCAGTTCCCAACTTAGTGTTCAGTTACTAGTAATGTTTTTTCCAACCAGGAAAGCTGAAAAGGGGAATGCATTATTGCCCTTAGCAATAATTCATATTTTGAAGATGATTTAATATATGCCTTTACCCTCACCTCATAAAGTGCATTCTGTTCACAAGTGCAGCATCGGTGTGACAGTTCAACACGTGCATAGAATATCGTACAGAGCATTTCTAAGGCAGTTGTAAAAGACAGCAGTAGACTGCAGTGACCTGACAACGATGGAAAATATCTTTCCTACTTAGTAAATAAGAGCCATTGACTTTAACAGATGATACATCACATCCTATCCTCAGCAGGAAATTAAATACTGCAGATGCTAAGAGCTCTTCAAGACCACATGCTGTGAAATGTTTGCATTTCCCACCAGTGCCACTTTTCTCTTTACACGACATTCAATTCCCCAAGAGTTTGCTCAGGTTTCTGGCAGACATTACACATTTGAATTTTTTTTCTTTCTTTTTGTTTTCTTTTTTGAGTGGTTTTATCCTCAAGGAAACCGGGCAGGCTAGCCAAATCCAGCATGACAATCAGTGCTGAAATGCATGTATGTGATCACCATCAAAACAAGAATTGCCTTTAGAACATCACAATCTCCTTCACACTGGGTGAGGAGTTCAATGAAACCACACCACATGACTGTAAAACTGAGGTGAGAATGAAAGGTTTCCACTAGATTGCCCATATTCCCAAGAACAAGAAAAGGCATGCAGATTATCAGCAAGAAAATTTGTGAAACACAACTGCTTTTGGAAAACATAATGAAATGGAAATAGATATTCCATGCTCTGGAGCAGACAGGACCAGGGACTTGAAGAAAACCATGAGGGTGTGTTTTCCGCAATAGATTCATAGAAGTTAAGAAATTGATATGGCCAGAGTTCTGTATTTCCTAAATCATTCCACTTCACACAGTAATGCCTGCAAGTGGAATAGGTAATTTTAATTTGACTAAAAAATATCTTCCAGAGACATGATGATGACGAAAAATAACTGGTACTGACTTGGAAACAAGATACAGAAAATTTCTGTCAGGCTTTATTAATCTCACTCGCTCAGGGAGTGTACCTCCATTCTATTCTTAATTTGTCCAATTTCAGCTTTCAGACACAGGCTGTTATGCCTTAGGATAAGGAGCTATATCAAACATAATAGTATCCTTTTGCTATGTACCTGCAGTGACGGCAAGAAGTTCAGCTTCCTTCTCAGTCTTTGTTTCTATACAAAACTCAAGCTATGCATGCCCCTCACTGAGAGACGTTTTTTCATCCCTCAGAAAAATTGTACAGCTCTTCAGCGAATCTTCTCTTAACCTGTACAAGACATGCAGCAGCTTTGTACTCTGCATCCAGCATCCTTAATACCATAAAAATACCCTATTCCTCTCAACACCCTCAAGAATCACGGAAGCCCTGTTTGTCACACTGTTATACTGACGTTAACACTTTGTGGTTTGATCAAAGTCCTTTACAAATTTACCATTTTCCAATATCCCATTTTATATGCATACTGTAACACGTTTTGTTTGCTACAAAGTCCAGCTTGCACTGCATTATCAGCACTTAATCTGTCATAATTTATCATTCTGCCAGTCTTTGTGTTATCTGCAGGTTTTATTGGCAGGGATTTTATATCTATTTCCATCTTTAATAAAGATATTAGATTAAGCTAGTACTGACTACCACCCACCAGTTTTACACAAAACCTATTAAGCTAATGATCTGCAGCATGAAACCCCAGGAGAGCATATGGGCATTTCTGAGTGCTGAGTAATCACTCCCTGATTCTGCAAGACCAAAATCTGTTCAGGCAGGAGGTTTCATTTTAAGATAGTCATTTGTGTTCTCTCTGTAGCAAATAGAAAGAGAAATTCACTTCCAGGTGCATCCTGCCATAAAATATACACTGTTAGTATGTGTCCTGGATCTGCCTCTCTCACTGCACCTTGTCTGTAGAATCATAGAATCACCTAGGTTGGAAGGGACCTTTAAGATCGTCAAGTCCAACCATCAACCTAACACTGCCAAAACCACCACTAAACCATGTCCCTCAGCACCACGTCTACCTGTCTTTTAAATACCTCCAGGGATGGCAATTCCACCACTTCCCTGGGCAGCCTGTTCCAATGTTTGATAACCCTTTCAGTGAACAGATTTTTCCTAATATCCATCCTAAACCTCCCCTGGTGCAACTTGAGGCCGTTGTAGCTGGAGCTGAGTGGACTAACTTAGCTAAGTTGACTAATTATTGAATGGCTGAAATTAAGTGATATGAACCTAAAACTCTATGTTTCTGTAGTTATAGTAGAACCGAAACACCATCCTAAGGAGGAAACTGAAATACCATTGTGATCTCAAGTGTAACTGTAGCATGAAGAGGAGGCTTGTGATTATCTTTGCGTTTCCTCAGAGCATTGTGGCTGTGGACAGCAGATCACTGAACCAGGTCCAGAAATGGGACAGTACACAGTACATAATCAAGAAACAAGCAACGGAGGGGAAAATGGTGGCAGCAAGCCTATTTTCAGTATCCAGTCCAGTGAGAGAGTGGCTCAGCGTGTGTCTTGACGCGTTCCATTTTCTCTGCATAGTCAGGTCACACACCGGGAACATGATCCACTAAAGGGCAAATCTGAGGTAAATTAACATGACAGGCTTTATGAAAATTACAGGTATGTTATGAACAACAGCTTCTGATTTATAGCCAAGACTAAAAGAATTAAAATAATCTTTACTGGAGCTGCTGTATATCCTTCCCTCTTGGGTGAAAAAATGCAAAGGAAACCACAGGCAGAGTATCAATCACATCAAGATCTGCAGTAGGAGGAGAGTATTTGAGTTGCTTGGAAGACACAGAGAAGGCACAGTTACTAAATGCCTTCTTTTCTTCGGTCTTCACTGCTAAAGCTGTCCTTCATGAATTCCAGACCCTGGAGGCAAGGGGGAAGGTCTAGAGAGAGGAAGACTTTCCCTCAGTTGAGGAGGACTGAGTCAGAGACCACTTGGCCAGCCTGGACACCCATAAGTCCATGGCCCCTGATGGGATGCACCTGCAAGTGCTGAGAGAGCTGGCGGATGTTATTGCTAGACCGCTCTCCATCATCTTTGGAAGGTCATGGGGAACAGAAGAGGTGCCTGAGGACTGGAAGAAGGCCGACATCACTCCAATCTTCAAAAAGGGCAAGAAGGAGGATCCAGGGAACTACAGGCTGGTTAGTCTCACCTCTGTCCCTGGGAAGGTTATGGAGCGACTTGTTCTGGATGTCATCTCCAAACACCTTGAAGAACAGGAAGTTATTGGAAGTGGTCAACACGGATTTACCAAGGGTAAATCATGCTTGACGAATCTGATAGCCTTCTATGATGTTATAACTGGTTGGCTGGATGAGGGGAGAGCAGTAGATGTCATCTCCCTTGACTTCAGCAAGGCTTTTGACACTGTCTCCCATAACAGCCTCATCAAGAAGCTGAGGAAGTGTGGGCTAGATGAGGAGACAGTGAGGTGGATTGAGAGCTGGCTGTGTGACAGAACTCAGAGGGTTGTGATTAATGGTGCGGTGTCAAGTTGGAGGCCTGTAACCAGTGGTGTCCCCCAGGGGTCAATACTCGGTCCAATCTTGTTCAGTATATTCATCAACGACCTGGATGAGGGGACAGAGTGTATCCTCAGCAAGTTTGCTGATGATACCAAACTGGGAGGGGTGGCTGACACTCCAGAGGGCCGCACTGCCATCCAGCCTGACCTGGACAGCCTGGAGTGCTGGGCAGAGAAGAACCTCATGAGGTTCAACAACAGCAAGTGTAGGGTCCTGCACCTGGGGAGGAAGAATGCTAGGCACCAGTATAGGCTAGGGGTGGACCTGCTGCAAAGCATTTCTGAGGAGAAGGATCTGGGGGTCCTGGTAGACAGCAAATTATCCATGAGCCAGCAATGTGCCCTTGTCTCCAGGAAGGCCAATGGAATCCTGGGCTGCATAGGGAAGAGTGTGGCCAGTAGGTCAAGGGAGGTCATTCTCCCCCTCTACTCGGCACTGGTGAGGCCACAACTGGAATACTGTGTCCAGTTCTGGGCTCCCCAGCTCAAGCAGGACAGGCAACTACTGGAGACAGTCCAGCGTAGGGCAACAAAGATGACTGAGGGATTGGAGCACCTCCCTTATGAGGAAAGGCTGAGAGAGCTGGGACTCTTTAGCCTGGAGAAGAGAAGGCTGAGGGGAGACCTTATTACTGCTTATAAGTATCTAAGGAGTGGGTTGAAGGAGGATGGAGCCAGACTCTTTGCAGTGGTTCCCAGTGACAGGACGAGGGGCAACGGGCACAAGATGGAACATAGGAAGTTCCATTCAAACCTAAGGAAAAACTTCTTTACGGTGAGGGTGACAGAGCACTGGCACAGGCTGCCCAGGGAGGTTGTGGAGTCCCCTTCTCTGGAGATTTTCAAGACCCGCCTGGATGCAGTCCTGAGTAATGTGCTGTAGGCATTCCTGTGTCAGCAGGGGAGTTGGACTAGAAGATCTCTAGAGGTCCCTTCCAACTCTGAAAATTCCGTGATTCCATGAACAGACACTGCCTGGAAATCTACAAAAATCAGGGGTTTTGATGTGACTGCTTTCACCCTCTTCAACTGCCTGTACAGCTGACTGGGTGGCTGAGGGCTAGGATGCTGTCCTAGGTTAGTCATTAAGCACCAGGTTTCTTAAATACTGCAGCACTTGCCCAAAATTGTGGAGATGATGTGCCATATTGTGGTGGGTTGACCCCAGCTGGACACCAGGTGCCCACCAAAACTGCTCTGTCACTCCTCTCCTCAGGTGAACAGGGAGAGAAAATACAAGGAAAGGCTCATGGGTTGAGATAAGGACAGGGAGAGATCAGTCAGCAATTACTGTAACTGGCAAAACAGACTCAACTTGGGGAAATTAATTTAATTTATTACCAATCAAATCAGAGTAGAGTAATGAGAAAATAAACTCAAATCTTAAAACACCTTCCCCCCACCCCTCCCTTCTATCTGCGCTCAACTTTATTCCTGATTTTCTCTACCTCCTATCCCCCGAGGGACGCAGGGGGATGGGGAATGAGAGTTGTGATCAGTTCATCACAAGTTGTCTCTGCTGCTCCTTCCTCCTCAGGGGGAGGACTTGTCACACTCTTCCCCTGCTCCAGCATAGGGTCCCTCCCATGGGAGACAGTCCTCCATGAACTTCTCCAGCATGAGTCCTTCCCACGGGCTACGGTTCATCATTAACTGCTCCAGTGTGGGTCCTTTCCACAGGGTGCAGTCCTTCAGGAAGAGACTGGTCCAGCGTGTGTCCCCCACAGGGTCACAAGTCCTGCAGCAAACCTGCTCCAGTGTGGGGTCCTTTTGCCACAGGTCCACAGGTCCTGCCAGGAGCCTGCTCCAGCATGGGCTTCCCTCAAGGTCACAGCTTCCTTCAGGCACATCCACCTGCTCCAGCGTGGGGTTCTCCATGGGCTGCAGCTGGATAACTGCTCCACCGTTAATGTCCATGGGCTGCAGGGGGACAGCCTGCCTCACCACGGCCTCCACTGCGGGCTGCAGGGTGCACCTCCTCCCCCTTCTTTTTCACGGATCTTGGTGTCTGCAGAGTTGTGTCTCTTACATATTCTCACTCCTCTCTCCCAGCTGCTCTTGTGCAGCAGGTTTTTCCCCTTCTTAAATACGTTATCACAGAGGCACTACCACTGTCACTGATGGGCTTGGCCTTGGCCAGTAGCAAGTCTGTCTTATAGATGGCTGGAACTGGCTCCATCCAACATGGGGACAGTGTCTGGCAGCTTCTCACAGAAGCCACCCCTGCAGGTCTCTTGCTACCAGAACCTTGCCACACAAACCCAATACGCATATTTAATATCCTAGTGCAGGTATATGGCTTAGACGTCATGATACCTGCTCCGTGCTGTTAGCCTATGCAGAGAACGTGGATCCAATGACACTGGTCTGTAGGTAGCCTGAACTACTCATTGCTCTCTTGAAGCTGGACACCTTTGTAGCAGTCTACTCATATCCTCTTTGGGAAGCTAAGATTTCTCATCTTTCACAAAGGTCTGTGGAGAGCTGCTGATTGCACTTTCTGTTTCTTAGCACATTACCGATAACTAAAGAAATGCTCTGAATTCAGTGAGTCTGGATGAGCTAACGGGCTCCGAAGATGAAACAGCTGTGCAGAGCAACATGATTTAAATGGGAAGATCACAAAGGGAAATTGGACAAAGTACATGTGATAAGTGACAAATTTTCAAAACGAAAGCTGATGGCAATACCCTGGGAAGTAAGTGAAGCTTTGTTCCTTTCTCCTTCATTTTGCTGCTTCACACCATGATCCCATTGGATCGGGATGTGCAACTGAAGATAAGGAGGTGCCTCAAACTGCTGAAAAAACTTCCTTGTCTTGTTTTATTTTTCTTCATGAACATTAATGGCTGGAGGGCAAGGAGAAAAGAATTTTGGAAAAAAAATAAAATAAAAAATCCCCAAACATAAACCTTAGGATAAAAAGGGGTGAAAGGCACTTAAAACACATTTAACAGGAAATTAATTTAAGAAAACACTTCATGTATTTTCTGATTCCATTATGTGAAAACAGATAACTAAAGATTAGGATTATATGTACAGAAATCATTTAGGACATGAGGGGAAAAAAGATTCTGCTACCTTTAATTTAATTCCTGTCAGAAGAAGGCCTGGTGGTAGGACAGAAGCTTTCTTATCATCCTAGACAAGCACCATATCAACATTTCTTGCTGCAAAGGGACAAGGAGCACAACAAGAAGTCACAGCTAGTTATTTGAAGAAAGAACATCTGACCAAGTCTTTCAGCTGGGTGACACAGCTTTTCTATTCTTTTCAGTTTGTTAACATAATCTAATAGATATCTCATTAAATCAGTTGAGATTGGTAGACAAAAACAGCAAATAAACTAAACTCATTTTGCACAGATCTGCCTATCAGGCAGGGAAAATAAACTAGTATCAAGCAAGTTCACATTTTTTATAGCATTTTATTATTTGCTGTCTGGAAAATTCAGCCAAGGATTCATGCACTGCAATGCTAACCTTTGCGTTATCAAGTATGCAATCATAAAGCCAAATTTACATGTGTTGCTCTGTGGTGGGTTGACACCAGCCAGCAATGAAGAACCATACAGGCTGGCACAAATATTAAGTCCATCCCAGCCAGACCCAGCACAGCATGTACTGGTCATATAAGAACTCTATAGATTTCGTGGAAAGAGTTATGTACCTAAGAAAAAAAATCCCAAATATTAAACTTCTTACTCTCACCAAAGGAAGTGGCAGCATATTTTCTGCCAATTTGAAGGCTATTTTTCAACTCAGCAGAAGAACACTATCAGCTTTTGTTAAGAAATAAAATAAACATTCTTCAGTCTAGGGATATTTCTTCATTCCCAAAATTATATAAAATTATTACAATCAGGATTTACAGTCTTTGCAATATAGTGTTGTGGGGTCTTATTAAAGGAAGAGAGAAAGTCAAGTTGTTAATTTAAAGATTACATTGCTGACATTATTTCATCTACTGTACTTTATTAGCTCCCCAATGATTACAGGGATACAAAGCAGCAGTTACTTAGGGCCAAGATGTCATCTGCATATTAGAACTACAAAGATGAAGGTGACTTTGAAGATCAAGGAAATGATTCATAGCTTTGTGTCTCAGACACGGAAGATTGAATGCTGACCAGTGTTTCAAGGTATGGTTGGAAAATTACACTTGATGGTCTACAAATCATCTAGATTCCAATTCAAGAGGAAAGCACTAATTACTGTAGACAAGGATAACCATAATTTTATAATCCCTCAACTGCTCAAGTTCAGTTACAGCAAATGGATAAAAGCCTTGAGTGCATGTTACTCTCATCATCCTTGTCATCATGTAGAATGTATTTCATCTATTTTTTCACATGAAGATACAGAGCTTCATGTAGGAGCACTCTTGCTCATTTTTACAAGATATTCATACAATTTACAAAATTATTATTCTATCATAGGCACTGACCTCAAAATGAGAGGATTTGTACTCTGTAATCCACCGTTGGACCTCTGTTGAGTATAAAGGGGAATCCAAGGTGACTTGCTTTGATATAGATACCCGTTTTCTAGACATCCGCATTTATTCAGGACAGTTCCATATTGGCCAAGCCACAGTAGCCAGAAAATATGAAATGATTCAGCTTGCCTTAACCAACAGTTAGAGAGCTAAACCCTGTATTTGACGTAGGCTGGGTCCACAAGGACATAGTCCAAGTACAGATTGCTCTCTTGGTGACCACAGAACAGCTGGTGAATTACCCTTACTGCAGCTCAGAAAATTACAACCTTATGACTGAATTAAAGTTATCTGTCTTTAATTATCACAATTGAAGTTGAAGATGCAAGCCAACAACACCTTCTGGTTTGCAGGTACGTGCTACTACTCTGAGACTGGGACGTGCAGAAATAGATGTCTTACAGTGATATTTATTTCAGTGTTTTGAAAAATGGATTACTTAAAAAGTCCAGATGCTTTTAGGGAATGAGTTTGGAGTTTAATTTCTGGTAACGACAATCTTTTACATATGCTGATTCATTGCAGCAGCATCACAACAAGGTTTCCAGTAGCAATGTTAAACAAATAGCAAATAGCTCACCTCTTCCAGATACCAGAAAGTAAACACTGCTTTGAAGTAAATCCCTAGATAAACCCTGAAAATTGTTGCATTATAAAATGTAAGGAGTAAGAAATTTCTCCCTTGTGTTGTAGGAATAGCTCTTTCAGAGAGCCAAAAAAAGGATAGGCAATTTGCTTGGTCCCTATAGCTGTAAACACTTACCTTCCACCTCATACCTGCTTCATTCTTTACTGAGCTGGACAAGACTGGGACCTTCTTTTTATTTTCAGAGCCCCAGAAATCTAACGTGATTTTCAGGTTTTCCTGAGAAGGGAAGTTGCTGCTTCCTCACTTATACTAAAACAATACTATATGAGTCAGGAAAAGGAATAAAGCTATTTGATTTTAAAGGAACTTTTATACCAAATTAGTAAAAGGCTGAACGTTACCATCCTGCTAAGGAAAAAATAAGAGTATTTGTGAGCTTTTCCTTGCTCTTTTCCACCTTTACATGTTCACCAAAGTAGGTTCCCCATTTGGGTTCTCCCCACGTAGACGGAGAAAAAAATAACCCAGCACCTGAAGGGGACATTTGAATAGCTGGGCCTCAGGAAAGGCGGTGAAGACAAAGGCAACCAAAGTGCAAGGGCTTGAGTTTGGAGAGAAGGAAGTGTAAGCAAGTTTAAGAAGCATAAGCAACTTCATAGCATGAAGAGTTACTAACATACACAGAGAGGAACAAATAGGGCAACAATTCTCTTCTGTTTCACATTTGCCTTTTCACAAACTTGAATGACAGAGGATTTAGCTCAGTTTTCAGCAGTCTCACTGAAGTGGCTATTTGGAGTCAGTGCCCGCCTTTCCATTCATCTTCACGGCATTAACAAGCCCTAATTTAAGAGAAAGAGGGGCACTTTCCTCTACAAGCAACTGCACTCTGGTTCTTGGAAGCGCTGGCCCTCTTGTTCACATCGTAAAGCAGGTCACAGAAGATCACAGACAGACACATCTCAAACTCACCAACTGCTCTTTTCTCAAAAGAGAAAGGTTTTGTCTGTCTGCTTAGTGGGGAAGGGGAAAAAAAAAGGAGAGAGATCGTCTTGTGTATTTTCACCTCTCCAAAGAGGCTCATTGCTAGTGTGGCTTGGCAAGCAGCATAAACTAAGCAAGTTTCGAAGTGTGAGGGAACATGCTTTCTGCAGAAATTATGTTAGCTATTAATTTAGCCCAGGCTGCTCAAGCACAGACCACCTTCTTGCCTAAAAGCAGATTGAGAATTTGGCCATCTGGCCAATAAGCTAAAACCACAGAGATTTAAGTCATTGTGTTTTAATAATCCAAAGTAATCCACATAGTTCAAACATCAAAATTAATGATTTCTTTCGATGCGCAACAGAATTTTTCCTCTTCAGAGATTTTACTTTTAACAATGCAGTCAAATTTGAAGATAAAGGTGAGGCAGGAAGCATATCAGCTTGCCTCTGAAATTCACAAGAGAGAAATCTGAGACTGAAGTATTCTAGTTGCACTTGACACCCTCCCAGAATTAATAGGAAAGTTGCCATTTCAGTATGAAGACTAAATTATGTAGTTGGTATCAGCTCTTGGTTGTTGTTATGCCAGAGCACTCAGTGGCTGACATCACTGCAGTCTCAAGGGACTAAAAGGCATTATCTCTCCTTACACATGAAGCAGACCTTTAACCTCAGCTCCTGGAATTATCCTGGTGTGTGTGCTTGCGGACCTGAACTTCATTTCTCTCCAAGATATGAAGTTAAATGACCTTTTTAGAATTAAGTTGTTCTTTTAGCATGCAATGTTAATAATCCTGCATTAATCTTCATAAGAGAAATATGAGTACAAGTGGAAGATATCAGGCTACTGTTAATTACAGAACTTTAAAATCATGCTCTGCTAACCTAAAGTATTGATATATTTAGCACACTGATTTTTGTCATGTACACCAGAAGATGAGGGATCTTCCAAAATTCTATGTAAGTAGACGTGAATCCAAAAGGTACCACTTCTGACTTACTGAGGTTGATTATGAGTGTAAAATTTTAATCTAGATTCCACACTAGCCCAAGTGTGTATGAAAGATATAGGTCCCCTCTAGACAAGGCTTATCTTACAGCCTTAATACTCATCCCAATAACTTTGAGACATGATAGACACACCTTCCAAAGAACACTAAACAGCAGTTTCATCAAGTGCCAGTGAGGAGACTGGCTTAAGCCTGTTCTGTTTTGATCCTAGAACATGTTACATTATTGGCAGACAGAAAGATTTTTTTTAAACAGCTACCATACTCAGGTTCTGAACCAGCAAATGTTCAGGAAACACATAGGTAATTTGCACGACCACTTGAGAAAGTAGTCTCCAATATTTTCTGCTTCACAGAGCAGAAGATGTTACGCAGCTAGATTGGATCATATTAGACACATAGTGTTTTTGTGGCACCAACAGACTCCACGAGTTGTTTGGTTATAGAGAGCCATGCTCACCCAAGAATGAGCCAGTATGTTGTCGTGGACTAGTCTAGGTTTAGTTTTAGCTAAGCACTTCCAAGTACTTGCCAGATGAGTCTCACAGCTTACCTGACAGGGTCAGAGAGATCGTAGGAGTTTTGCTAGTCGGGTCAGTATGCTCTGGGAAATCCAGTAGCTTCAGTACTGTCCCAGATTGCACACCTTCTGTCTAGCAGCAGGTAGTGTAAGTGTGATCATTATCTTACTTGAATTACTCGCAGGAACTGGCAAATAAGCCTCTCTGCCCCAAAGAAAGCTTGGTTCTCCAACATTGTGGTTGTAGCCAAGCTCTTTTATTGCCAATGGGAACAAATGCTTAACACTGTGTTGCATCTGAGAAGTTAGCTGTTAGGCAAAACGGGAAGGATCTCAGGTTGTTTCTACTTCAGAAAATGTCTGTTTCTGTAGGGGGTGAGATAGGAAAAATGATCTCTCAGCCTTTCTAAAGACAAAGAGAGTTCAGCTGAAGTAGACACTGTGGTAATCAAGCAACCAAATTATATAATCTAATAGATTTATAGCTAGAAGTTAAGAGTCTCAGACTACTTCTATACCATTATATGAAACAACTTCAGCATTGCTCCAGGTAGTACCTTTGGCAGAAAATCGGCAAATTAATTGCTTTGTATGTTTGTAAATTTTAGTAAGCAAAATAACTGGCAGATTAGTTACAGGCATGCTTTCAATACACTTGTAAGAGCTTTGATGATTGTTTTCATAAAAATATGATCACATATCTCAGTTATAATCAAACTAGTTCACAACAGCAAGTTCTGATGCTACATGGAGCAATTCCTCATCAGTTCTCATGCAGAAAATTTTATACAGTATTCCTACGAAGATACAGAAGGATACACAAACTCATGAAGAAGTATCATCCCTTAGGATTAGTAAACCAGACTCCTCTTCCTTCCGAATCTATGCAGAACTGTACCTGCATGAACTGAACTACTGAACATTTTCCCTTGATGACTTACAAACTCTGGAAGGATCTTGGTCTTCTTAACAATTAAACTTGGTCCATTGGATTAGAGCTCTGTGGTCATCTACTGTTTCTGTAGTTTCTTAAAAATTGGCAGCATGCCTTAAAAAGCTTTCCTGTGTTATGTATCATATTAATAGCACATGTTCAATTCGGCAATATTTGATGACATTCTATGACCATTTCAGGGATCAGGTATGGATTTAAAATACCACACTTACCACAGTGAGACTCCTTTTTACAAGCTTATTTTCACAGCATCTACATCCGCCATCATAGTTACTCATACTGCATTGCTCAGTGCTGCAACGTGTGGAATCTGCCCAAAGATGCAAGCAGCTCATTCAAGACACAGTGGTCCACTGCAGCATTAAGTCCTTCATGGCTTGATAATGCTGCTTTCCCTGGACATGGAGAGTCCTCCCAGACAGCTTGCCTCAGTGTGGCCAAGATTTTGCACTTTCCCATGACAGATTTTGGAAAGACCTTAATGACCTGTAACTCTCAAAAAATATCTGAAATGGGATTATGTGCATCAAAGTGATCATTTGACCCCTTCCCTCAACTAATCCCACAAAAAAAACCCCAAGGTAACAGCAGGTGGGGATTTGAACCAGGACTAATTACTGCTCCTTTTTGTCTTCACATTAACGACCTTGCCAGTTAATGAACGTGGGTTCAGTTGTCTCTGACCATGCTAATGTCTTCCCATTTCACAAGCCCATCTTCCTGTAGGAAGGAATGTGAATGGACTGGTATTTTTGACTTGATGAGCCCCTTGAACATCACCTTAAAAACAGGTTTATTTAGAACTAATTTTAAAGGTTTCATGTATATGAATCTTAATTTATCATCTTTACTCCAGTAAAATACTACCTCTTCATAAATGTCAGTCTGTGACAGAGATTTCCATAAATGAGACCGAGTCACGGTACCAGAAGAATACAAATTTATGCTGTTGCACTGCATAAAAACTCATTAGCTGGAACAGTAAATGCTAGATCAAAAAAACAGATGCTCAATACTTAAGCTGAAATCTGGGAGGAATAAATCTCAGTGCCAAGGAAAATGGGAAACTTTCCTTATTCAACATATGAAGAAGTGTAGGTCCTAAAGAGAAGGATCTCCACTATCCACCATGCCAAGGGAAGAAATGCCCATGCCACCTCAGTGGGAGAGAAGGAGCATCTCTTTGAAGCCCTCTCCATGTGTGGGAACTTCCATGAAGTGGAACGTGCTTCCAGTCATCAACATGCTTTTGTTCCATGCAGCTGCAGACAACTATCTCACTAACAAAAAAGTAACCAAAACAGCTGAACCAAACTTTCGCCTCTCTTCCTGTCTGAATATCAGGAGATGTAGCTTCAGTAGCCTCTTCAGCCTGATGGAACTCAAACTGGTGTACCCCACTTCCCACTAGCACACCCGAAGTATCACCTCTTATGGACAAGAGGCACTCTACTCCTCCCGTTGAATATAGGCCCTGGGCAGCCCCAGATACAAGTTGAATATATAAATACTAGACTCATACCAGGAAAAAGGAATGTTTTTTTTGTTTTTCCCTCCTAGCTTAACCAGTGGTCTGCTAGGTAACCAGGGCCTAGTTTTCCAACAGTAAAGTGACACATGAAATACCAGTCACCTTTGTCAAAAGTTTTCGTACATGGGCCTGAAAGTTATTTACAACTACTTTGATGCCATATTTTCTGAGAACCTCTACCCTTGGTATTAACAGTTCAAAGCATTTCATAGAATATAGGTAGAAAACTGAAAACTCAGATAAACACAATAGTTCTGTAACAGGCTTTGCAGGAGGCATCAGGCTTAATGTCCTTAAGAATAGGGAACTGAAGGGATATGGAAGGAACCATAGCTTTTTCTTGGTATACACGAAACACAGTTCAGTCACCCCAGAGAGCCTGGCAACACCTTATCATGTATTTAGTTACAGGCACATGTTTATAGGCTAAACAAGTCATATGCAATAACTGACTGGAAACTGGATGAACAACAGTGCAACACAAACAGTAAACTATCTTCCTCTACCAAGCCCATTTCTGTACAACAGAACTGTGCTAAATGTTTGTGAAACAAACAATATCCCTGGCACAGAATTTCTGACCCAGGGAGTCACTCTCAAAAGTCGAAAGCAGCATTTCTGCCATTCACGTCTTCCACTCTTGATGCTGATGATTGTATTCATGCCACTTATATACGCAGGGCAAGAACCAGAGGTGTTACAACTGCAGGGGGCTTCTTCACAGAAGCTTTATATACACCAAGGAGGGCACAGTCATGCCTTGATTGTGGTGAACAGTTTGAAGAAGCAATAAGCCAGGCAGTAAATTACAAATGCAAAAGGGATTTTCAAACACTTCAATATAATTCCAGCAAGTAAGTATTGGCCTACCAGAAGTTCACATTAGCAAAACTAATGCAGAAAGTACTGTTAGAACAGGGATATGTACAACCTAAAGCCATATCAGATCATAAAAGCAAATAAGATATGTTCAGCTTAAATGATTTGTCAGCAACTCTAAAACAATATGAGAGAATGAGGAAACCATACCTGCCAGGGCTGAGGAAGAAACAGCGTCTGTTAAAAAAGAGCACAGGTGTAGCCTCATGCCATGGTTGCTGTCTGGTTCCTTCAGTTCTTGCCTGGGAAGATGTGCTGCGGTCCCCTCACGTACACTGCATTGGCGGTTCCACCAGGCATTTCGTGATACCAAAAGCATGTACAAAGAGCCCCTGTTAAGGCGAAATAAACTGCTGTACTCTCCTGATGGAGGAAACACCCCACCAAGTGTTTGCAACAACTCACCTGAAGAAGAATGGCAGAACTCAGCGTAGTTTAAAGAAACATCAGAAGCTCTGAAACAAATAAAGGTGGCCCAGACAGCAGGCCCTTGGTGTAGAGAAAAGGAGGCAGCAATGCTTCTCCAAATGGTCTCGAGTGCTTCGGGCCTTCAGTCAGCAGCTCAGAGGGACACTGCAGCTCTAACTCCTGCATGGTCCTTCCACAAAGTGTTGCCACACCAGCATTACAATAGCTAACATGCAAATACAAATAGGTGATGTTAGTATGGGTCAAGGTTTCCAAGTCTGTTTATTTCTTCACAATGTTCCAATAGTTCAAAAACAGCAGTTTGAGCAGTTGCAAGCTGAAGCACCCCTTCAGTCTTTAATAGTTTGAGGAGTTTGGGAAGATGTTGAGGTAAGTAGAAACCCACTTTAAAGCACAAGGAAGGTAAATCAATGAAACAGCTACAGGAGCTGGACAGGTGAAGATGTTAATTTTTTCTGAAAGATCATGTTGTCTCCACTAGAGACCCACAACTTCCCATGCCTGCCAGCTGTGACGAGATCCTCCAAAGGGGAAAAAGTAGAAGGCAGAGAGGATTTTAAAGTAATTTTGGGGCTGCCAGGTCCATTTTAGGGTTCAACTAGGTATATTATTGTCACTAGCAGCTTTAGAGAATCTGTGTATGCCAAAACTAAGGCTTGGCTGCAGTTAGGGGTTTGGACACCAGAGCCATAGAGACATACCTTGCCCCCATCTGCTGAAGAAGCCTGCTGGGAGAGATGCAGCATATGTGATGGAAAACTCCGTCCTCCCTGTACAAGCTGTCCTGTGCATTCAGTCCCTCTGCAGCACCCCGAGCGAGGAGCTGGTTCACTGCCTGGCATTAAGCAGTGCATCTTACAGGCACTCCCTGACTGGAGATGTGAGTTTTTAAATGCTGAACATAAGCAACGTTGACTTGTTTCTGGCAAGACAGCTCTCCAGAGCGGGAAGGGCAGGAGGGATAGATTGCTTTGGCAAACCCTTCCCATTTCTTTCCTCAGAGATCCTTTTGATTCCTAACCTACTTTATCTGGTACGAGATGAGATGAAACGAGGTGGCTGTGACAGTGAAATTCGGCGGTGATGCCACAGAGGAGGCAGCTGCAAGAGGCCGCTGGCCCAGGCGACGCGTGTGGCTGGGCAGCAGCTGGTGGCCTCTGCAAACTGGCTCCGTCTCCTTCCCTCCAGGTCCCAGCACCCGGGGGCAGCCGTCAGCTGCAGAGCGCTGCCGAGAGCCCAGGGAGCTGCCAGCTTTCGCACCCACACGCTACTCGGCCACCCGTAGAGGGAGAGGGCTGGTTTTGGCAAGGCTTGGTCTCTGAACTCAGGGCATTTCATACTCGCATTTTTTCCCTTTCCTTTACATGGAGCAATAGGTCTTCGGATGCATTCCCAATGCAACTGTAGTAACAGATAGCTTTCTGGCAAATACAAGAGGAGATCTCTGAACGTTTCAGAGCAAGCTGTCACATTAAAGCATTGCTAGAAATAAACTGCAACATGCAGAGTGAAGAGATGCAGAAACAAGGATGGAAAAAAGCATGTATATCTACTCAAAAAGCAGGTTCTGCAAAGCTTAAATGTTTTGTACAGGGTCTTTTTAGTCTTGTTGAAATATTGCTCTTATAAGTTGTTCTTCCTTTAGCTTTCTTAGAAAGAGAAGTGAAACTCTGGCAATGTTCTTGCTTCACAAGAGGGCAACTGTTAAGAGAAGGACAACCACTGATAGGAACAGTTTAAACTTAGAAGATATTACCTGTTACTAAAATGCACTAGTTTGTCATCTTTATTTGAAGATTTTTCCTCAGCTTGCTAAAAAATATCTAGCAAGAAAGAAACAAACAAACGAAAAAAGCAGTGGAAGGATTCTAAACGCAGATCCACATGGAAATAAGATGCAAGCCTGGCTTTGTGCAGGAGGTATCGTATGAGCTGCAGTAACAAGGCAGAACTGAAATGGGGTCCTGTTGGGCGGTCCCAAAGCAGATTTAACAAACGGTCTTATCACTTTGATCAGATGGGTGCTTCAAGAGATAGTTTCAGCTGGATGATCTGGGATAATTCAGAAGAGCACCTGGGGAAGGACTACAAAGGGGTTTTTCAGAACATTATTAGCAAGTCTTCAAATTGCTAGAAGAAACCCAAAAGCGCTTTGGAAAACAGATTACTTTCTTCATTTGCAGGCCTGCTGCAATACCTAAATCTAGAGAGAAGTTTAGGGATAAAGAAGTAAGAAAAGAAAAGCGCCTTTTCTTTTTTCTTGGGGGAAGGGAGGGAAGGTGGGGGGGAAGAACAGGCAGGATTTAGGTGCTCTGAGGCAAGTTCAGGGAAATGAAGCCCATGAACAAGACAAAGTGAGACTCAGAAACTAAGGCTGACTTTCATTGTACAATCTCAAGAGGAAATGCTCTGATGTTACGTGCAAGACTTGTACAGTACATGAAAAAAGTTGGACAGATTTGAGCATCAGAAACTTTAAATAATTTTGAACTTGTTCTTTAGGCAAGGGAAATTGGTAGGTAGTTAGAAATATGAAGCTTCTGCAGTGCCTACGTTACAGACAGCAAAACAAGATCTTCTCTTGTACAAACCTTCAGAAGTCATTAAGTTAGATTTATCATTAATCTCACTGTGGCATTTGCTGAATACAACATATCTGAGGTAGAGCTCTGACATTTTGAATATTCTTATGCAGAAATGCCCACATTATGTTCTGGAAGCCTGTCACCTGCATGCCGGTAGGAGCTACTGTACCTGCATTCTTTTCATTGCAATGAAAATAAAACTGATTTGCAAATACTCCTCCTTCTCTACTTTTCTGATATTCCTTTTAACTCACTCCCTGCAATTCATAGCATTGCTTGATGGGATTCACACTGCCAACTCCAGGAATAAGGGAATGCATACACATTAAAGCAGTGTATGAAAAGTCAGTGTTTTCCTCAGGAACAGCAGTCACCTGGCATGAGCTACAAATGTTTGAGAGACTATATTGTTGCCATGCCATCTGCTGAGAAAAGCCAGAATCTCAGCTGTCAACACTACTGTCACGAGAACCCAACGAAGGCAAGAGTCCAGAGGCTTGCCATTCCTTCCAGTCATATCTGCATTTTTTATTCATCTTTAAAGCATGTTCAGAAAATGTAATCATATGTATTTTAATTGCAAGTTAGTGGTGTCAACCACCAGGTTTTGTTTTGGGCTTGATCTTACTATGCCTTGGAGTAATGAGATTTCATTTCTGTTCTTAGTATTACCACAAATTTAGCTTAGTGTTTCAGAAACACCTTTTAGATGTTTCAATTTTCACAGTCCTGCTTTCAGATACTGGAAACCTGTTTAAGCATGTGGAGTACTCACTGGTTGGGCTAAAGTCCAGGAGGAAATACAAGAAAAAACCCAGAATCACTAAAAGTAAAAATCAAGTGCTGGGGCCCACCACCCTGAGGTCTCCAAATGTCACAGGCCAGCAAAGTACCTGGGTAGAGTGGTGCTGGTAGCCACTCAAGGAAACAACAGATTTGTTGCTGCTGGCAAAATTTGACTCCTTCAGCAAAGTGACCATTTGCAATGGTACCCTCGGTCCTGAGCGATGCCTGAAGCCACAGCCACAAGTTGGGGGACATCAGTTTGCTGCTGGGGACTGTTCTGCTGAACACAGGAAAAAGGACCTGCTCATGTCTCCTGCTCACCTCCTTCCCCAGGAGAGAGAAAAAAAAAGCACCCAAACCTGAAAACCAGTTGGCCTCTTGAATTTTCAACCCAACCAAAGATAGTATTTTGTAAAGTCAGTGCCTTACATCATGAGTACTGAAGCTTTAGTTATGCCTTTTCCTGGCTAAGCAGAAGTCTAAGGCAATTCACCTGTCTCAAACAGTAATCAGAAATGAAAGCAGCAAGCTTGCGAGCAGAGGTGGGCATCCTTTTACCAGCTCCTGTCTGCTCACCTGCATTAGCTCACCTTTCTTGAAGTTAGCCTCGGGCTTTAGAACAGATTCCCACTCCAATATTCAGCCAGACAAGTATTAAGAAAACTTGTTGTTCAGTCTAAATTGCAGCAGTACCAGACAGTGTGACACGGTCCCTCCTTCCTGGCATGAGAGGTGCTATAGCCCATCTTCTCAATAGATGCTACTGTCCCTGAACAGTGAGCTTACAGCAAAGCCACAGTTCCTTCCCTGCTTAAGGGAAAGTCCCTTTTTTCAGTAACTTTTTTTCTTACTGTGGACATTGCCATCTGTGTCACTAATAACCCCACACAGAGGCCATGTTACTTTTAAGAAAGTTTTCAACAGAAGTCATTATCAACAGGCTAATAGCCTGTTATGGCATCAGGTGTGGAATTGAGCACGGATGTCTTTTTACCTTTTCATCTCAGTTTTTGATTCTAACAGTAGCAGAACTATGGAGACAACTGTGGAAGCCCAATGCACTGCTGTTCATCAGTAGTCACCAGTTCAATAACTATAGAAGTCAAAGGAGTTGTACGCTGTTGTCCTTCTGGGACAAGGAGGAACTGGAGAAAGAACCCTTTATTTAAGAAGAGTGTTGCTAATAGTCACAACTGTGATTTGGTAGTTCATGTTTTCACATTTGAGAGCAAGCTATATTTTTACTTTGACAAATCCCTACACATCTAAAGTACCAGGAAAGTTTTGGCACAGTCCTCAGTTAAAAGCTGACCTAAGTCATAGATCTTGACTACAGGAATAAGCATCCTCTTTCTCACGTACTCTAGTGGAAGCAGCGTCATTCCTCCTGCGTGCCTGAAAGAGCCGAAGGGAGGTTACTGTTGCACTCATTTTTGTGAAAAGCTGATTATCTCAAGTAGATCCCCACTGTTGGTCTGACTCACAGAGCAAGAGTTAACGCACCATCACCTCCTTCGCATCCACCGATCTCCCCTGCACAACTGCTGCTTTGCTGTTCCACTTCTGCACCTCCTGCATCAGAAACCACCCTCAAAGGTCACAGCACCCCAAAACCACGTTGTAGACAGTGTATCATGGTTGTTTGCAGACTTCAGCTACATTAGTGCATATCAGGATTGAGACAGGGATTCCCTCTGTGACGAATTTACTTGGTCAGCATTTCCTCACTTTGTTGGACCCTCACCAGCTTCCCTTCCTTGGTTTACCTCTTACCTGCTGTGGTTTCTTCAAAATTCCCTCTTTTTTTAAGGAGGTTTCTGCACTTCTGAAGATGCTCTTGCTTTCAATGCTATTAGATTCCATCAGTGCTGATGACCACAAGGGTGTTTAGCCATGCTGCCCAGCTCTTGCTGGCAAGACACTTCTGCAAGTGACACAAATCCCAGGTTTACCTAAGCTTCCAGGCTCAGAAGCCTCACTGATTTCTTCATGACCATTGAGCACTTCAGTCTTTATCAGCAGGGCTGTATGACTTGAGGCCTTTGCCCCAGAGAGCAGGCAAGATGCATATGACATGACATCAATGCCACAAGCTTATCTCTTGTCTCTGGAAGCATCTCCCGAGGGAAAGGAGACCATCAGTAGGATATTGCCCAAGTGACAGCCATGAGCCTGCTCCCAGATAGCTGCTTGCTTTGAAGTAAATAAGCAAGTCAGCCCACAAGTTGGCTTTCTTCTTGCATTTTTGAGTCATCGTGTTTGCAAGACTTCTACAAATAGCTCAGATTCACTTTAAATAGGTGCAAGTAATTGACTGCCTAGGGAGGGTGCGCTTGCACTGATTTGCATGGAACAAGCACTTCACCTTTCTCCCAAAAAACTCTTCCAGCAGCACAAGCATTGCAGACAGCTGTTAACACCAAAGGAAGGCCAATCCCCTCTCTAAGGCTGTCGTTTTGAGTATAAAAGGCTATTTCCCCTCCAAAGAAATGAATGCTAATTGTAGTAAGCCACACACAGACCAGTTCCCAAAAAGCAAAACAAGTAAGTGCAGGAACTGAGTTCAGCCAGATCGTATCCTTTCTGTCCGGGGCACTGCAGCAATCCTCACCTGATACTGTCCAATACTCATTATGTAATTACTGGATTTGAGTTCTCAAGTTCCTACAAACTGCTCACACACGATGCTGTTTCTCATGACAATAATTCTAGGTCAAAAATCCCAAGATAATGACACAAACTTCAGGGCCTCTCAGATTTTCTTTTTAAGGAAGACCTGAGTGCGTGATGCTCTGAGAAAACCAGTCAGGAAAGGCACCAGCGACTTCAATAATAAGAATTTTATTTTATTTATTTTGGGATTAGCCCACAGTCAGTACATACGCAAAAACTCAAAAAAGGGTAGACCAAACCTAAGATTAGCTATTCTAAAAAAAAAAAAAAAAGATTAAAAAAAATAATTTTTCTTACAGTCTGCAGTCTTAAAGGCACAAGAGGGTAACTAATTATATATGTACAAACATATTCTGCCCTCACAGCACTGCAGGCTGGGGACAGACTTGTTAGGGAGAAGCTCTGCAGAACAGGTCCTCGGGGTCTTGGTGGGCACTGAGCTGAGCCCTGGCAGCAGAAAGGCCAAAAGCATCCTGGGCTGTATGAACAGGGGCAGAGCCAGTAGGTTGATGGATGTGATTATTCCCCTTTCCTCAACACTCATTAGGCTGTATCCAGAGTACTGCATCCAGTTTTGGAGTGAGTTCAGCAGAGGACTCCCAGGATGCTCAGGAGGCTGGAGCACTTGCCCTGTGAGGAGAAGCTGTGAGACGGGGTGCGGGTTGCCCAGGGAGGCTGTGCTGGCTCCATCCTTGGAGGTTTCCAAGCCCCAATAGGACACAGACCTGAGCAGCCTGGTCTGAGCTCAGAGGTGGCCCTCCCTCAGTGGCAGGCTGCACTGGAGACCTCCTGACCAAGCCCTTCCAAATTTCCGTATGATCTTATAATCCTATACAAATATTTTTTCTACAATGTTGTTACTTACATAGTCAACAAATACAAAAATATGTGGACCAACATATTTGATGCCTAACAACCAGCAGAATATTTCCAGAAAATCCACCTAAAAAGAATTGCAGGGGCTGGAGTCTGCATTTATTAGCTGGCTTTTGCTATTGGAATATCTTGTTACAGACAAAAGGAAAGCCTAAGAAATAGCTTGACTGCTTTCTGATACAGTTTTTTGTGATCTGAGCTATGACAGGGCTTAGGGGACCAGTCAAGGTGGACCTCATTATGTCAGGCCTAGACCCACCTTGCTTCAAACAAATTACCACCTGAACAGCATGAACAGAAAACAAACAAAGTGTCCAGGGACCTTTGGTGGGTCAATACCAGAGCCTAGTTTTATGCCGTAACTAGTCATAATGTTAGTCATTGGGACACAGGCCTTCGGAAAGCGCAGGAGCAAAAAGGAGAGAAATCATCTGTTTTGTTACTTTGCTTTTCACAGAGCCCTATATCCCCTCTCCATCACATCAAAGCAGAATACAGACCTATTGGTCAATTGGTTCAGGTGGTGCAAAGGTAAGGAGATGGCAATCAAGGAAGCAATTTTATTACTTTATCCTTCTACAGCCACCAGTACTCTCTCTCTCTGCCCCAAATCCACTTCTTCTTGTAATTCTGTGCCTCTCTGAAGAAAATCTCTGACTGCAGGGGTACAGAAAGCAAACTAAATTATCGCAATGAACTTTTCAGATCTTACAGTCTAGGAATTTAGCTATGTCCAGTTCATATGGTGGACTGAAATGAAAGAAAAAAGCATGGGAGAGAACATAACGCTCTGAGGGTTGAGCCTACTTTTTTCTTCTGAAAGACAATATGACTTAATTAATTGCCTTTACGATGAAGTGTTCTTGAATGACAAAAATAATTAAATAAAAACAGGACAGTGATCTTTGTGCTAGTAAGGGCATATGAATAATAACACTATGACCTACTGGCAAAGGAGGGGTAGAGGAGGAAGGAAAACACTGGGCACTGGGACTCCCTCTTCATTGGTCATCCCAGAGCATCATGTGGCCAAGCCTCCTTTTTAAAGATAACTCCTGATCTCCTGAAGCTCACACTATCCTCCTGTCCTGCATTTCTGCTTGATCCTGTGGAAGACTTCTCTCTAGCCTGACAAAATGTGTGACCAGTTTGTGGGCACCTGGAAACTCCTTTCTAGTGAAAACTTTGAGGACTATATGAAAGAGCTGGGTGAGAATTGTTATTTGGCGTTGTTGTATCTGGGACAGGGAAGGAATGCTGATTTTGAACTTTATTTCTTACTTGCTTTTTCTTGCTATGCTGTTTAATGAGAGGGTTTTAGTCCAACTATTTTGATCAGATGTTCTTAAACTGGAGAACTGGGCTGTTTGAATTAGCGGTGTCAAATTCCTATAACATAGAAAAACCTTGATTGGGAGGAGTGGTTTCAAGTAAGCCAAGTCTATGCATGCCTACTTAGTAGTGTTATAAATGTAAAAGACATCACTGCAATACTCTGTGTGGATTAACTTTTATCCTTGGACATACAAAGCAGTGTAATGCTAGAATGCAGCAAGCTTCTCTATGTCTAAAAGCAACACACCTAAACTTTTTTAAATTTCTACGGGACTAGGAGACCGATTAATTGTCATGGCTATTATAGTGAATGAAATGCTGTAGCTGCCTCCAGTGAATATTAACAAAGAAAATTGCATGGATTCATGCAGACACTTGCAAAAGATTTGAGGGATAGCACTTTCTCTAAAGGTGTAGACTTCTTGCTTAGCCTTAAAACTGGGCTTTGAAAGGTTTCCACATTCTTTTAGTGTGGAGGCAGTATGGGGTAACTTGCACCAGTTGGATCAGTACATGCTAAAAAGCTGGAGGTTTGGAGATTAGAGCTAAAATACTGAGACCTGTGCAGCATTCAGACAGCTTCCAGTGAGACTCTTGTACTCTTAATCTTTACCCCAGATTTTACTCAGGACGTAACCATTGCCAGCTATTTCTTAATCATTTCCTTTTATTCAGCCTAGCCACTGATAAATATTAAAAATGCTTGCTTTTTTTTTTTCTTGATTGTTTGTTTTTGTGGCTTAGAAACTGTCATATATTTCTGCTTATTTACTTTTAGATACAGTTAGCATACAAGTTAGTGTACAAACCACCTCGGTTATTTCGAACAAGTGTATGTGCAAATATCTGGCATTAAAATCTTGGCTCAGTCTTCAAAATATTATTTTTACTATTCTGACAATGACAGAGCAGAGAATTTCCTTACGTAATCCCACCCAACTTGGTCTATAACCATACCAAGCTAGTGAGATGTTACAAAGGAACCTCTGCAACATAGAATTAATTAAAAAATCAGAAAGTAATAGGGAAATCAGCACTGGAATCTTTTTTTTTTTTTCCCCCCAACAAATAAGAGAAAAAACATTAAGTAAAGATAAAAATTTCATAGTGCCCTGTCTTATTTACAGGTGTGGGGTTTGCTACCAGGAAAATGGCTGGTGTGGCCAAGCCCAATGTAACTATCAGCATCAATGGTGATGTGATAACTATCAAAACAGAAAGTACCTTCAAAAATACAGAGGTCTCTTTCAAGCTGGGTGAAGAGTTTGATGAGACCACAGCAGATGACAGAAAAACAAAGGTGAGTCCAAAAACGGTACTTTCCAAATATACCTCTCAAAAAGGATATGGGAGCAGGAGGGAGTTGTGATTTTGACATCCAGTGTAGAAACGCTGCCTTCAAAGGTAAGAGTGCTATGGATGCTTTGTGCTTCAGTGCTGTTTGGACATGGGCTCAGTCTTCTCTTCAGCCTAGAGCACCCTGATGAAACAGCCATGCTTTGCTTTTTTTTTTTCTTTGGCAGAATGTCATAACCCTAGAGAACGGCATACTGAACCAGGTGCAGAAGTGGGACGGAAAAGAAACTATCATAAAAAGAAAAGTGGTAGATGGCAACCTGGTGGTGGTGAGTTCATTTTTGATACTTAATCACTGAATTCGTTGTGCTCTGAATTCACGGGGAGTGAAAGCACCTGAAAGGGCTCTGTACACTTGGTGAGAAGTCTCTCTGAATGAGTCTGGACTATGTATTAAAACTGAAATGCTGTTAAACTTATGGAATGGTATGACGGTGCCTATTCGCCATTCATAGCAAGACATGGTTAGGAAAGGGTAGGGAGAAAAAAACCAACATGTCCGTGAGGGAAATTTTTATGTACAAGAATCTTTAAGTCCTGGACAGTTTAGAGGAAACATTAGCAAAGTCCATGTTAAGTGTGTCCACTCTGTGCTGATGCAGAATACTCCTGTTCATTTCCAGTGGAGACTCAACAGCCATCTGTGGGAAGCATACTATGGATCACCAACAACTGTGTCAATAATATGATGTTATAGCAAAAAAAGAAACCTCTATCTGAGCTCTGTTGGCTGGTGTTATCCAGTCAGAGAGTATTGTGCTTGACCCGGTGCCAGTGAGGCCCACCTGCAGTTTGGGGCTTCCCAGCACCCCTCTCCAGTTTTAAGAAAGACACTTTGAAGAATCTGGGAGGGGACTAAAACTGTGTTCATGAAAGGCAGCTGAGATTCCTACATGCTACAAAACGATACACATACATGAAATTCCTGTAGAGTTCTGCCCTCCCCTAGAGAAAAATATGTCCATAAATTTAATATTTAAATTTCTTTGGATAGAGACCAAAGGAGAACAAATAGAAATAGTTTTTAATAACAATTTCATTAAGAAAGATTGAACAAAACAGAGTTTGATCTAATACTAAAATAGGTGAGGACAGAGCCTAACATGCAGCGGCTGGCACCAGCAGCTGCAAGTCTGAAAGCTGCGTAGGACTCTGTGTGGGTACGTGTTGTGCACACACGTGTGAAGAAGACAAGGCACAGCTGCAAAAGGTGCAAGGAAAAAAGAACTAATACCCAGCTCCAGAATCCAGTCACCCTCCACAGAAGTCCTAGGAGCCTTATTCAGAGGTTTTTAAGAGGAGATCAGAGATCTCCTGGGGGTCGCTGGAGCAGTCCTTTTGTGTTCTTTCAGTCCTGTTCAGACTTCTGTTTCTGAACTTCTCAAACTTGAGTTTCACTGTTTTGGCAATTGGTTTTAGAGGGGAGCAATGCACGTTTTTCTTACGCTGGCTTCCGATGGATAAGTAATTCTTTACCTTCTGACTAACAAATATTTAGTCCGAGTTAAAAGCTGATTAAATTTGTCTTTCTTTCCAGGAATGCGTCATGAATAATGTTACCTGCAAAAGAGTTTATGAAAAAGCATGAAGAAGCCATCTTCACACAGGACTAATGCTTAAAGCTGGAGTTAACCAAAGGAGAAAAACTCTACAAATCCGTTTTAAAGAGAACTGTACTTTTTACAGATATATCCCAAAACAGTTACACGCAGCTAGTCTAATTTGTTGTGGCTATTCAATAAAACGTTCAGCTTTCTACAACCCGTGCTTGTGCTGGAATTTGTCAGAAAGGGGTCTGGGGGGGATGCAACGTGGGAAGGGGTGCTGTGCAGGAAAGCATCACGTGAGAGATAATACCACTCTCGGGAACCGTCACCCATCTCACTGCGGAAAGAGGGTTGGAGGTGATGCAGCGAGTGGCACTTGTTGTGTGACAGTGGTAAATGTAGACCTGGACACAAAAACATCCTCCGGTGAGTGCTGCACGTGGGCTGCCTGCTGCAAGGAGGCTGTGCACAGCAAGGGGAGTAAGGGGGCTGCTTCTCCTGGCTTTGAGAGAAGGGCATTGTTCCTGAGGCGAGGAGGAGGGCGATTACTGTGGATGCCCAGCACTGGCCTCCAACATGAGCAGGGAACCAGGCACCTCCTCCTCACATCAGTGTTGACAGTTTTAAACCAGGGGATCATCTGATGTGGCTTGACCTTGACCTCTTCCACCTGAAGTTTGAAATTATAGCTGCTGTAGCTCTCAGCTGTGATTATTTTCTTAATGTCCCTTTCCTTAACATTTTTGTCCTAAATTAGACAAAAAGCCTTGAATTAAGAATCATAGTTTTAAAAGTACTGTCAGTACTTTTTGAGTACTTTTTAAGTACTAAAAGCCTGTAAAAGTTTGCTAGTGGTACAACCTCCTTTATTTCCTATATGCGTTTTCTAGTAGCTCATTAGGTTAGATCAGTCTTGGGAACACAAGCCTCTCCAGATGCAAAGCCCTTTGGACACCAAGTTTTTCAACTCTTCTTATTCTTGAACTACCATCTTCTACTGCCCTTAGGCCTGGCCTCCTCTTTCAAAACTTTATGTCCCAGAAGTCCTGATTTCTACACCTGGGATGACTCAAACTGAGGACAAAAAAAAATTGAGAAGTCTAGGGAAATCCTGGACAAGAAGAGTCTGAAAATGTGTGCAGTAACCACAAAATGGGGAAACAAGCATATCTCAAGCTTTGCAGTTAAGCTCTATGAACCAAATTCCACATATTTCTGACATTCCTGAGGTTAGCTGTCAGAGGTGATGGTGCTGAGTCCCTACTGCCAGCAGCAGAGACCTCATACACTTGAACTTTCCTCTGCATGACTCGGACTGTTCCCAAGTTTCTGCACTATTAATACAACTGAGGAGAGGGAAAGAAAAAGAAGGACTTCTACACTCTGGATGAGCTAAGGGGTCATTTAAGAGCAGCTCCAAAAATAAATTCTGCAGAAAATGTCTAAAGAGCCATAAAAAACCAGCTCCCGTGTTTCTACCTTGGCTTCATTGGTTGTGAAATCTCATCAGCTTGAAGAACAGCAGTTGCACAGGGGAAGGAAGTATGCTACAGAGTACCCCATATATACAATACTAAATCTACTTAGCGCTTAACAAGAACAAAAATTATTTACAAAAGCCAGAACAAAACTACAGTTTAGTGGCAGAAAACCTACAGGGGAGAGATGATCATAAGAAACAGCAGCGTTGACGTAAATAAGCTATATATAGACATTAAAGATCATTCTGTAGTTAAATATATCCCATTTTCTGCAGGTATGGAAATACTATATTTCAGAGGTCAAATTTCCAGTATTCCACCATTGATATAGTAGCCTTTATTTTCCAGAAATCTTTCATTCTTAATAAAGCCTTGCAGTTACAATTGTAACATTCACAGCCTGATGTTTCAGAGGCAGGTAATCTCTTCTGAAAGCATCATCATTTATTTTAGCACCTGGTGAATGAATTCAGACTTTGTGAATGAATAAAGCCACTTAAAACTTCAGCTTTTGGAAATTTCAATAAAGTGACATTCTGTCTATAAACTTTAACAAGGCCAGCACCATAATGAAGAATTAGCGACGCTTTTCTTAGAATATAAACATGTCTGAAATTTGTTCTCTGAAGAAGGTCAAATTTTATTCTCTAAAAAAGGTAACAGCCTAGTGATTTCTTGAATAAATGGAGACAATTCCTCTCTGGCAAACCAAGGTGTGTGCTCTCAGTCCTACATGGAGGTGACAGCACACATTTCTAAGGAGGTAAGAGCAGATCAGTGTCTTGTCCTTGCGTGCAGGGCAGCACAGGTCCCCTGCTCCTTTCTGTAGTGCTGAACTATTCTCCAGTAATCAGAAACCAGCCCATAGCATTCCTCTCTGAAAAAGGAGCATCTCGCCAAACCCCTACAAACCCCATGGGTGACGCATTTATCACAGCAGGCACCCTTGAATGCTCAGAGGAGATCTTCACCCGTTAGCGTGTTCGCTCACTAATCCTTTACAGGTTTCTTGGATGACAAGAGGGAAAGGGGACTTACACCCACAGATTTTTCACAGCTCAGGAGAAAGATGAAGCAAGGCTTATTCCGAGCTTTGACCTTAATGTTATTTTTCTGTTTTTCTTTTAACTCTTTGTTTCCACTGGAAGGAACTCAGAGTACTTTTGCATCCCAGCCAGTCAGGTCTAATGTGCGCCCAGCTCTGCAGTCTGCCCCGAACTGGCACCCGTTCCCTTGGCCAAAGCAGTCTTGGTCTGGTCTCGTGGGATGCCCCAGCTAAGGAGACACAAGGCTATTTGTGCCCTCCTATGTAGCTATTGGGAAGAGGTAGACTGCTGGTCTCGTGTTCAGAATTGATCCCTCGGATCCATATAGTCAGTGTTAAAACATCCTTGGTGTCCTCACAGCAAGGCAGGCATTTGGCCTCTGTTCTCTGCTTTTATTTCTGTTTTCTTCATTAGTCTCCTAGGAATTTAATTTAGACTTTTTTTGGCATTGAATTTGCTCAGATCATATTTCCTTTAAAGAAATTGACTTAGATTTACTTTCTGTATTTCTTTAAATTGTCTTTTTACATTTTTAGCTCACTATTTTTATCAATTTTTATCTTTATCCCTAGTGCTGCTTCACAATCTCCAAGTGTATTGGTTTCAGACCCTGTTTCAGACCCTCCAACTAAAAGCAAAAAAAGGGAATCAAAGCTCCATCTTATCACATGTACTCACAGTCCTTGACACTTCTTTTTCCTTTAAACTTGAAGAAAAGATTGGTTTCCACAGATATTATTTCTACTGAGACAGAATTCCCTGCTCTTCTTCTTTCTCGACTGTAAGTCCTTTAAATGAAACTGCTGATTTTTCTTAGTGACAAAGAGATACATGGTAGCAATGTCAACATTGTTTGAGACTGCTTAAGACTGGGGTTTTGTCTGTATAAATAATTCTCTGTCACTTCTGTTCTTAAGGTTACTGGTACTGCAGTATAACTGTTCTATTCTGACTAATTTGCTCTTCTTGAATTTCTTTGGGCCTGATTTTACAACATCCCAGTCATCTTTTATTTGCCAAAGGCACCAGCCTTGTCTTGTTAAAGTGTCTTTATGTGGATAAGACAATTAAATGAAAGAACAAAGAATGCCTGAGGAGCAACGGTAGAATATTTTTCTATTATTCCTTGAGAAATAATGGATAGTTTCATTTAGGAGGAGCTTTCTCATTTCCAGAGATTGGATAAAAGAGCTAACTATTCTTTACACAAAATGCGATATAATGCATCTCTGCTTTGGAAGAGCTTTGTGTGGACAGCACCTTCAAAGACTGACATTTATTTACGTATTACAGATACAGCATCTGCTTCCTACTGTGGGGGAGAAAGAGTTCTTCTTTACTTTGTTTTCATTTTCAATCACTCTAGACTTTCCCTCCCTACACTGCACTGTAATTAGACCTGAGCAGTAATGGGAAATTCTTCTCAAATTACCCTTGTTGATGTTACGGTTGATGGGATAAAAGCATTTTGCATATACAACCAAAATTTGTTACTTAAGACCTTGTTATTTCCCCACAACCACAGTATAATTGAAAGACTACAATATTTTCACTGCTCAGGCTGTATTGTTTTCTTGTTTAAGCATGTTCCCCTTCTTGCATATGACAGCTTTCGAGATGAGACCCAAACCTCACCTTTTTTGGCCCAGCATCAGCTCCATCTCACTGTTTCTACCCTAAATACAAGAAATTCAGTCCCACAACCTATAATCCCAGTGTCCTTCCATCCTTACAACGTAGATCTGGGAAGTCCCTATAAAGTGGTCATAACCCAGAAAGTGTAATCATGCAAAAAAGACAAATAGACTATTATTCACACAACTAAGAAAGAAGTCTTCTAATCCTTCCATGTAATTGTTTTCTCAAAGGTGATTTAGGAAGGGGAAGGACAGAATTACAGTTGATGTGGTCTTACACTAAGTAGTTTCAGATAGTTTGAGGTGTTTTGAATTACAATGCTGTAAATTCCTGCCTGTCATATACATATGGTCTATGGATTTGTTCTTTGTGTGTGTTTTTTACTAACCACAAGACAACAGTTCTAAATGTACATTTTTAAAAAAGTTTTTAAATGTTCAAACTCAAACTTCTTTCCAAACTTTCAAACTCAGCTTTGCAGAAGAGGCTCTGGGAGTCCTGGGGACACCAAGCTGAATATGAACCAGCAATGTGCCCTTGCAGCAAAGCAGACAAGTGATGTCCTGGGCTGCATTAGGAGGAGTGTTGCAGGTAGAGGGAGATAATCCTTGCTCTCTACTCAGCACTGGTGAGGCCACACCTGGAATGCTGGGTCCAGTCCTGGTCTCCCCAGTACAAAGGAGATGTGGACCCAGGGAGGTTGTCGAGTCTCTTCATGGGAGCAGGGAAACACGAAGAAATCTGACAATAGTAGGACACATTTGCAACACATTATATGACTGCACTGGTTTAAACCTGCCCTTAACTCTATATGTTCACATGAATCATATGATTCTATGATTCCATGATAGACCAACTGTCCAGCTGCAGAAGGCAAAAAGAGAGCAGTATATGCCCTCCTCCCAACCCAGTAAAACTGCTCACCTCTCACCAAGTGACTTTGAACTGATAATAAGCTCTTTAATGACTCAGCCTCTGTTCATGCCAATCACAAGAGCTGATCTTCACCGATGCACCGATCTTCTGAACATGCCCTGTTGTGGAAGAAGGGAGGCAGCAAAGTTTGGCTGTTTCTTCTCTTTGTGGTGCTGCCTGGGGTATGTGCAGGAAAGAACCCACAGCTTGGGACCATTGCTCTGATGCAAAGGGAGAAAACAGAATGTTATAATTCAGTTGTGCCTTTAAATGACCCTTTCCAGGATGGATCATTAAAGTAAAAAAAAAACCCCGAAACACAATGTACAGCAGCTTCTCAACAGCTCCTGCCCAAAATTCACATGGCTTTGATTTACCTGTCTAGCACACAGGTGACAATATTGATAATGCTTTCTACAGGTTCCTGAGGAGTGAAAGTAGAGAGGGACGTGCTGAGCTCTTCTCCCTGGTAACCAGTGATAGGACACATGGAAAATGTTCAAAGCTGCACCAGGAGAGGGTTAGACTAGACATTAGGAAGCATTTATTTACCAAGATGATAGTCAAACACTGGAACAAGCTTCCTAGAGAGGTGGTCGATGCCCCAAGCCTGTCAGTATTTAAGAGGCATTTATTTGTACAATGCCCTTAATAACACGCTTTAACTTTTGGTTAGCCCTAAAGTGGTCAGGCAGTTGGACTAGATGATCATTGTAGGTTCCTTCCAACTGAAATATTCTATTCTATATGCAGTCCTGAGTAATGTACTCTAGGCATTCCTGTGTCAGCAGGGGATTTGGACTAGATGATCTCTAGAGGTCCCTTCCAACTCTGAAAATTCCGTGATTCCATGATTCTATTCTATTCTATTCTATTCTATTCTATTCTATTCTATTCTATTCTATTCTATTCTATTCTATTCTATTCTATTCTATTCTATTCTATTCTATTCTATTCTATTCTATTCTATCCTATCCTATCCTATCCTATCCTATCCTATCGGTCCATATTCTATATGGTGGTAGCATTGGGAAGACAGTCAGAACTGGGTTTCATATAGATACAGTGCTCTTGTGCTTGGTGGGTCAGTGTTGCTGAGACCCTACCGCAGTGTTCCCTGACTGCTCTGCGGATGCGGTGGTAACCTCACATCCCTGTCTCCACACACCCCTCAGTGTCCTGATCTATTCAGTGGAGGAAGCTGAGGCAGGCGTCACCCTGAGCCTTGGTACTGACACAGTTGCCTTGGACAAGGTGCACATTGTCTTGCCCTGGCACTGCCTCTCCTATTGGCCCGTCTTGAGCGCTACAGGGACTGGGCATCTTTAAAAGGAGGCCAGCGAGGTCTGAGTTGGGCAAACAATCTCTCTGACTCCCACCAAGAGCTGCTGTGGCCACTGCCTCTCTCTGCAGGACCACTGCCTCACAAAGCCTATACGATGTGTAACCGATTTGTGGGAACCTGGAAACTCGTCTCTAGTGAAAATTTTGATGACTATATGAAAGAATTGGGTAAGAAATGTTATTTCTTTTTTTTTTTTTTTTTAAATAAGTTTTCTTTGGGAATGTATCTTCTTCATCTTGTGCTTTGCTCATGGATGGCACTTCCTGGCCACAAAAGCACTTTAATTACTTTTCTAGCATACTTTAATTTCTTTCCTTTAGCACCTAAAATGGAAAACCAGAAAGGTAGGTGCTGAATTACTATAGTAAATTTACTTCTGTCTAACTGAACTGACCTGATCTAATCTGTTTTTCCTGTAACGAGAAGAATCTATAGAGATGCAGCATTTTTTATGTTTCTCTTGATTGCACCACTAAACTCAGGACTTGTGATAATTTACAATACATAATGGAGCTGATCTCATGACACTTTGGTTTCAAAGGTCTAAATCCTATGAATGAATCTATCTGTTACTGAAGAATGCCAGGAATGTAATAAATGAAACATTGTTTTTCATTTTAATGCTGGCTTCATTCTGATATAGCAAGCGCACAGACAGTCAGCTACAGCATTGCTTTTGCTATATAAATGATTCACTAAGACACTGATTCCCTTTATTTGAAATGTTAAACTGAATAACAAAAGAATTGCAGTTAATCAATTAACCAGAGTAAATGTGGAATGAAAGTCCAGCTACAGATATTTTTCTGAATTACTGCAAATAGTGTTGTACTTTGAAGATAACTTTATACCCTTTTATGCGGATCTTTTCATCCGAGCATAGCATAACATTAACAAAGGCAATAACTACATCTATTCCCTTTCTGCTTTTATAAAACAGCAATATATCATCAATGGCCTTCATTCTAACTTGCCCCAGATGTCACAACTTGTAGACAATGAACTGGACTGAATAGCACTAGGCAATATAAAAGGCTTTTCACATGGAATTTTCCCTGAAGCTCTCTGCAGCTCTTTGCTCTTATACTTCAACATTTTTTGTATTTCATATTTGTACTTTTCACTGAGGTTTAGATGTAAGAATCCTTAAAGGATATTAGTAGCAACCTAGGAATTGCCAAATCTCCAGTAAGTTTTAATGAACAATTAAGAACTGGCAGTTCAGTGTCCAGTTTTTTCCATGCAGCTGGTTAACAAAAGCACAGATTCTCGGATTTGCCAAGAAATTTTTTTTAAAGGATTTTTTCAAACTTTTATGAGAAATATACCTTCCTCTGAATATTTCTACCCATTCTATCTCTGCACAAATTCATGCCGATTTGTAATCATCTATGTTTCTCCTTAGCTAAATGTACACTAGTGTATCCTCATGTATATCTTTATTTCTTGCTGAAGGTGCACTCTATCAACTGGAGCTGCCTCAGCCTCTAAGCGCAGTGCTCCCACATTCAAAGAATTAATGTCTCAGCTGAATCAGGCATTAGGGTATTCAAGAAGAAACTGTTCCTTATTAATCTACTGAAGATTTATTAAAGGAGACTGAGTTTCTTGCTTGCTAGAATGTAATGATGGTTTTGTTTCTGATTTCTAGGGGTGGGCTTAGCTACCCGGAAACTAGGTGGCCTGGCAAAGCCTGATGTGATCATCAGTATGAAAGGGGACGTAGTAACCATCAGAACTGAAAGCACCTTCAAAAATACAACGATCTCTTTCAAACTGGGCCAGCAGTTTGATGAAACAACAGCAGATGACCGGAAAGTCAAGGTAAGGGGACTGATTGTCTCTGAGTGGTCTTGATTTCCCAGAAGAGCACCAGAAGGAGTCTTTCCTTAGTACACAAACTATTGAAACAAAGCACTGAAAGAAGAAACAGTATGGTGCTGAAACTAACATTACTAAGCATGTCATTAGCCAAGGATATGGATCTTGCTGAATATAAAGTGAATTCTTACTCCAATCTGCAAAGCTTGGACTGCAGGTTGAAACTCTTGTCTTGGCCTTTGCAGAGTGTCGTAACCTTGGAAAAAGGAGCATTGGTGCAAGTGCAGAAGTGGAATGGCAAAGAGACCACAATAAAGAGAAGACTGGTTGATGGGAAAATGGTGGTGGTAAGTTCACACTCCTCGTATGCTGATAAAGCTCAGAAGGATGCAGCCTTCAGTTTGTTTCTGTCTAAACAGACTGTCAATTTTGGCTTTCTCTCTGGCTTATGACATCAATTAAGAGGGAGTAAAAGGGAACTAAGATTAGGAAACAAGCTGGAAGGAAACAAACATTGTTCCCATAGAGCAAATTTTCTTTAAAGTGACTGTATGGGCAGAGCTGCCATAAATTGACAGCATACTCACTGCTCTCAAGGTTATTATTCTTAAAAGAAATGAAGTTTTCAAATAGCAGGAACCTGTGAAATGCAAATAAAAGTTTACAAGTTGGGTACTGCTGTCTCTGGACTGGCTCTTTCCTTTTCCCTATCTTCTGAATAAAGCCTGTCCACCTTAGAAAACTGCTTTTACATCTTTTCACACATCTATTTCCACTAAAGCCCATCAATTCACACACTTCTGTGTGCTTTTTCCGTGTGAGCAAGCCAAGCACACTAAGCAGGTGCTTGAGGTTTACTGTGTGAAAGCCAGCACCTCTGTGCCCATGCCCACATGGTGACCTGCAGCAGGGACTGGCAGGTCCTGATGGCTCCTCCAAAACACTGGCCACAGTGAGAGAACCATGTCTTTCCCACAGGCAGGGGAACCATGGCTTGACCCTCACCTCCCCTTTAACCTGCCTTTCTCCAGCAGCCACATGAAAGCCATGGGTTGGCCAAGCCAGGGTGATAACACTTTTTAGGGACCCTGGCTGTAAGGGTCACTGTTAAAATTAAGATTTCACTTTTGAATGAAGGAAAATACTTTGTTCATTAAAGTTTTTAAAGAGTGGAGCCAAACTATTTTGGTGATGTATTTGCAATCAGCAACATTACGCCTTTATGTGCTGGCTTGTTCTGACTGCATTTTGTTTTAAGCTCTCATACATTTGAAAGGGTGATTTGCTTTCGCACCTCCTCATGGCTGCATTTCTGTGTACATTTTTTCTAATTATTAAACCATCTTCGAAAAGTAGAGAGGTAGGGTCCCTCTTCCATCGGGGTCCTGCTGTCTCTGCCCCTTGCCTCAAACAGGTCTGGGGAGGAGGCCTCATCTTCTGCAGACCGATGAGGTCTTTTTTAGTGTCCCGTTGCATCTGTCGCACACATCCTGTGGCTGTGAGTCACCAGGAGCCACTGAAAAGGCGAGAGGGTCACGAGAAATATTTTGTGACTCATAAGTGCAAAGTTTTCTAGGCCAGAAGCCTGACCTCTGAACTACCCAGGCTACTTCTGCTTCCACAAAAAAACCTTTGTAATATTGAAAGCATCAGTGGGCCATGGTACAATAAACTAGGTGAGGCTTATATTTCTGTCAAGCCAGCAGTAATATCAAGGAAAGTAAATTTGTTTCTGGAAGCTGAGCCTAATTTTGCAATCTGTTTGTCATTATATGCCGCTTAATTAAGTCTGAAGATGTTAAAAGAGAAACAACTCAATTTGCAATATAAAAATAGCTTTGCTGTTTGCTCTAAAAATTATGCAAAGATGTAAAACATGACAACTGGATTTCCACTGACTTCAGAGGTTACTGCAGCAGACATACCTGCTGTCAGCAAAAGGTTTATATTAATCTTTTCCTTTGTGCCTTAGGAATGTGCCATGAAAGGAATTGTCTGCACTAGAGTCTATGAAAGAGTGTGAAGAAATTCCGTCTCTGCAACAGACTGGGACTGGCTCTTAAAACTCGGCTTAGTTCAGTGACCAAAGCCTCATGCACTGTGCTTCTTTATTTTCTTATTTCCTTTTATTGGGAAAATGACTATACACTATAATTTGATATTTCAGAGCCATAGTGTAACTAATCCGAAGTATTGTGATGATCCAATAAAAGCTTCTCAATACATAAAATTGAGTGTCTCCACATGAATGATTTATGTTTTCCTTCTTGGATGGAGCCATCTTTTCTGTTGCTTCTGTCTGTATAAATGTTCAGACTATTTCTGAGTAAAATGGTGAAACACAACTGATCTGCCTCTAGGAGTGGGTTAACACTGCTTGCTTGCTATGTGTAAAAATTCTCATCTCATGGATTCAATATTCCTTTCCTGTAAAAGGTTTTATTTCTGAATAGTTCCTATAGGGAAAATAATCTTTACCACCAGTATTTTTTATTTTCAGTGTGATTTATTGTTTCAGCCTTATAGTTTTACCACATTTTTGTTTCATTCTTATCCCAAAATGTTTATACTTCTTTCAGTACCACTTTTAATGTCCTGGCATTTATTTGCAAATGAACAACTACTGGAGGAAAAAATCATCAGAATATATTCCACGGTTTTTTGCCAAACAGCTCTTGAACTGTGAAACAAAGTGTGGAGCAGGTGTGAATGAACTGCAGAAAACTTAAGGCCAGAGAGCTTCATTTTGGAAACTGCTCAGCAATCCACTCTATTTCTAGCACAGCGTTTAACCATGTGCTTAATGTTAAGCATACAAAGGAGATTTCTTTGGGTAGAGTTTGCTACCAAGCCTGGCTGAGTAGCAAAGGTATTCATTCCTGCCATTGCACTTACTCTCTGCTTTTAGCTAAGAAAAAAACAGACAAACCAAACCTAGACTTCTGGAAACCTGTTTAATGAAAAAGCACTGTAGCAGCTTATTAATTTTTGCCTACATTAACTCGTTTTCAGTAACACCACAGCATTCATGCTAACCACATGGAGTATTCCATTCCTTGTCATTGCCTCCATGCCATCACACAGGGCTCTCCCTGCCGTCTCTGCGGGGTTAAAACAACTGTGAGAGGCGCATGTGTTTATTTTGGCTTGTTAGGAGCCGCAGTGCTGATGTGAACCTTTACCTACTGGTTTTACAGTCAAGGACATGAATTCCCAAGGCTAGGAAAGATCCTGAACGTCAGAATCTAATTGGTGTGGCCAAGCAGATAGTTAAGAGACGAATATCGTATGTAAATGCAAAATGTAAAGGTCATCTTTCTTCTCTACCCATCACTGCAAAAGCTAGAGACTGGGTCCAGCTTTGGACACACTTTTATGTAATTGCAGATGAACAGGAGGCAGCTGCCAGAAGGCAAACAGGATGAATCCTAGACAATATGAGCTGTGAGAGAAGGCTGTGAGATTTATGGACAGCAGTTTTAACGAAGAGTTTATCCTGGTCTCTTAACTTAGATGGAGGGACAAATTCCCCATCTTTAGACTTACCATTAAAACTCACCTCTGTGAGTGTCAGAGTTTCTGTGATTCCAAGTCCTCAGTAGCTGTAGCAAGGAATGGAGGCAGCATGACACCCCTTGTATCGTCTTTTGCAAACAGATTGTAATCAAATATTTTAAGTGAAGGCCATCCACCAGGCTTCCATAAGAACAGTCATACAGCATGAACTGTTGTTGCATGTGAGCTTCCAGTTTACTCTCCTAGACACTTAACAGAGAGCTGAAAACACATTTCTTACAGCTCAGAAACTGTGATGGCCTGAAACTGACATAGGAATCTGGATTTTTTCGCAGTAGTTCTTCATTCTCTCCTCTTGCAGTGCAACATGGTCCCAGAGAGGCTGCCAGAGCTGCCTGCCATGGCCCAGCTCAAGGAGGGTGGAAGCCATCCGGAGCCTTTCAAGCAGAGCTCGTCTCTCGCCCCTGAGCCACAGGCAAAGGAGTAGTTACTGCTGCAAACAAGCTCTGTATTTCCTTTGCTTTTCCTGCTGCAACCTGTAAATGCTTCTCTGAGGTTAAATGGAAAATTTTAATCCCCTAAAAAAATTTCAGTTTTCATCTTATTTCCTTGACAAAAGGAAATAAACATTCACTTTGGTACAAACTGTGTTTTTTCCAGATCTGGAAACAGTAAAAAAAGAAAAAACGAAGGACTCCTTACCTAGTCCTCATTTATTTAGTTACTATCTTCTCCTTCTTTGTGACATAACCTGTGTATATCCTCTTATCCATATGGAACTTTTAATTGCATTTATTTTTCCAGAAACTTGGGATTAAAATAATGGTATCTTCGGGTTTTTAAATTCCTAACTGAAAGCAGATACACTATTAGAAGCCTAATATTTGGCACTTTCACTCTATACAAAGGTCATTTAAAAATGTCATGAGAGCTGGAGACTTTCCAAAACAGGAAAAGTGCAACAGAACTGATAGTGTTGAAGGCAAAAACAATAAGGCAGGTGGTACAAATCAGCTCAGGAATGCAGCGTTTTGGGATACTGGTGTCTGTAAAGCAATCCTTGGGGTTTCCAGGAGAATTTAGGGGGAATATGAATTGTGGAGTCTCAACGTCTTTTTTATGTCTTACTGTAAATCAGCTTTTCTTCTTTACTAAACTTTTTACATGGGCCAGATACTTATGGAACAAACAGCTAGACTGAGGTATGATGCCTGTGTCTTGAACTGTGCCCGCACCTCCCAAGGCGATGGGAAACAGCTGCATGGGGTATTCGTCCTCCGCTTGCTACGACCTGCCAGCGTTGCCCGCTTCTGCCCTGCCCGATGTCTCCTGGGGCAGGAGAAGCAAGCTGGCATGACAAGAGCCCACCTCAGCCCCAGTGCATCCAGAGGGAGCACTGAAATACAATACAAGCTGCATCTGGACTTCAGGTACCATAGCTCTTGCCTTGGACTGGACAGAATTTGGCAATTTGTGATAGAAAGCGTCTTGTGGTGATGTATAGCTAAACCTGGGATACCGTACCCAACACCCCGTTCTTTTCCATGTGGAGTGGAGCAGAGAGGAGAGGCAAATCCCCTGACTCTCCTGCAAAGGAATCCTTGTCCTTGCTGATATCTCAGATACCAGCTGTTTTAGGTATGTTCATTTTGGAGGCAACTGTATTCTTGCTAAGTGAATTCACACCCATCCAGGGGCTCAGCACATGGTCTTTGCTGCTGTTTCAGTCACGCAGAAACCTTGTCACCTATAGGGACAGTTTCACTAGACAGCAAACATACGGCTGAGAAGTTCTAGACACAGCAAAGATTCAGGGACAAGGATCAGGCTGTGTTACGAAGCTCAATTGTGCTTCAGAAGATGTACTCACAACTTACCACATTTTTTTCATAGAGAAATAACTTATAAACACTGTGCCATATAGAAATTACTCAACTGTGTCATTTCAGACTTTGTTACCTTCCATAATTTTCATTTTGGATTAAAGATGTTCTGTTGATGTCTGGGATACAAAGGAGTGAAAGGTTAGCAGTGCTGAAGGGGTAATCAGTCAGAAATAACTAGCCTGATGCCATGAAAAAATTGCCTTCAGAAGTCCTGGAATTTAGATGTAATCGAGGTCTTTGTTAGGGAGGCAATTAGAGCATATCCTTGCCATTTCAATGCAAAATGTTGTGATTGGCTATTGGCCACTGTGCTGCAGATGGGAAACACAAGAAAATGATGTTATTTGGACTAAAGGGCACAACAGCATTGGGAATAACGCCGCCCCTGAGACACTACCGAGAGAGAAAGCTGTGTTAGACACTGTTCATACAGTATTTTCAAAGGAGATGGTGCTCTTTTTACCTTTCGAGTAGCAAATCTGTATTTAAATATACTTTCCTCAAATGTTACAAAAACTTTTAAAACTAAAATCAGAAGGAATCCATGATTCAGGGATTAGGAATGGTAGGGTGAATGGATTACAGCTGGATCTATTTTCAGGTCCTCAACAGAGTATTAATTGAAAGTATTTGAAGTATTTTTCATATTATTTGCTACACTGTGATCACCAATATTAATGATATTATTTTTGAGAAAGGTAAGGCAGGGAAGAAGGGTTTTCTACTTAATTCCAAGTGAACGCATCTACTTCCTGGCACATTCCCTTGAGGACAAGATTTCCTTAAAGGCACCTCTGTCAGCAAAGGAATCAAAAACACTGCAAGAATTGATCTTATCCTTCAAGCTTATAAACACTCTCACTGTCAGTTACAGCTAAGGAGGAGACATCTGTCCTGAAGCTGTGGGACATGCCAGATAAAGCACTGCCTATATCAAGTTCGACAGAGTTTTAGGGTTTCTTTGGGAAATCTGTATACATAATTACCAGAAAGGAGAGATATTTAATGTATCTAGCTACTGTACAACACTTATACATGCCAACAATAATCTCATTTATCTCTCAGATCCTAGCATGGATTTCCAGAGCTAAAATCTAAGATACATATACATGTTTCACTTGAAAGCTCTGCACATTTGATATTAAAATCTGTGAGATAGTAAAGGCGGAGCCCTCAGTTGCCTTGTACAGAGAATCTCCTAGCAGAGGGGCACAGCTTTGTACAGCGTTGTGCCACCTTCTTGTATCTTGTACCATACAGTATTCAGAGTTTTACAGCTTCTGACTTTTACAAATTTCTTTAAAAATTCCTTTAAAAAGAATATTAATTCCTTCACAAACCTCCTCTCTTTATGAACGGTGGAAAAATAAGGCTACAAAGGATTTTGACACTATAAGACATACTATTCAAGACCCCTAATTACCAAGTTAATACAAGTGTTTTCATTTAAGTTAACAAGAGAGAGAGCAGCCAGATTACGAAAGGTTAGATGCATAAATGTCTCCGCTTTTCAGATAGGATCTGAGGCCTCTGGCCAGAAGCACAGGAACCAGCATTAGGGCTCTCCCTGGTGCTTCCTCTTTCTGGGGAACTTGGTGTAATCAAGAAGCATCATCACAGTTTATACTGGCTCTGCCTCCTGTTGGGCAGAGAGCGTGTTGTGAAATAAAAAGGCAATCATTATAGTCTAAGCTAATGATTTTGGAAAACTTGGCTCAAGGAAGAGGAATAATTTTTTAAGACTGTATTCCCTCCCTTTTTCTTAAGAATGGGGGCCTATGTGGGTAAATCATTTCAAACCAACCTAATTTTCTTCTACACAGAGTGACAAGTCTTGTGGATGGAAGAAAAGCAGTAGTGGTCACCTCTATTGACTTCAGTAAGGCTCTGACAGTAATCCATAAAACATGTTCACAGATGCTATAAATTTAGGCTAGATTAAGCTGCTGCTACAGAGAAGGGGTACAAATTGATGCAAAACACATACTTGGACTGTAAACGGTTCACTGCCAAAGTGGAAGGATGTATCAAGTGGACTTGTGCTGGTCCAGTCCTATTCAATCTCCTCATTAATAACCGGGATGTTATTTATAGACTGTACAGAGATGAGAGGAAATGCAAGTATACCGGAGGGCAGGGTTCAAATTCGAATGATCTCAACAAGCTCAGGAAATAGTTTGAAACAGCCAGGGGGACATTTAAGGAGGAAAAATGTACTAGGCAATATGGGCAGCAGCACAAATACCAAATGGGGAATAAGCAAGAACTAGTGCAATCACTGGGAGTTCATAGTGGATCACAGACTGAATATGAGTGGCAAATGTAGCATTACCAAAAAAAGGCAAACCTGATACTGGGATGCACAATCAGGAGGATAGCCAGTGAGCTGGGGTCACCTGTGTGCTCTACTTGTCACCAGTAAAACCTCCAGGATGCACGCTATCGTGCCTAGTTCTGAGTAATGCAGTGCAAAATGAATGGATCAATGGAGAATTCAGAGAAAAGCAATGAGGTCTAAAAAGCACGCTCTAAATGGAAGTGTGAAATTACTAGGGAGAAGGGATTCAGGGAAAGGAAACTGGCCAAGGGCACAGAAGACTAGTGACGCGTCAAATTCCTTGGATAGGTAAGATGTGCAATATACGTAGATCTACACACACACGTACATGCACACACAGAGGATTATCTGTTAATACATATGGTTTTATTCAGAGCCAGTGACACAGGACCAAGCTCCTGTGACTACTGTTCTCCACCACTGAAACTGCCCAGGAGTTGATGCAGCTGGGACTAACCTCACCTTTGCTTTACCTGCTATGAGAGTGACTGTTCACTGGATCTCTCCTCAGCTACCCAAGTACATGTGCTATTTGGTTGAAAGCTTGGCACGTAAAGCAAAAAAGGCAATTTGAACAAGAACTATAGCAAAAGAGTAGATTACTCAGAGCATGAACAACACTTCTAATTTCCTTCTACTACTCATATTCTCTAACTGATCTGTCATACAAAATAGGAGATTGAAGTTGCTTGCACATGAAATGCAAAACTAAAAGAAGGTAGATTTAGACTAGATAAACAAAGAAATTTTTCACAATGACTGTGGTGAAACACTGACACAGGTTTCCCAGAGAAGTGGTAGATGCCCCGCTCCTGAAAACATTCAAGGTCAGGTTGGACGGGGCTCTGAGCAACCTGATCTAGTTGAAGATGTCCCTGCTCATTGCAGGGGGGTTGGACTAGATGACCTTTAAAGGTCCCTTCCAACTCAAACTATTCTACTATTCTATGATTCTGCGAAATATATTGGCAGAAGATATTCCTTTGCTCAAGATATATAAGCAGCTGGATGCTAAACAGTTTGAGAAAAAAAAAAAGAAGACAGAGAGAGAGAAAATCTGAAATAAGTAAAAAAAAATCTGAAAACTGTGATCATTTCAGAAATGATGAAGAGCAGAAGACACTGTGTCTCCTGAGAAAGCTATGCTTGTCACCCTGTCACTGTCACTGTTATCGAGGGAGTGACCAAATGGTGATTAAGTGTCATTTTCCCAAAGCTTTTCTAGGATCAGCAAGGAATTGTTGTACTGTTCTTTCACATAAGTTTCAGATTATTCACAGGGACCTGTAAAAACAGTAGAAGAATGTGCTTTTTGACTTAATTTTGACTGTACTCAAGCCAGAGTTCTTCCCTAAAATCCATATAATAGCATCAGCTCTGGATTCCCAGAGCAGGGATTGCTTATGTGATAGCTGTGAGCCCTTTGAGGATTGGTGGTCATATGCTGAAGACAAATGTTGGACAAAAGATATTCTCAAACTCTGCATCAACAACAGCTCTTCCACCTGAAACCAGCTTGGAAACCCCCTGACAGCTCTTGTTGGTCAGCATAGGGGTTTCGATATGATTTATGGTTTTGAGGTAAGGCTGTGCTATCAGAATGGATACCTTAAAAAATAGTTAAGGTGATAAGGAAAATGGCCAGGATTATTTCTTGCTGCTCAAACAAATTCATGGTCACCTATGCTGTTGTCAAACACTGCTGGGTATCTACTGGGTCCCCACTGGTGGCAGAGCTCACCTAGACAGACTGATGGGGGACTATCCCCGGGGACTGGGGAAACAAACCATTCCTGAAAAATACCCAGCATGGGTATTTTTACTTAACTCCCTCTTAACCGGGAAGATGGAGATTAGCCCATTCAAAAATGGGCTAACCTTCAGAGTGGTTTCAAAGAATGTTTATCAATATGTTGATAGGCATTTTACGTATATAAATATATTAAAAAATAGATAAATATAAAGTTTATATATAATATATGTAATATATATATAAAATATAAAGTGGCTCAATACATGCTGTCCATGCTGTGCGCTGCTACAGGCGGCAGTCACAGCTGTGTTGCTTCCTCTGTGCGAGATCCTACCCAGTGCACCCACAGTACTTTACCTCGTATGGGCAGAGGTCTGGGATATGTCCCCACTGGGATGTTTCATCCAGGAAGGCCAGGGATGGTGAGATTTGGCCAGGGTTCTCCCAGCAGCCTGTGGCATCCTACTCTGGCAGAAACAATGGCTTTGAATCAAAGCAATATGTTTTGGAAAAAAAAACCAACAAAACAAACCACCCAAAAAACCAGAACCACCAAACAAAAAACCCTACACAACATTTAGATGAGTGGTATCAAAAGCACATCTTTTCTCCTTTCTGCCTATAGCTCAACTTTGTTCCTCCTGGCAACACACACTGCTCACAGCACACCGTGCCCCCCCTATCTGTTTTTACCAGACAGAAAGTCCACACTAGCTGCTCTCTGCCTCTTCTCCTAACTCCTCATTTTCCATAGCTATTTAAATGACTGGTTTAACTTACTTTCCCATTAATGCACCTTCATCCCAATCAGCAGGGAGGCGAACAGCGCGGGACCTGTCCGGGCTTGTGTGAATGCTGGGTGTTTTCAGTCTGTGCTGGTCTGCGTGGCTGGCCATGCGTATAGGTGTACGCACAGCATCTGTGCGTGTGTGTGCGGGCACAGGCGCCTTTCGGGAAGACAAACTCTGCCTCGCTGCTGATTGCACCTGGGGCATGGAGTCGAGGCAGCCTCACCTCTGTGGGGCTCCTGGATTCAGCTGCCCAAACAGATGTGGCTTCTGCTTTGCCTTCTGTAACTCAGCCATGCCTTTCCCTCCATTTCCATCCCTCAGTCAGGCCGCGGTTTAACAATGAGTTTTAACATGTATAATACTTGATCTGAGCCCATGTAAGTGAATTGCTGAATTTAGGTTTACTCTCCTTTTGAACCCTCACCTCTGATCTTCTTCTCAATGCAGTGCGGACTTCTCCACCTCACCCACCGCAGACGTCTCCATCTGAGATACCTCCCTATATAACCCACGGAGAATGATAAGCACCTTTAGGAAACAGTTTAACTGACCTATTTGAAATGTCTTTAGGAGATGAATAACAGCTTAGAATTACCTGCTTTTCTTCACTGGCTGTTAAGGGATATGTGTTATTGTCCAATACTTGATGCAACAGCTCACTGAGCTGAAGGTTTAGTAACTCTCACCACTATTTTGGCTAACAGGTCTGCCACTGAACTTTCTTTGACATCAGACCTCGGAGGAGCCCCCAGCTGGAGAGTGGTGGTGTGCTGGTGATGCAATGAAAACCCTCCTACATTTCTGACTGTGTGCCAGTGACACAGCACAATACTCATCTGGAAAATTTGATCCACATTTTCTAGACAAGATCAACTCTGACTGAAGATCATCCATGGAGATGAGCGGAGAAGGTGACCTGCTTCCTTCCACTCCGATGTGAAAGTGTGGTCCTGATCACATACACGCATACGTTGTTAAGTGTGGTGGTGTTGGTTCATTTGCCCCTGCACGCATGCTGCTGCCTTGCTTCCTGCCCTTTCTATGGATTTGACAGCTGCCCCGCCTCTGGGTCTAAGCAGTTGGGCAGTACTGATGGCTGCTTTCCAGTTGGTTTCCTACCCTAACTCGAAAGTAGCTTCAACTTGTTTGCAATTGTAGTGTTAGGAAAACATGTGGGAACCTGAGGGGCTAAAAGGTCCCTCTTGACTAAATGAAACAATATGCTGTTGTATTGTCATAACCTAGTTTGGACTCCCAGGAGACTTCCATGAATCTGACAAACACTCAAAATGCTGGAAGCAAAACTAACTTTGAAAACTTGTTCCTCATTTGTTTCTAAAAATACTGCAGCTTTTCTGCTCGCAAAATAGTAACACAAAATAGCAACAAGATTCTCAAGCTTTATTTATTAAATCAGGAAATTACTCAGTATTCTCCCAAGTAGTCTTTGCTTTTTCTTCCTCTTCTCTTGTTAAGTCTGCAGAGTACTTGCAGCAGATGGGGAAAGGGCAAAACATAGAAAGGATGTTAAGAGTTCAACAACAGCATGCTGCTTATGTCCCAGAGAAAGGGGGGACATCACCTCAGGGACTTGAGCTGAGCATCCACATTATGATAACATGGTGGAACATTCAGATCCAAAGCCAGGCGACAGGAATGTGACCAGGGTCACTCCCAGGTGTGGTGCAAGGATGTACCACAGCCAAGAGGAAGGGAACTCTTTTTTCAGTAGCAGAGAATTCTCCAAGAACCATCTGGATTTGAATAGAATTACTCGTTAGAGGAAATAACTTATAAACGATGACACTATCCTTTGTAATTTACATGCCTTTCCACACACATCCTTTTCATAACACACAAATACACACACACAGAGTTGATGTACTTCTACTGCTTACAAATCCATTCATAGGCTACAACATTTTTTAACCTTGCAAATTAATGAGAAGTCTCTCAAGCTCTGAGGAAGAGAGAACATGGCCAAAAGGCAGAAAACCTGAGGTATCCTCTTTAGCATCTAAATGTAAGGTAGGAATGCAAGGTCCTGCACATGGGTCAGCGCAATCTGACAGGCTGGGTGGAAAATGGATTGAGAGCAGCCCTGTGGAGAAGGACTTAGGGCTGTTGGTTGATGAGAAGCTCAGCATGACTCGGCAATGTGAACTTGCAGCCCAGAAGGCCAACTGCATCCTGGGCTGCATCAAAAGAAGCTTGGCCAGCAGGTTGAGGGAGGTCATTCTGCCCCTCTACTCCACTTTTGTGAGACCCCACCTGGAGTACTGCGTCCAGCTCTGAGGCTCCCAACATAAGAAGGACATGGACCTGTTGGAGGGAGCCCAGAGGAGGGCCACAAAGATAATCAGAGGGTTAGAGCACCTCTCCTATGAGGACAGGCTGAGAGAGTTGGGGTTGTTCAGCCTGGAGAACAGAAGGCTCTGGGGAGACCTCATAGCAGCCTTCCAGTACTCAGAGGGGGCCTACAGGAAAGATGGGAGTGGACTCTTGATCAGGGAGTGTAGTGACAGGAGGGGGGGTAATGGTTTTAAACTGAAAGACAGTACATTTAGATTAGATATTAGGAAGAAATTCTTTACTGTGAGGGTGGTGAGACACTGGAACAGGTTGCCCAGAGAAGCTGTGGATGTCTCATTCCTGGAAATGTTCAAGGCCAGGTTGGATGGGGCTTTGAGTAACCTGGTCTAGTGGAAGGTGTCCCTGCCCATGGCAGGGGGGTTGGAACTAGATGATCTTTAAGGTCCCTTCCAACCCAAACCGTTCTAGGATTCTATGAAGAGAGAAGTTTGCTTTCGTTAGTTAACCCAAGCAATCCATTAGCTTTTCTTAGTTAACCCAAGTAATCCATTAGCTTAAAATGCAATAGTGTGATTGAGTCTTCTTCAATGATTTATGGGGAAGAGGTGAATCTGAAGGCATAGCAAGAGTACATCACTACACATCTTCAGACTTACCTTCTGATGCTTCTGTATGATATCTACCTAGTCTTTGGTCTTACAAAAAGCCTATAGACTCTCACAAAAGTGAGGTCAGTAAGAGTCTGTGAAAAAGTAAAAAGACTCAACAGGATTTATTGTTAATTGTTATAACCTACAATATTAATTGAAACACATCTGCTTTTTTAGAGACTGTAAGATTATTCTTCATCCCTTCTGGAATTTTGTTTACAACTTCTATAGGAAAGACATTCTTCTCTATTAAAGTGTGATGTTTTTTCTCTAAATATATTCATATTTTCTCTCCTGGATGTGACTAGCACCTCTATTAATAAGAAATAAATAGGGGATGATAATTTAAGAGAACATTCCTGAAAAGGATGCTTTCTCTGACAGGGTTATCTTGGTTGCTAGCAATAGGAAAGCAGAAACATTTGTTATCAGATCTTCTGGCTAAAAGTGAACGATATTTGTAATCCGACTGCAACAATACAATGAAGCCAGGACTAGTGCCCTTTGTGTTAGCCTCTACTAACACATAGAACAGTTTCTGCTCCAAGGAGCTTATGGTACAAGGACCTGGAGTATCACAAGTCTCTGGGAATGCAGATTTACTGCTGCATGGCAGCTAAATAGTAATGGAGAAAAAGAAGTAAAACGGAGTTGATCTTTTTGGATTCACTGATTGTAGCTGAGAGAGATTCTGAAATAAATACAAGCAATTTCCACAGGCTGGAGAAATTTCATGCTTGCACAGAGGTCAGGTTGCACGCTTTTCTTTGCAAAATTAATTCCATGCATGTTATGAGAACTCTGTTTCCATTGAGGTTTGTGTCCGCTCCCCAGCCCGCATAATCAAACTGCAACATCTAAATTGGTGAATATCCAAAAATGTAACAAGCAATCAGGGTAGCTGCTAATCACAGAACTTAGGAAGTGATGCTCATTTTGAAAGAAGCGGACTGTAGGTTTGAAAGACAGCATGTCCTCTCCCAACCATCAGCGCAGCATTTGCTGTTCTGTCATCTTCTTGAGCAGATCTGATCTGCGTTTGTGTATCCACAGCAAAGCAAACTACTTTTTACTGTGTCTTTTTCACAACCAAAGACTCACCAAGCACAGTCTAGTCACATTCATACAAGTGCAAACTAGGACAGGACAACGTGGTGACCAAAAGTGAACTGTGGAAGCTGTGGAAGACAGGTAAAAGGAGCCATGTGTCAAGATGTAGAGGGGAAGATCATTTTGTATCTGTCATTTCATAAAGAAGCCATGGCCAGAGTATCTTGCACTGACTTGTTTGCAGTTTGAACATGCAGAAAGCTTATTGCTTTTCTTTTTCACCTCAGCACGACGATCCGTCTCCCAAGACACTTACTTAAGGAATTACCTCTTAATCACATACAAAAGTTGACATTGATTTCAAAGTGAAGGAAGAAAAGTCTTTCTATGGAAAGAAAATAATATTTTCTCTTTTTCCATTATTAACCCAAGCAGAAGGAAGTCTGGTTCAGTAGGTACTGCACCAAAAATGACCTCGGACAACATTGGTCTTCGGCATGGTCAGTGAGCGTACATAGCCACCTGTAACAAACAATCGCAGGAAATCCAGCCATCAGGGAACGGAAAGTTCAAACATATGAAATCCAACACATGTATTATTTATTCCCATATTAAGCATGATACTCAAGATGGATGAATGGTGGAACAGTAACTCCATGTAATGTTTATAGCCAGGAAAGAAAAGCTATTTATAAAAGCTAAATAAAAAACACTTGGTTTTGTCCAACATTAAAAGTTTCTGTATGAAAAACTGTGAAATACGTCATACTCTTTTTGTTCTGTGTATGTTTTCCAATCAGAAAAAGAAAATAATGATGAATAATATTGCCTCATTTGTTAGAAAGTAGTACTGTTTACACTGAAAACACTCAGAAGAAAAAATCATTTTAAAATGTTCTCTCTGAACAAGAAAAGACAGAAAAGAATTCTTACAAAAATCCCACTTATGTTAAGCACTAGTTTTACACTTTCCAATATAATTCACTTTAGAGTTTCATGCCAAAGTCTCTTCTCTGTCTAGGTAAGGTAACTAAGTTCTTTTCCTTGCTTGTGCACTGCCTTACTGGCTGTAGGTTATTCCCTGTCTCAAGTTTCCCTCACACAGGCTCTGCAGGCGAAAAGTTTGGGTGTCTCATGCTAAGGAAATCCTTGCACTAAGGATTTCAAGGATTTCACTTGGCTAGGACTCAGTGTTTCATGTTCTAATGTTTTGTGAATTTTCCAACATTATGCTCAAGTACCTGTTAAAAATATGATCCAACAGCTGTGATGGCTTCTTGTGTATATAAATTTGCCTCTGTTTTTGTTCAGGGCTTTTTGAGAGTATCAGATTTCTATGGATTATCTTATACACATGGATATATAATAATGTCCTGTGAACTTGGGTAGGGAATAGAGCAAAAAAGATGATTCTTTATTCCCAAATTTTCCTGGAAAAAAGCAGCTTTGAATTAAATTGGAGATGCCACAGACTCCAGACTATGGCAAACTTGAAGATACAGTTCAGCGAGAGGATAAAAGAAACACTATACTACTAAAAATGTCAAAATGCTTTAATGAAAATAAAAATAACATTTGCAAAAAATCCATTTTCTGTTCCAACACTATCGCCTAAGTCTACTGATAACAATGATCACTGCAGAAGTACATATTTTAATATGAAGGGACCCTTATGTGAGGCTGAACAGCTAATAACAGAGCTAATAAGCCATATTAGATTTCTGTGTTATGAAGGAAACCAAGGACTTTAAAGTTTTTCTTAAAACTGATTTCTCCTTGCAAAGATTAGGGGGATATTTAGAATCATAGAGTCATAAAGTCATAGAATGGTTTGGGTTGGAAGGGACCTTCAAAGATCATCTAGTCCAACCCCACTTCCATGGGCATGGACATCTTTCACTAGATCAGGTCGCTGAAAGCCCTATCACGTTGTGACCTTGGATGCTTTCAATGATGGAGCATCCACAGCTTCTCTGGGCAGCCTGTTCCAGCATCTCAGCACCTTTAATGTAAAAAATGTCTTCCTTATGTACAATCTAAATCTACCCTCTTTCAGTTTAAAACCATTGCCCCTTGTCCTGTCACTACAGGCCCTGGTAAAATTTCTCTCTCCATTTTTCTTATAAGCCCCCTTTAAGAACTGGAAGGCTGCAATAAGGTCTCCCTAGAGCCCTCTCTTTGCCAAACTAAACAATCCCACCTCTCAGCCTTTCTTCATAGGAGAGGTGTTCCGGCCCTCGGATCATTTTTGTGGACCTCCTGTGGACCCACTCTGACAGATTCATGTCTTTCTTGGGCTGGGGACCCCAGAGATGGATGCAGTACTCTAGGTGGGGCGTCGTAAGAGCAGAATAGAGGAGGAGAATCATCTCCCTCAACCTGCTGGCCACGCTTCTTTTGATGCAACCCAGGATATGATTAGCTTTCTGGGCTAAGCGCACATTGTCGGCTCATGTCCAATATTTTATCCACCACTATCCCCAAGTCCTTCTCTGCATGGCTGCTGATTAATTAATTCCTCAGTCTATATTAATATTGGGGATTGCCCTGACCCGGCTACAGGACCTTGCACTTGGCCTTGTTTAACTTCATGAGGTTTGCATGGGGCCACTCCTTAAGTCTGTCAAGGTCCCTCTGGATGGCACCCTTTTCCTCTAGCAACTCCAGTATAAATTCCAGGCTCTGTTCCAATGAGTCTCAGGAGAGATCTCTCACCTGTGTCATTTACCAGTCTCTTGACTGTGATGATGTGCTGTTGAAATATCTCTGAATGCTGCAGCCTCAGCACGGGAGAAACAGGAGTACTTTATACAAAACTATTAACAGAGCATCAAAATGTATTTTGGAGGTGGTGAGGCTAAATGTAATCTGTTTTAACTGAAGTTAATCATCCATGAGTTTTCTGACAAACATTTGCTATCACTTGTAGAAGAAATTAAGACAAGGCACATGACACATCAGTTGGTGGACATGGAGCTGCCACTTGCTATTACTAATAGTAGGCAACACTAGCGGTAACTTGACAAAGTCTCTGCATAGCTCCACCTTATCCAACTACAGAATATTTTCCTCCTCTTTACATGAAAAAAAGCTAGTGCATAGACAGTCTTCATTCATATCTAGCTTTTTTCTAAAAGCTTCATTTCCTAGTTTGCTTTTGATGATTTTCTTAAGTTATCACCTTACTGTTTTGCTGTGTCTACTGGAATTTTTATAAACTATTTTAAAAGACTTCTGAGACGACATGGTGTTGGAGGAAACCGGAATATTGTTCTCCATCCGGATGTTTTAACATAGCTAGCTGCCTTTTATGTAGTACAGAGACAGAAGAGGTTAACTACAGACATGATTCTACCACAGAGGAAGGGGCATTTCCTAAAGTGCGGATCTAGCACGTGTTACATGACACTGCACAGGAATTGCCATTTCAGTGTCTCCTAAAGATGTGTGTGCTTTTATTGTCATCAGGCCCAAACACATGGAACCCTGATATTGTCCAAAAACACAGGACTTTGGATCCCTTTCATTTTGTCTTGTCTTCTGGTCCTTACATTGCCAGTGACCACATTCTCAAGATTCCACTAATAATACTTTACTGGTTGGTTTGGTTTGGTTTTTTTTTAATGAAACTGAGGATCTTGAATGCTAACACTACTCCAAGAAAGGCAGTTTTAAGAACAAAGGAGCAAAGTAATAAACATGGTTAAATGAAATTCAGAAAATATGTGCAAAGAACTGACTGACTCCACAAACACCAAAGCCAGACAAAAAATACTTTTCTATACATTTAACTGGAGAATCATATGGCAGCATTGAATCATAGAATCATCCAGGTTGGAAGGGAGACATGAGTCTTAATGAACTGCAAGCACTATAAAAATGGAGAACGTCATACCTACCTTTAAATTTAATGTTTTGCGTATTATTTCTAGCCAGGTCTTCCCCAGGCTCCTGAATCCGCACTGTGTATTTAAAGGTCAAATATGCCAACCAAATACAACAAATCTAGGGGAATTGTCTTTTCTCTGCTTACTGTGCGTGTTTGTGCATTTTGAAACAGTATCCACTGACAGCGCATCTGAAAGGTCCAGCAATATGTGATTTGGATTCACAAACTCTCACTGAAACATAACAGTTTTGGAAAGGAAGTGAAAGAATTAGATTAAATCATAGAAATCAATAACAGGTGTTGGCTGTAGAAAGAGCACATTAAAAAAGCCACAAATGAGGTCAGCCCACATGTTTTTGAAGAGACTGCATATACAGTGCTTGTTCCCAAAGTCTCCTGGGGTACTGGGACTGAACACTGCTGATGTAGCTTGCTACAGAAAGACAGGATTTTGCAAAATCAGGTGTCCCATAGACTTGGCTGTATCATTGTTCTTCATAATACCTGGCTGGGATAAAAATCTCTGCAGGTTAGAAGTGACACAGACAACCTGACCCTAAAAACAGGCTTTTCTGGCCACATTAACCTTACATGTGAGCATAAGAATTTGGTCTGTATTGCAAGATGACTCCTGCATTTACGGATTTTTTGTTTTTTGTGAAATTCTCTTTTCCCATTTTGTGCCCAGGGAGATAGCACCTGCAGCTAGCAAGGCTGGCTGCCCCATGAAGGGTGGCCAGGTGCCACCCTGCAGGACCTCCTGAGTGTCCTTTCACTGTGTAGGAGCCATTGGCACCTCCTTTCATCTTCACTGCTACCCTTTCAAGTACTTGGGCCTGTGAACAGAAGATCACAAGACATGCAGAAAAACATCAACTTGATTCATGTGCTGATGCAAAGCATCATATTAAATATTCTGTCTTCATATACCCATTATTTTATAGATGGTTCTCTAGGAAAACACTGAGCTAGTTTGCACTCTCCAGGTAAACGTGCTTGAAGGATAGGTTGGGCAAATCAGCAAAAAATGTTTTGGCAGAAAATAAACCACAGGTTATACAATTAATTTCCTATCCAACAGAGAACAGCGTCCCAGAAGAATAGGCAAAGCAGCTGCATGTATAAAATGCTCTTTTTTCATTTGTACACGAGAGAGGAAAATAGTAAATCGGTGATCTAATTCATGTACTTTTCTTGGTATTTTAAATATGTATTAAATAATCATGTGAATGCTTCGGTGCCAGGATTAAGATTTATGTTAAAAAGTCACATGCATCCTAAGCCAGGGACCTCTGTTGATCATACTTATTCTTTTATTTTAAAGCTGTTTTGGGGAAGATGCAGTTAACCGAACACGACTTACGAAGACTTTGAAGTCAACAAACTGTATTACAGCAGATGCCTATGGAATTCTTTTTGGTGGCAGATTAGTGAAATTTATATTCATTAAGAATTAGTGCTTTCCAACACTAATGATGTGACTCATTACCATGCAGAAATCCTGGCACGGTGCTGAAGAATGTGAGAATTTTTAGTATTCTGAGAAAGTTTATACCTGTAATCAGACAAGAGGACACTCCAAGACCCTGACAATCAAATGACAACATCTAACTAAAACATTTGCTCTTCAGCCTCTGCTCAGAAGGTATCTGGATCTTGTAACAATTTTTGCTCTCTTGTGATGTACTGTTCATTTTCCACCCTGCCAGGTGCAATAGGGGCATACGGAAAACCCATGACGTGAAACAGATAGTGTGATGGGGGAAGAGGGCATAGTATTTTCTTTATATCTTCTTCAAAGTTTGAAACTACATGAGTGGCCTAAAAGCCAATGCTAATACATAGCTTTATTTTCTTCTTCCATGTCGTTTGTCATTGAATGGTTGTCAAGGGCAGGAGGGCACTGAACTTCCTTCTAAAAAGAAATGCATGGTAGATGAACATGAAGAAATGTGTGGGTAGACAAATAATTAGAAGAACAAAAACTAGAAGGCCAAATTTTAATGCTACCCTCCTCATGCATCTATAATCCTCAGTGACAACTCTGAGGGGTTTTTTTCAGCTTAAAAAACACTTTCTGAGTCATCACTCTCACTGGCTGTGTGCCACCTCTATTCTTAGTCATCCATGCGACAGCCTGAGTTACTCAGGGTGGACAAAGTGCAAAGTGGTAGAAATATTGCCATATATTTTTCCTCCAAGTGTAAGTCATCTCTGGCCTGCTATTCGAATGCATATGCCTAATGCCTAATGAGACATCTAATCCCTATGGCCACCCCTGGAAAGACATAGCAGATAATGCAAAGCCCTGGTCCTCACCTGCGTCTGCTGGAACGCCTCTGGGACCAGCACCATCCTGTGCTCCTTGTGCCCAGCCCGATGGGCCATGGCATCCCAGAGACTGCAGCCAGCCAGACCTATTTCACAAGGTACTGCCAGCCCCTGTGCCAGGCACGAACCCAGAGCACTGCCAATCACTACGGCACCCCGGTCGGGGAAAGGCCTGAAGCAAGGAGGCTGGGATATTAATGAACCCACTTTCCTTTTCCAGGCTCTATTTTGCACAGGGTGGGGTGCAAGCAGTTCTGGAAAGCGAAGGAAGCCAGCAAGCCCGCCGCCCACTATCTCAGGACTGCTCCCTGGGCTGGATGTTAAAGCTGGACATCCTCATAGAAAACTTCGGTAAGTGGGGCCAGGACCAAAAGCCATTTCCTGAGAAGTTTGGCGGCTTGTCCTAGCAGGGCAGGACCCCGCTCCTCCCTCCTTTCGCAGGCATTTGGACCTGCTGGAGCGAGCCTGGCGCCTTGCCCCGGGGAAGCTGCCGTCAGCACCAAGCACAGGCTTCCTGCCCCGAGCTGCACAGGCAGCGTTTTGCTCTCTTGGTAAATGGTGCTTGCTATACCTGTATGTGGTTAGTTGGCAGCTGTTCAGGTATTGTAAAAATACAACAAAACACAACCAAAATTACCAATAAACAGATAACAGCAAACACCCTGGTTGGAAGCCCATTGAAGTCAATGGGAAGACTCCTGCTGTCCTCAGTGGGCTTTGGATCAGACCCAAAGACTGTCTGGCCTTAGATAAGGAGAGTTTGTGTCAGGATTATAACACCTAACCTGGGTAGTACCCAGGCTTACTTACACAATTGATTTTTCATGAATTATCCCAAATTATCTTCCTTATTTAATATCATATCTTACTGTCTTAAGCTCTGGAACAGTGAAGCATTCAGCTTGTGCCTAATCTTGAATGTGCAATTAGTGTCCTGGACTTTGTGCCCTCGTTGCCTTTTTTAAGAGTACAGGAAGGGTTTATAATGCTCTTGCCTCTATGAACAATGGTTTTCATTGATACGCTGTTAATTAAAAAATACAGCCCACCACTATCATGTAAACTCATGGCAGATGCCATATTTTTAGTGACCGTGTACTCATATTGGTCCTACTACTTGAAAGATAACACATTTTTGAGGACAAAAATGGGCACAGTAGAAGGAAGGAGTAAGAAAACAAATAAGTAAACATAACATTTAAAGCAGTGGCTGCCGTTTCATTAACAGTCAGTAAAAATGTTACAAAGCTCCTACTGAGAACATTTTTATTCTCTGACATCAAGTTTGTTCATAAGGATATCTCTGTTTTTACTGAATCTGATGGTACTAGAAAGAGAACAGAGCTTAAGGGACTGGGTACAAAACAGGAAGTTCTCTAACTAACAAAGGAGGGAACCAATTTTCGGGGCTACCGATACCCACTGGGCTAAGAATGTAGTCGGTGGTGTAATATTCTTTGGGCAGCTTCCAAACAATGCTGTGTTGTGGGAAGGAAGTTATAATGCAGTTGTGTCTCTGTCTTATATTGACTGCTAGGTCAAACAAAGCCCAGAATGATTTAAAATTCACTTGCTGTGCCACTGCCTACTGCAGCTAGTTTGTGAAGCAGGCTATTGTGGGCGAAAAGGGGAAACAAAAAGCATTTGATCTTCGCAACCCTCATGAGACAGCTTTGAATTTATTGCAACTTTTTTTTTTTTTCAGTCAGCAACAGAACAGATTAGTATCTGATTATAGATCAGCACTTTCACAAATGCTGAACAGCAAATGCTCTCTGGCATCACATACTAGGGATGTGGAAAGAAATTATTCAAATCATTTAGAAATTGCTTGACAGGGCTTTTGAGATAAAGATGCATTAAAATAAATTTGTGCCTAAGCATTGCTTACCTAGAGATAAGAACATGAGCGCTGCAGTACTGGATCAGACTGAAAATCTATTTAGGACCTGATCTCCAGCAGTGGCCATCTATGGATGCAGAGGAAAGCACACAAGAGTAAGCAGGACAGGCACCAAGTAGTCCTTTCCCTCATAAATCCTCCCAGCCCCCAGATATCCATGGATGAGGCACTGCTGGAGCTGGAGCCCGCATGCACGTTCTTAAATCGAAGAGTCTGGATGCTTCCCTCCCCAAATTAATCTAGCTGCTTTTTGAATTGTTCTATACATCTGGTCTTCTCACCATTCTGGGATCTCAATTTCCACCACATAGCAAATTTTAGCAACCACATGAAAATCACAGCCATTTGCCTCTTTTTCAGTGCTTGCCTGTTAACTTTCTGAAGTTCTTGAATTCTGCAGAAGGTGGAGGGAGGAAAACAACCATTCTCGCTTCATCTTCTCCAGACTACGGGTGACTTTGTAAGTCTGTATCACATCTGAGCCTGGTTATTTTTCTACAAGCTAAAGACTGATAGTAGCTTGAAAGATCAAATGATTAGTCAGTCTTTCTATCCCTTATTTTATCCATCTGTAAAATGGGGGTTCTGATGTTAGGCTCATTTTTAACATTTTGTCCTCACCTCCACCCTAATGTCCAGGAAAGCTCACCTAACAGAACTGTTTCAACTCTTCCTGATACTTTAGTAAACTTCTTGACATTGCAGAGTTAATGGAGACTACGGGATTCTCAGCTGCACTGAACACAGCAGGGTTGCACAGCATATGCTACTGTTAACTCAGTTTTCATGCAACTAGCTTGATAAATATGGTTAGGGAGAAATAAAAAAATGTGCTGAAGAAAGAGCTCACCTTTTGCTGTTCACTAAAGTGGTGGGAAGAACTGCACATAGATCACTCATTTACATTTTTCAGCTTGTATATCTGCAAAGCAGAAAGCACAATAGGCCAGAAATGCCCATGTTAGATATAAACGTACCAGCCATGTGCAGCAGAGCAATGAGAATAGCCTGTGCTGAGCTTAGTGAGCTAATTACCGGGAATGTGGTCTTGTCTTCTTGAATCAGAGACGAAATTCCTAGTTACGTTCCCAGGAGAGTGCATAAACCTTAATGCATAAACCATCTTTAAAAAAGGGGTGTGGGGGCAGCTTTTTGAACGTCACATTTCAAATTCCCTGTGGACTTTAGCTAAACCAATTTCATTTCTGAAATTCTGCTTCCACACAAGCACATTCTCTAATATGCTACCAGACTGCCCAGCCACACTGGCTAAAAGAAGCATCCTCCCCTCCCTCTCCAAAACAAGATGTGAAAAAAAATCAGGAAAGTTTGCATTTGCTTTTTAATGAAAATGGCACAAGTATCCTAGAAAGCCATTTTGAAAGGTATCTTGCTGTTATCTTTCAATGAACTTCTATCTAATGTGACTTGTTTGTTATATTTCTTTAAACTCTTAAAAATGCAATAAACGGCCCTGCCCCTTAACTTCAGTGAAATGCAAGCTGGCTGTAATTACTAGAAAATGACATGATTACCTATTCAGGGCTGAAGCATATCCAGCAACAAAGGAAATCCCTGCCCAAAGCAGCAGGGAGGTACTTGACTTCTGCTAGAAGAAGACAAGGGCCATCAAGCCTGCTCACTTTTCCCACTGCCCAGATCAGGCTGCCTAAGAGACCGTTCAGGTCACGATGATGGTGGGCATGCTCGGATGTGAAACCAGCTTTTTCAGCACCTCTGCATCATTTCAAATTCCCTTGTAAAATCTGTGACTCATTCTACCTGATTTATTTGTTCCTTGAATTGGCATTTTGGCATATCACTTGAAATGCTTTGTTTAGACGTTAAATATGGGTCCTTATGCTCTTGATTTCTAAAAAAATTGCTTCAGAACAAAAAAAAAGGATTGTTTTGCTGTCTCACTTACCATCAGACATATTGCTCTGCATTTAGCATTTCCTAAAGAACAGGAGAAGAAAAGCATCTGTAGAGTTCATAGACCTGGGTCCGGTAGCATCACAAACCAGAATCATCCTTTGAGATCATTTAGACCGTCCCTACTCCTCTGGCATCGTATATGAGAAAAGACTGGTCTAACAAAACATGGCAATGTCTTTATTCCTAACACATGAATCAAAGTGGTCCGATACACATTACAGTCATTTAAAGCAATCTTTGTTGTATTTACCCGTCTTATCAATCAAATGTTTAATTGATTAGTTGGCTTTTTAAGCAGTCATGACTGTTAGTGGTTTGGACACAATTTTTCACAATAAAAAAACCCAATAGTTTTGTGAGACGTACTCTTTGCACACTGAAAACTATTAGAGATTTTTCTCTGTTTTTTCTTACCTGTTGATTCCTTCTGCTGATGACTGAAGCCAAGCCAGCTCTCAGTTACCTGTACTCATGGGCATGGTATTTGTGAACAGGAGGACTGTAGCACTGTTTTAACAGGTCCCAAGGGCTGCTTCTGTACTAATAGATAAAAGGGGCCAGTGACCGCTCTCTGGCAGTGAGGCAACTGAAATGGGCTAGCGTCCACAGACTTCAGTGCCCCTGTTCCCTCAAGTTAGGAGACCACATCCAATCTGCTAAGTAGGGATTGCTCCTGGCCTATGGACCATGACGTGAAAAGTGCCAGCTAGCCTAGGACAACACTGACTGACAGCACAGACAATCCTATATGAGGGCTTGGGACTGCGCTCTGACCCTACTTTATTTACTAGCATAGATATTACCTATTGCATACACACAGACTGTCAAGAAGGTGGGATTTGAATGCACATGACTTCTGTAAAAAAATACGCTTTTTCCCCTCTTTTTCCCTTGACAGCAAGAAGAAAAAAATAGGTGTACATTGAATGTTGCACCTCTGTTGCACTTCTCTTCTGCTTGCTCACAGCCGCAGCAGCATTACTGCGCTCCCAGGGAGAATATTTGCCAGGAGCATGAGGATCCTGCGGGAGCATCTATGGCCGGACAGAGGGAAGCATTTGCCAAGGTGCATGCAGTGCACCGTGCTCCCTGACATGCTGCAGTTTCTCCCAGGCACGTCCCGCCAGGGCACTGTGGACCTGCCGCTCCTTGAGCCTGCACAGGAGGTAATGCTGCCAGCAGTTCTGCTTTGAAGTTTCCTCCTGGACACAGCATTTGAGGATTTAAGGAGATTGGGGTTATAATCATCTGGTTGTGAATCCTACGTTGCTTCGAAGGATTCAATTAAATATGCCGCACAATAAAAATGCACGCATAAGAGGTTATTTGGGTTTGGCACCATGCATGGGACTAGAGTCTAACTAGGTCTTTATTGCTAACAACATCTGATTATAACACCGCCTTCATTTCACGAAGGTTGTTTCGCAAGCTTTCTTTCTATTAGCTACACACAGGGATGCCTGCGCCACAAAATGGAGTTTGATGCAGAAATCATCAAAGCAGTGCTGACCAAAAACCAAATTTATGCACAGGTATTTGAAAGGCAGGTTCTGATTCAAAGGTCACCAATGGGCACAGAGAGCTGTGATTCACTCATGTCCACTGGTGTTAACAGGCTGTGAAATCTAATAATGAAAGAAGCTTTTGGTCAGGTTAAAGGCACCAATACCTTGTCCAAGGAGAGTACTGTGCCCGTTCTTGCGGTCAGATGAACTAATTGATTTCTGAACTTTCACAGGGAAAAACAACATTTGGACCTTAGGTCACCTGGCATTGTCTGGGTTCCAGGTGAGGACAACTTAAAATCAATCAAAACGCTTTAAAAGTGAGGGAGGAGAACACATAGTCTCACAATACTTGCACAAGGCCAGGTAGGCATGAATAAACTGGGAATTTTCTTTCAAGGCAAATATTTTCTGCACACTTGGTCACCTCGGATAAATTTCTTTTTTCTAATATCACGGAAATTAATCTACATGTTTCAGTCACACATAACAAAATATTCTTGAAGGTTTATTTGGGTCATTCCAAGTAATCTAACTATCCAGCAGATACGGCAGTGCACGCTTGACCGTCAAATCCTGCTGCACACAGATTTGCGTTCAGCCCTGGGCTTTCGGCTTCTCACTGATAACTGGAAGACCGGTAGTGCTTGCCAAACACACCCAGAACTTAGGTTGCTATTGAAACTGAGTAAGAATAGAGATATATAAGCAGAACAAGATAAAGTTTTGTGATCCATAAAAAAGAAGCAGATGCTTATTTTCACTTATTTATTTCTGAAATAATATTGAATGCCAAAAGAAAAAAGACCATTTTCAAGCAGGTATCATAGTAAAAAGATTATAAATTAGGAACTCTTTCTAAAATGTGTCACCTGTGATTTTGTGTTAGTGCTGCTTTTATTGCTTTTCAGCTGGCACCTGCTAGATGATTTTTGAATATCTACCATTTGGCCACTGTATTTTAACAAGATTTAAAAATTGAATTTAACCTTTTATTTCAAAATTATTCACCTTTTGATAACAGCTTTTGCTTCATGTGACAAGGTGGATGTGCTTTCTTGATAGAAGCAGTTAATGGTCAAGCTTTTCAGATGGTACCAATCAACTTAATTACACTCAATTTATTTAATCTAGCCCCAAGTATTTACCAGAGCTTTGAGATCATCTACAAGAAGTCAGGCTGCATAAACATTGCAAGAAAGGACTAAATATTTGTTTTGGGACCCCATTTACTTAGAAAAGGTGGCTTTCTGGGAATGATTTCCTAGTTTTTGTAAAACTATATGTGTTGAACTACCTTACCGTGCACACACTAGACTCTCAGATTTTTTAGATTTTAATTTTTTTTAAAAAATGCATGGCACAAACTCTTTTGGTCTGCTCTACTGCTAAAATACAAAAGCTAAAGGGGGTTGAGGCCATCTAATGAGAGTGTTTGGAAAATATTTCAAACATTTCTATCAGGGCTTTATTTGTGATTCATATGTCAAAGCAGCATAGACTTACACAAATAATGTGAATGCTCCCCAGAGACCAATTTATTCCTGGATTCTTTTAATCTATTGTATTCTTAATCTTCAGGCAGCGTAAAGATCATGAGGAATGTGCTTTACTTTCATGTGCTTATAATTTTCTCCATGTGAATACAAATATTGTAGTTACATGGGCATTTCACAGTGCAAAATATTCTTTGTAGACCAGTGAAAAAGAGCCAGAAGGCTGAAAATGGAAAATATGGTTAAGTTAGCTGAACCTACATATTATAAATTGATATACCACCCAAAAGGCTGGCCGGTTTGCAAGCTTTATCTGCCTCATTTTGCAATAAAAAGCCCAGTGCAACAAAACAAAACTCACAAGAAAAAATTAATTCATTCTTTTCGAGAATAACTTAATTGGTTTCCTGTGCACTCAAATTCCAATTTCTTAAACAACACTTCATGAAAGACTAATTTTAACCACACTGTAATTCCTGCCAGACAGAGCTGGGCACCTGGATCACTTTGAGTACCAAAGTGCATAAGCCTTCACTTTGTGCCTTAAGAGGCGACCAGTGTCAGCTGTATGAGGTGTATTTTCTCACAAATCCCACCGAAGGAATAAATTTATGCGTGTAATAGATACAGAAATGGATGTTTGTTTTGGGAAAGGCGAGCTCAAAGTCTGTGCTGTAGTCAGAGTAGAAGCTGGATCTTTGCATGTGGTTTTGTTTCAAAGGGAGTCCTCACAGTTTGGAACTGAGTATGAGAATGACTCTTCTTGTCTAAATTGACAAAGGGCTAATGTCTTGTCTCAAAGGCAAATGATAAATTGTAATTGTCATCTTAATTTCATTTGAGAGCTCGTTTGTTTGTTTGTTTTACTTATTTATTGAATTTACCAGTTATTTTGTCGGCTTTAAAATTAGCCAGAATCATACTTTTAAAGATCTCTAGGGATTTACTTTTAAATAAGAAAGCTTAATTTTTATACCTTTCTGGTTTTGTTCTCCTTGGTAGCATTCCTCTCCAACCCTTCTACAAATGGGTTTTGCTCCTGCTAGTGGGTTCCTTCCTTAATCAGTATTGTTGCTGAGTTTACTTTCACTCAGAAAAGTTATACTGTTATTATACCAAACAGTTAACCACAAGAAACCCAAATTGTATCTTTAGAAATCCTTTTTAAAGTTTAGCTACTTAATTGATCCAGTCTAATATCACTGACCTCTGTTTTTCCGAGTCCTAGAAAGACTGCTTCAGAATTTGTAGACCAGGGAGTCAAAATTTCCTTATATGTGACATATTTTTTGCACAGGCTGTGTAGAAGTTTATCTCTGAAGTACCTTTAAAATCACTACAAAACATTAAAAATACCAGATGTGAGCTGGGGTGGAGAACCCAGCCCAGGCTGAGCGCACGGTAGTTGGACAAGCAGGCTGGCTCTTTGAACATAGCTCTCACGTTATAAATCCTTCTTCTAATTGATGACATCTGCTTCTGCTACAACATGGCAGCAGCCAAACCAAGCAATGCAAGAAGAGGCAAATATGAGGAGTATAGGGAAAAGGAAATCAGAGATTGTATCTGTTGATTTTTGTCTAAATATGGAAATTCTTATACAATAGACCATCAAATGTAATTTCCTATGTCTTAGAGGACAAGCTGTACATTTTTTAAAATAGTTCAAAAGGTTTACAAACTTGAGCACAGGGTGTGGAAGTGGAAGGAGGGGGCCAGAGGTGCCGTAGAGAAAAAGAATGGAGTACAGGATATCCCCCTCCCAACCCTTTTAAAAAAATCGCTCGATTTAAGAGATTTCTGTGTACCCATACCAGACGGCCTGTTAACTTGACAGGACTGGGCCCACTTTGGATTATAGATGACAGGGACATCTTTATATGGCAAAAGTAAAGGAGAGCTGCCCTTTTGTGCAAGGACAACAGAGAGATCAATTGCCAGCTCCACATGCAGGAGAAGGCGTTTGGCGTCAGAGCTGCAGCACTTTCCTTGTGCCGTTCTCCATCACGTGCTGCAAACAGGAGGAGCCAGCAATATCACAACAGCGCTCTGCCCTTTGTTCTTTTTCTTCTCTGCTTGAAACTCCAGATGTGTCTCTGTCTGCCCCGTCGTAACCTCACCTCTGTCTCACAGAGCAGCGCTCCAAGCTCACCTTCCCACTGAGGGCCACAGCCCTGACCCTTTATTTACCAGGAGTGAATATAGCTACTGCTGGCTCATTTCTTTTGTTATCTTGTTTCCAAACACTTTTATCAAAAAAATTCAGAAAGCTGCCCTCACTTATTCCGCACTTGAGATTCTGCCAGGCTCTGCCTCACAGTTGCAAAACCTTGAAGAAACCACTGGGCAGTTTTAGGTCTCTGCTAGGTCAAAGAAGAAACAAAAAAGATTTCCAAAGAACTAGGACAACCTTTCTCCCAGTACTTGAAGCGTTGTTCTTTTTTCTTGTCTGGTAATACTTGCTGAGTATGTGGTAATAGACTTGTACAGGCTATTCTTGCCTAATGTCACTAGGACATCAGAGTACTGAGAAAATCAATGCAACTTTACAGCAAATAGTGTCAGTTAATAAGCAAAGGGCTATCACTGGCAGGCATATGGATTCCTTCAAAAAATAGTCTTGGGAGCTTGACTGTGTCACATACACCCCAGTGCTCAGCTCTGGAAATGTGTTTGTCTCAAACAACACTTCTGGGTCAACCCAAGATCCCTGAACAAGGAGTAATCTGAAAGGCAGAGGCTTTTTTATGCAGACAGACTCCCAGTCCGTCCCAGAAGATGAGTGATCAAAGCCGACAGCTTGAATGATCGACAGCAGTGATTTTCTGTTTCCTCACAGATTTCAGGCTCATACAGCCTTGTCCATCAGTAAGAGGGCTGAAACAACCAACCAAAAATCATATACATCTGTATAGGTGGAACACAGTGATTTCGGCTGAACTAAAGAAGAGATTCTGAGTCTGAAATGTTGCCTGATTTTTACACGTGTATCAGCTAGTTTAATAGAGACTGAATAAAGCTTTCCCTGCAAACCCTATGTCCTTATATCCATACAGCACGATAATGTGGAAACACTCTCACCACTCAGTGGACTTGCTCTTGTGAAAGAACAGAAAGTTTTGGACAGGGACCAGTAGGGACAGGAAACCTTTCCTATTTATTATGGTAGCTAAAGCTGCCTGTTTTGATTGTAAATTTTAGACAAATTACAAGCTGTCTGGAAATGCAGGAAGCTGGGAAAGAGAAGATGATCAGGTATTCTTTTAAATTTTAATAAGCTATTTTTCTATATTTGTAGGAAGGTAGGACTGAGGAAATATACAAGAAGATAAAAAAAACACATGCTCTGAGAGACACTCAGTTGGCCTCAGGAACAAGCACTCACCTGCATTTGAACAGACCATTTCTCTGGCCTCAGCAGCCTTGTGCTGATCTGCAGAAGGTGCAAACGCAACACCTGATGTAAAGGGAAAGGGAACAAAGAGTGAGATTTCCTTACCAGCAGGCTCCTCTGGCTTACTGTAACTTCAAAGGTACAGTAAGCACTCTGAAGGTGGCTGGGAAGGTTTCTCAGGCAGAAGGAAGTTCTGAGTAACACTGATGCATAGCGAGATTAGTATAGTTGAATTTAACAGCGATGGTGCAGAATACCTGCAGGTAAGGAGAAAAGTGTATTGAATCTGGAACACTGGAATGCAGATAAGGTTCAATTTATGCACAAGGATTTCCACCACAGACACTTAGATGCCCTGGATTTTTTTGGACTGGCTTCATAGCACTCACCAGTCTAAAGGAAATAACAGAGCAAATGCCTGAGGATGCACATTTTATGCACCAGATGATCTCGAGTCAGAGTGACAGTGGTGTCACCAGTTATTCTGGTAATGGCCTACTCTGAGTTCTTTGAGACTCACAGAAACCACTTTCGCTCTCAGCTTATACAGTAATATTACAGACAAGTAGGAATAGTAATGAACACTTAGTCCATCCCTTCCTGTGGGACCTTTCATGATCTGTTCTTAAAAGTCTCTAAGGAGAAAGGGTCCACACCTTTAAATTCCTGTGTCACTGAGAATAATCAGGATCATGCAATTTTATAGCTGGAACAGAAAATATTTATCATGAGAAATTATTTGACAGAAATATTTCAGAGCTATAACGTCATCCTGAATTGTGGAACAAGAGAAATTCATTGTTGGAGATAGCTCAGTTACCCTTGATGGATGATAGGCCTTGGAAAAACTCAAGAAAAAAAAAAAAGAAGGATGAGGAAGCAATTTTACCTGAAAGGGGATGCAGTCCTTCAAGAGAAAATGTTCTTTTCACAATACTGTGTCTCAAATTCTTTTTTAATAAAATTTTTTGAACTTTCATTGGAAACAGCTCACCCTATCAACAACTCATCAGTGCAATACAGGACAGTTGCATTTCATGGACACTGAGTGATTCCTGGAGGAAAGTAAAACATTATTGTAAGAGAATTTCTGCAGATTGGATGTTGGACTATACTGAATTCCTGTTCACTAGAGAAAATGATTGGCCAGGGGGGGAAACGTATGTCTGGGTTTTAGGAGAACAGTCTGGATAGAAACAAAAGGAAGAGACCAGGAGCAGGTCAAGGGGATGGAGAGAACACTTTAGGATCCTTTTTTAAGAAGGAAACTAAGGAAAAGCCAAAAAGATATAGGCAAGGAACAGAGATACAGAAGAGCCCTACAATGAGCCTTGACAAAAAGTAGTCATGGGGCCCAGGCAGAGTACATCTCCTCTGTGGGATGCTATGAACCACAAGAGCAAGGAAGAAAATTTCAGATCAAGTAAAAATGTCACAGAGACGGGACAATGTAGAAAGTAGTCTAAAGGGACAGAGAGGCACTTAGTGGAGTTTATTTTATTTGCTTACTTCAGGTCCTCCGGGCCCACAGTAGAATGATTGGTCACGTTCTCCAAAAGGGCATGAGAGGAGAAAACTCATGGATGGAGTGTAAGGAGCAAACCAGGACATGAGGCCGGGAGTAGGAGAACCAGTGAGTAGCTGAGATGAGCTTAAGAGACAGCTGCCTGTGGGAGTTTTTTATCTTAGTAATGATGGGAGACCTGAGTGTGACATGCTTGAAGCACTGATTCACAGGCATCACCATTGAAAAGTGAGAGCCGTGGTCAGCAGGAAAGTTGGAGAAGATTCAGCCCGGTGTGCCATGCTCATCAGGAAGCATGCAGCCAGATTCTTCTAGCTGAGAGCACTTGCAAAAGCGTCTGAAAAAATCCCTAGCTGAGGAAAATGTAAGGGTCTTCAATTCCTAATGAAATCTTCTATGAACTTCTTCTGTGCAAGAAAAAAAATCTGGATGTTAAATATAGAAGACAAATTATGTCTTTTGATGTATTGTGCAAGATCAAGAGCGAACCTAAAAATCAAGGTCTGTCTTTAACTAGGAAATAAATAGTTCCATGTTTTAATTTATTATGAAGACAAAGAATTACATACTTTGACCACCGTGGTATATTATATAATTTCCCTCTGAACATCATTTCATGTCTCTTGTTTGTGTTCGAAAGCAGTAATGCCTTCAGAAAGGTGTTGCCATAGGCCTCAAAAATACCCCATGCAGCTGACACTTCTGTGAACAAACTGGGATATTTCCTTCTCAATGATTCGTTGATGTAAACCTTCTCACATGCCTGCAAACATGAAATTTAAATAGCTTCTCCTCAATGAACAGATCAGATGGCAAGAAGGCAGACATGCTTAGAAAGATTTAATATGTACTTGTAAGAAAGGAAATCATCAGAAAACGGATAGTTCCTCATGCTAATGAATGTGTCCAAACAAAAAAAGCATCTATTACATTCATTATTCTTCCATGAGAGCAATTTTAGAACATTTATTCTGAGCACATCAACAGTATTTAGAAAAACACGCATTGTATTTGTTCATTTTACTCCCAGGCTTTCACTTAACAATGGGCCACGTGAAGGTTTTCCTGAGTTCAACATTTGCTTTCCAGATTTGTGAGATTCAGATAGCTTGGAGCCGTGATGTAATCTTAACGATTTCCCCCTATTCTCCATTAGGCCATTCCAGTGCTGTAGGAGTATTGTGCAGTATTGATAACCCCCTTGAGAAGACTTCAGTGAAAGCCCAGTGGGTGTGGTGGTATGAAACGTGGTGAGATGCAATACTCCTTAGCATGAAGACATCACCAAGGATGAAACACTCCTGACTTGCAGCAAGAGAGCAGCTTGGCAGGTATCCTAGCACGGGGACCAGGACTGCATGGACATGCCGTGCAAATGCAGCAGGAATTGAACACCTCTTAGTTCCTGAAGACCAGTGTGAATACATGAAGCATTTTATCTCTTTTAAGAAAAACAAAAATGAAAAGCCAGGCCTTTCCTTTATCAGATAGGTGAATAATGCTGTACACTTACCAAAAAAAAAGTACAAAAAAATGTACATGGGAAAAACTCTAGGCTTCACGTCCATTTACCAGCTTCATTGAAGTGTCAGCAAAACCTGGCTACAAAAGAACAGCATGATTTAGTTACCTTCCTTTGCGGTATGTGTCTCCTATCAAAGGGTTGTCCAAGGCTGAGCTATGTCTGTTTCAAGTTCTTGCCTTCTCCTCAGTTCCACTTTTATTTGATTTGCCTCAGTTTTAGACTACTTTTCATCATTGAGGCATTTTGACAGGCCATTTAAGTAACACTGCTCAATACTCCATACAGAGACAGCATACTGTTAGATGTCAGTTTATCTTTATTCTTTACCTAACAGAATTAATTTGCCCTAACCTTGTTAGTCTTGATGGAAGTTGTCTAGGTATAATCTAGTCATTTGTGCTCTCTCTGTAATAAACAGAGAAAAACAGAAATTGCTAGGGAACGACTGGTCCCATTTGCAAGCTTAGGGTTGGTGGGGTTCTTGTCCATCGCCCACAGAGGGAGCCTCAGTGACTGTGCTGGACTCACACTGAGGCAGTTTCTGTGCCTGCAATGAGATGAAATACGTTTCCACCTTGAATATCATGTTGATCCACCCTCCTGAATCCCAGCTAGGGCACGAAACTGCTTATTAAAGTCTCATTAAAATATCCAGTCGTCTTTGCTGATGAAACAAAACAGAAAAGGTCATCTGATATTTGCTTTAAATAGGCCAAGGGTCACAAGAGATAGGATAAAATATAATCATCAACTTATAGCAGCATTCTCATGCCCAGCCTACTATTTCCAACTGAATTGCAAAAGTCTAGCATTTTCATAATCAGGTCACAGATGACTAAAATCAGTTACAGAGGTTAATGCCTATGCCAGCTCTTATTGGTAGTGGGTGTCAATTCATAGAGTATTTTCTCTGCTGTTGCAGTAACAAAACGTTACTGTAAAGTAAACTCTATTCCTATGGGAATCCATTATTGTTAGATTTCTTACCGACTATAACAATGCTTGACTTGGGAACAAAGACTCATTTTCATTAACAAAATACAGCAACTATTTCTGACTCTTCATCCCTTTTACTGCAATAAAACCTTGCCATATTTTAACAGCATTTTGCAAAGTAGCCCTGACACATAATTGTCATAATTATTGTTGTGTTTTAATAGTGACATCCTCCTTGGTGTCATCCTTTCAGAAACACATCCATCCACCCTTTGACTCATGCTGAGGTAGTGCATGAAGAAATTTGTCTTTGGTGCAGTTCTCTGAGGATTTGTTAGCTAACGGGGCAAGGCAAGAGAAGGAGGAACATAACATAGCTGGAAAAATTTTACAGAAGCACCATTAACTTCTGAGTTGTACCTTGTTTGTTGCCTTATAGGAGAGAAAGTTTTGCCTGGTCAGTGTTTCGACATCAAGCTCTTTAATGACAGGGACCCCAAAGGAGGCAGTAGCTGCCCTGATTACATGCTTCCTGTAACAGGTAAAATGTAGGAAAATGAACTTCTTTAATCTTTCTACCACAAACTGAGGCTATTTACTTGCATGATAGCTTGGTAAGGAGATCATAAGGTTCATAACTGTATCTCCACAGATCTTAATTTTTTGCCCAATGGCTCCAAATTATCTCACACGGGTGCCACTACAGACAGTACATACGTGTAGCAGTTCCACTTACTCCATGAAGCAACAGAAGTTCTCAGAGATGGTTACCTTCTGCTGTCCCATCAGGACCGATGGGACACTGCCCCAGCCTGCTTGAGGCTCCTCAGTCATACAGCCAGAGTCAAGCCTCAGCATTGCTCTCAGCACACCCCAAGTGCCAAATTAGGTTTTGTGGTCATGGCAGAGAAGATTTTAGACAAGGTAGGCATGGGGAGGGGTCAATAAGGGGGAAGCTGCAGAAAGACGTGGGCAAATGGGAAGGACTAGTACTATATTAGAAGTTTTTAGAAGTAGAATAGAATTTGGGGCAAGAAAAAGATTCCTGATTTCCCAGGCTTTCCCAAGCTCTACAGTCACCTCGTCCATCCCCCTTCCATGGACACGTATGCCTCCTTCCATCATTGCATGCAACGTCCCTATCCATTAGCCATCAAACCTGCCTTGTCCCTAGGGCAGTGAACCTCTGGTCCTCCAATTACCCCAATGCACTCTCCTCTGTTGGCACCACCTGAGGAATGATGATAGAGAGGAAAAAGGCCAGACCATGACCCAGGGAGCACCTTACTGCAAGGTGAAGAAAGGAAAGTTGAAGGAGCAGGAAGAGCAGAGAGTGCAGAGGAGTGGTGAGCAGGGATTTCTGCTTCTGCTCCAGTCACGAGTGAGGACTAGGTTTTTGCTTCCCCCTCCAGGAGCAGTTATCCCGTACTCCACCCTACATAGGGTATCCCTTTGCAGCAGAAACACGAGGGGCATTTGAAATATTTCAGCACAACAGATACAGAATGGGGATCCTAGAAAACATTGCAAAACACTGAAGGTCTTGCAAAGTCACATAGTTTGTTGAACTCTGTAGGTGTTAGCAAAGGTTCTCACATTTCAAAGACACATTTCTGTTTCTAGTATGAGATTACAGCAGCCCATAATCTTTAAACTAATCCATATGAACAGACTCAAAGCTCTTAGGGTGTGTCTCTGCCGATTCATTTAAAGGCTTAGCACGTGGTATGGCACAGTTTGCTGTGAAGGTCCAAGAAATTGGTCATTGAAGAAGAACCTCTAGAAGAAAAACGTCTGAAGCGGCAAGCAAAAACATCATCAACCTGAATTTATTTTAACCTATATACACATTAAAATGTTTTTTGCACTAAAAAAATCCACTATGTTCTTTAGCACAGAGTTGGATCATACATGGAGGCACTGTTCTTTTTGCCACAAAGATTTTCATATCTTCTTTTTCTGGGGTATATTCTGTTACTTGAGAGTCCTTTGTTCATATATATTAAAAGCATACTTAACTATTGAAGAGGATTGAGGAGGCAGGCCTGGCCTGTTAACAGGCAGAGGAAGCAGACTGCCACCCTTTGCTCTTTCTTTGCTTCGATGCCACGCTGCTCTGTTCACCAGATGAGGTTGTAAGAGTAGTCCTTCCTGCAGGATGTCCAAAAGGACATCTCCATCCGGATGTGCTACAGTGCTTTGAAAGCAAGCAAGGCAACTACTAACATTATAGTAAATGTTCCCACATTCATTTCCTTTCCTGAGACCAACACAACTTTTTTTCTTTCTTTACAAAAAAGAACATGGCAAATCTCCTTCGGAAACAATTCCACATCTCGTTGTAAGTAAGATTTTTTTAATTCTTAGTGACATTCTTTCTTGCCAAAATGGAGACAGTCTATGCTCCTCCCTCCCCAAATGTTCCCTCAGGAACGCTTTGTACTTTCCCTTAACTGGTTCACTACGTTCACTGGAGCCCAGCTGCAAAAAATGGCTCAACTTTGCATCTGGATTTCCAATCAGTCATAAATTCATGGCTGTTTTCCCAGACAGAGAGTAATTAAATTAAACCTGTAAAACCCATTAGCAAAACCTCTGGAAACATCAGTTCACCTCAACAAAATTCTGTTCTCAGTATTTCTCAGCCCAAGCTTTCAGGATTAGACTGGGATTTTATAAACATTTAAGGAGAAATCATTCCCAAGTTCACCTGCTGCCACTTTCCCTCTCCCCTCTAACTCACTAGTATTATGTTTGATTTTTTAAATTTTGCTTTGTTTATGTCTTATTTCCACTTGATCCACAAACTGAACTGACTTTGGAAGAGACTTCAGATATCAAGTGACCCGGCAGGGACAACAATTAGCCTCCATCCATCACAAACCAGTAAAACTCACAGAGCTGCTTCTTTGCATCAGCTGCCTCACTGGAAATAACAATGTGCTTTTTGTCTCATCATGCTCGTTAACAAAATCAGCACTGAAATGCATAGTTTGACTAACACAACCCTGTAGTGTGGTCAAAAATAATAGTTTTCTAGAATTACATTTTCATATTAAGCTGACCTGTTCTTGAAAAACACTTGAAGAACCATTTCACATTACTTTCGTGTGTTTTTCTCTACATAGGTATGCACTTGCCTGATACATTTTGAGATTTCACTTAGGATCTGCTGTACTGCAGACAACCAAGCATACGGGTGGGATTTGACACCCCTGTAGGGTGCAGAACTAAGATAATAGTTTTCTGGAGAAACTAACTGCCTTCACTGTTTTTCAATGCAGCTTTTGCAAAGAATGTAACAGTGCTTTCCCCTTCTATCCACAGGTCAAGTCCTGTTAAATCATCTGCAGGAAAAGCCCCATTCAAGTGGCACTTTTCTGAACACATTGTAGAGAAGAGAAGAAACTCATTCCTCTCTAAAAATATCCCAAATAGAAAAAGGTGGCATCTGTATGATGCCATGTTTCAGTTCTGTCTATTAAACCATCTCTGGGGAGCTACTGTTAAAGTTTCAAAATCCTAAGTAATTTCAAAAACTCTGTCAATCTACCAGCTGTAAAACAAAATGGTTCATGAAACGTTACCAAGACAAGACTTTCTTCTCTGTCTCTATATTCTGCGGCCTGGGATGACAGAGTCTATTTTTGTATCAGTGTTCTCCACCTTGCAAGCCTACAGCTGCAAACTGTGTCTAGATAAAGGAACTTAGACATAAAGTCACATCTTCTGGAGCACCATCAGTTTTGTCACAAGAGGCAATAAGCACCTTTCTCAAGTTCTGCTCAAACAGTACTTTTTCCTAGGGCTTGCAATAGCAGTTTTCTTAAATTCCTAAATTTCTCAAGACAAAAAGCAGCTAATTTCTGATCTAACTTGCACAACATATACTACGTATCGCTTCTCCTGTAATTTCAACGTTAAGCCCCTAAATTCTGCTGTAATTGAAGTGGTGGTACTAGCAAATAAAAAACTATAAAAACCTAACTTCTGTTCATAGCACTGCAAGGAACTTTTAGGGAATGTCTCTTTAACTAACATTCCCTATATCACTTCCCTACCTATAAAAGAGTGACAGTGATGAAAATCTAATATGGCATTAAAGACCAAAATAAGAACTATACAAAATAGCAAGGTATTATTACAGTGATATAGATAACATGAAGAAAGATATCCAGACTTCCAGGTAGGTAGTGTGGCTTGCATTTTTTCTTTCATCCAGAGTCATAAAACATGGTGACAATTTTAGTGTGATTGATTGTAATAAGGCTCACAAAGGCAGGATAAGGACTAGGCTAAATGTTTTGGTACTGATAATTTGCCATTAACTCAAAAATATGCATCAATTAAGCACCAGTGTATCATGAAACATCTCCATCTATAGCGTTCTTAAGATCATTTAGCTCTTAAATATGGCCTAAAATGGGTATAATACTAATTTACTTAGTACAGAGGTGTCAAACCTCAAACCAACCAACTACATCTGGCTTGACAAGCTGATTAATTTGGACTGGCTCTTCCTGCTGTCTTTCTCAAAGCTCCCACAGTGATAGGAGGGGACTGCTCTGTAGTGCCAGACAAACTGGTCTGGCAGAACCAGCCAGCCTTGGCCGCCAGCCTCCCACCACCAGAACCCACGAGTAATAAGATGCAATTTCAGCACTTAGTCCAGAAACAGTACAAATTATACCACTAACGCATGCAAACCAATACTACAAAATTTGCAGGCCTCTGAATGTGGAGAGCAGACAAAGGAGTCTAAGGACATAAAAATAGGGTGGACATAACCACTTAAAGCATGTCCTAACCATTCAAGCAGGTTTTTTTAAAAAAAAAGATATTTGTATTAACATTTCTAGTTTAAATGGCATTTGTTCGCCTCAATATATATTTTCCACTGATGTGGGAGAAATATGCAGAAAATGAACAGTTGCAGGCTTTGTGGTGTTAAGGAATCATTTGAGGCCATAATGCTCAGTGTGATGACATCTCCCCACGTAGGCAGCGCTGGGATATATAGCTAGAGTCAGCTTTTGTACCCATCCAGTCCCTTCTCAGCTTTTCTATTGGTTCACAAAGCATCTTTCATGCCGCTATTGAAGACTCTATTCTGTAGGTTGGTGACATTGTGGCTGGACTCCTCCATTCACAGTCCAGCACTGTCATCACCCCATTTTGCTATCTCACGTGGTCAGAGGCCTGGGCTATTGCAGCACATCTAGCAAAATCAGTAAAAGGCTGAACAAAAGAAAGAAGTGTTCAATAACTCATTACCAGTCTGAACAGCTGCTAGGGTTTCTGAAAACATGAAATTTCTAGAAGAGTTCAATTTTCACACATATTTATTTATGTAAGTCATACTAAAAGGGCTTGTCCCTGTCCTGTGGGGTAGAAGGAGAGAAAGAAAAAAAAAAAAAAAGTGGTCTGAGGGGGTAATATGTGTTTTCTAAGAGGGTAGCATTCAGAATTCTTGACTTCGGTGCCTTTTGAAATGCTGAGATCCCCAGATGCACATTCTTCCTTCATAGATTATATTCTCCTTGGAGCAATGAGCATACAGCAGCTGTCTTCTTTCCATCAGCAAATATCATACTGGACTTGCTGGATGGAGACTTTTGCTCTCTGACGCAGTGCTGTGAAAGGATAAACCATGCCGACGTGGATACTCCCATTCAGGGCAGTAAAGGGCAAGGAGCTGAGGATTACAGCTTTGTTCATGCTACTGTAAGAGTAGTTGGTTTTGATCCCTTGTGGTCTCATGAATAAAAATTATGGCTGCTTCTCCCTTGCCTACTTATCCTATAATCCACCAAGCAGATGTGCTAAGCAACTGAGAGAAAACTGCTTTGCAAAATACAAAAATTTGGGACATGCAACAGTCTGCACTGATGAATTCAACATTTGTACAGTCTCCAACACTTTAATTTCTAAGGTCTTTAGTCTTTCCAGAATGTTAATTTGTCACGTTCGGTGCCATAATGCACATGTTTGGAACAAGGACATACACATATCCATTTTCCCCCTGTCTTCCCATATCCGTTTTGCATGATCCCTGTAAATAATGGACAAAACCACATGCCTATCATTCAGGGCATCCTAGGGAAGGTTCCCCCAAAGGGAGACAGCTGCATCTTTTGTGGAAATGTGGAAACAACTGCAGGGGGAGTAGGTGTCAGGAGAGCTTTCTCTGTCAAAACCCTTCTCAAGGCTCCCGTTGAGGCAGGGAGGCTCTGCACCACTTCCAGAAGAGCTGGTACCACGCCGTGCTCTGCTGACTCAGGGCTGAGGCTCATCTCCAGCAGCCTCTCACCTGGCTGATGCAATCACACTGTACATTCAAATCATTTCAACCACTTGCCTTTCACCTTGGAGGTGCATGCTACATAGAGCGTGCGCTATGGGAGCCTTGAGTAATTTTATTTCAGATTGTGAAATGCTGGCTATTGGGCAATGATAAATCCACTTTAAGCCTTATTATCTCTCTACTTTAAGAAGTGAAAGCATGTCTGCAAGTATATCTGAATCACGCTTCCAAAATGAGACTTTTCCACAGCCTGTTTTGAACAGGGATAACTTAGAACCCTGGAAAATCACCTCCCCAGATGTCTTCTTCCCTGATGACCTGTATGCTAATTGTAGGCATAGTCCCATCTCACAAACCTAGCAATCTACATATATACCAAGCAAATTTTAAAGAGGCTTTGAAAACAGTTTCTTTATCATAATATTGTCATCATAAATATGGTCACAATCCAAGACTGAAGTCTTTAGTTACCTTGTTCCCAAAAGATCATGCGTTTATTCCAGAAAACCAATAGACCCAGCAGAAAAAAACCATGACATACAAACCTATTAGCATGATCAAAATGTCTTGAGAAGTGATATTCCTTCTTGGTTTTGCCCCCTGGTCTCTTCTCTTTACCTCTTCTATCTCTCCCTGCTTTTTTTTTCACTTATGCAGAAGATGAGTCAGAGAATACAGACAGCCCTTGAGTTTTTCTTTAAAGAACACTTTAAAGCATGGAAAAATGCAATGTTTCAGTAGGAAGGTGAAAGCAAATTTAACATAAAACCTTCCTGGCAAAAAGCTGAAGTGTCAGATGCATTGCAAAGTGAAGCATCGTGCTGCTTTTTGCTTCAAGTTAAACTGTTCTCTTCCACTGTCATATATTCTCCACTGATGGTACTTGCTGGATTCCTGGTAGCTTTGTCCAACCATTTTGTGGGACAGCCCCTTTGCATCCTTTTCTTCCAAGTGCTTCAGTCTGTGCTTGATTCTGGACGACCTGCTCTAATATCACTCCAACCATATCCTTCTTCTAGGTGTCATTTCAGTGTGTCATTTACATTCCCCTTTAAATTATGGATTACTCACCGTTCAAAATGTTTCCCTTTCAGCTTCACCAAAGTAGCACTAGGTGTAAGTGGTGGGATTTGCCCTAGACATTCATTTTGAGGGCACAAAGATAGAGGACAGAGACTGGGTTTGAAGAAACAGAGGCCACTCATTCACCCAATGGACAATTTAATCCAAGATAGAGATTGTAATCTTGGTTCTTCTCCACAGAGATCATTGAAATGAATGGGACACCTTTATGAAGGAGGATGCCAGAATTACAGTCACTATAGTGTCACAGTACAGGGTACTAAGCAAACACATATTGTGTGTAGTCGGTCCAGAACAGGCTACAGAAAACCACATTATCATTCCAAACTTACTATTGTTCCAGTCGCACATACCTTTAATTCCACAATTACAGTAGCTACAATGCCTATAAAGGATATTCTCCAGAGCTGCAGGTCAGCTAGTTGTTCAGATGCTGTACTTTGAGCACATCCTAAAGCCGTTAAGTTTAACCCCCTCCACCCCAAAAAGGAGGAGAAGGTTGGACAAAGGATCTGCCACAGGAGGGTGGGAGGAAGCTTACTAATGGGGGAGGAAAATAAAGAGAGGAAACCTTAGTCAGAGTGAGAGTGTTAGCCTTGGACTGGCAGGCATCAGTTCCTTGTTCTGGTGAGGGATTTGGCCTTTGGCCCGTGTTAATGGAGTCTTTGTAAGTGCCAGAGTTCAATTAGTCAGTCTGAAAATACCTTTCGAAAAATGAAACTTTTGGCTTCACATTTGGTTACCTGCAGCAGGGACAGTGTCACCAATGACCTGGTGACCCAGGTACTGAGGGTCAGTCACCTCCTCTGCCACCTCGCCAGCTTCCCACGCACTCAGGCTGGACACCTCTCTGTCCAGCAATGCCGTGCCACACTGTCAATGCCTCATGGGCCTGCCAAGCACCAGGTTTTCAGAGGCTTATAACTAATAAAATCGAGCCCAGTTTTCACTGGTGCAGTGTAAGATGTTCCACTTCAGTGGGGCTTATGTCTGGCTCACTCCATGCTTTTTGATTTTTTTTTTTTGTGCCAGATTTGCTCAAAAAACTGTGTGTGAACTTACCATGGGGAAGTTATTTTCTCATTCTTCCCGTAAAACTCAGCCAACAAACAAGAAACACTTCCAATAGTCTCTTTTTTTTTTTTTTTGGAAGCCAAATTCAAGGCACTTGCAAATAGAAAGATGAATGTTTTTAAAAAGTATGAATTGTTCCCCTCCTGAAAACAGGAGTCTGGAATGGAAATGTGTAAGCACCACTGGAGTTACTGGTGTTCCAGTTACGTTACAAGACAGATTTGCTTGTGTGCGTGTGTGTAAAAAGAAACTGCAACTGAGTATACATTCTTCTTTTAGATAAATTTGTCGGTGACCTCAATAACATGGATTATTACCAAAGAAGTGATTATAGAACAAATAAATATACTTTACTAGTAGATTTCTTTCTCATCCACAGCAAGCACACTCCATACATGTGCACAAAGTAGCACACCTTGTTTTGCTTTCAAAAAAATCAGCTTTCTTGAGAAAAAAATGTTACTTTATCCACAAGAACATGCATGCTACATGCATGAGATGTTTATTGACCTTCCTACTGAAAGACACTCAGTTCTCCAAGCTGTCAGTGTGTACATCAGTTCTGACGTTCTTTCCAAGTACGCGTATAATTTCTCCATACATGTGCAAGCTATTCATCAACACGTCTGTTTTGGAAATAAGTTATCTCAGCTAGTATGCCAATACCTCAGAGCTATGTCTCCAGCTCATTTGGATATGAAGGAAAGAGCTGAGAAACAAAATGTTTGTTTTAAAATTAAACTACTGAAATAAAGAATTAAGAAAAAAAGCATTCCTGTTAGTGGAAGTAAAAATCTACCATTTTGTCACCTAAAACTGGCATCTGAGTTGTCATCAGTTACATTAAAATGAAATTTATCCAATTCAATTCAGAAGAGAAAAACAAGATTTTTAAAAATAAAAATGATTTAACCTTAATTTCATCTAATTGCATTGCTGCAATTTTACATTTGGAAATGACATTTTGACATAAAATTGAGACACCTAAATGTGTAATAGGTGTCTATTTGTGCTCCAGATCTCTAAACCACTTCATATTCAGCAGATATCTAGCTAGTACAGTTAGTAGAGCCTACACTGTTGTTCAGCTGGTCAGTGTCTACTTTAGGGTGAGCCGGACCACCAAGCTCCACTGACTGGGTTGACTTGAGGTTCAATTCAGCTGCCTAAACATAGGCATCCAGTGCCACCACAGGTGCCTTGGGTGTCTACGTGGCCTCCAGCTGCCTCCAGCAGGCCGTAGGATGTCAGTAGGTTCCACATGGTAACCACCAGCCGTGTGGAGATGACCCACTGCCTCCCAAATGGTGTCAGGCACTTGTGTAGGGGCACTGGATTGAGGGAGGCCCCTAAAGCACATGTGGTCACCTAAGGGAGACACCAAAACTGGGTGTCCCAGGTGGGAGCTGAATCCTGCCTTTCCTTTCAAAAGATTAAAACCAGCATTCAAGCCCCTGGCGGACTCAGTGAAAAAAAAATCTGTTCCTCAAAACAATTTTTCAGTCTTTCAGTTTGGCTGAAAAGAGAAAGGAAACCAGTTCTTCCCTTCCATCTCTATCACCATAACCCATTTAGCTGGATCCTACCAGGGAAGCTAAAAGCAACAGTCAGACTTTAAAAGTACATATAGAATCATGAATGTTTTTTGGCCATAGAGCTTATCCATGGCATTTCTAACTCATGTGAACTTGTTTCAGTTAAATGGCCTATTTTTACAACTGTTCATCTTTCCCCATTCATGTCCTTTGCCTTTGCTTCCAGTGTGCACCAGTTTTTATTCCACCCTTCCTGCTTCCTCACTCTTAGTACTCCTGTTTTTTAACACAGGACCTGTCCGTGAAACTCATACGTTTATTTGTGTGCTTTTCTCTGTAACATACTTCACACAATGGTAACCTGTTGAAGAGTATAAGGTACTTGTACCTGAAAATCATATTTACTATCAGTTTTCCTAGAGAAACTGAAGAAAAAAAAAGGCCTAGAAAGTCTCTGCTTACTGTGTTAGAAGACTCCACCTTGCAGGAGCCAGGCGCAATCTGCACGTGGGACACTTACTCATTCCATACTTAAAACATCCTATTCTTCAATAGTAAAGCATTTTTAAAGGACCTCAGTTGATGTTTTTCTATGTGAAAAAGAGCAAAAGCTTTTGGTCCTCTATGAAATGTCCCAATATTTTTATTCAGCATTGTAAAAATTAAGTTAGCAAAAAGCAAAATAATCTAATCAATGTCCCAGCCAAAATTTCCTTCAGGAGTATCTAAATGCTCCAGCAGTACAAAGCAGTATAAAGTCCCAATCCAGCAATCTTTCTTAAAATTTGCCATAAATTTTGAATGCATTTTAAATGCATTTAAATGATCCATAGTTGCTTGTTGCAAATTCCTGAGCCTGTCCTCAAAAATACCACAAAGTAAATATTTAACTTTTTAAGCTACTGCCTGTGCTATCATCCATACCCCAGCTGTGATAAGACAGTTTTCATTTTCTAGCTTGATACTTAGCATTATAGCAAGAGGTGCTTTTAAAACACCCCAAAAAGCACACATTTCAGTTTATAGTGAAATCCATTTAGAACTGTAATTGATTTTAATAGGCAGCAAAGGTTTTTCAGCCTGTTTTGGAGGCCTGAGATGTGTCCGATCAGTCGTCCTTACTTTCATGATCAGAGTTAACATGCGGTTGCAGATGGCTAACTGCACCGAAACATGCTCCTTATCAAGGCAGACTTTCTTCTTACATCAGAGTTAACCAAAAGATTAAATTGAAAGATATGACTGAATAATCCAGGTGCTAAACTGGAAGACAGCAGCAGCTTGGAAAGGTATTTCCATTTTTTTGGCTGGAGGACAAATAATAATAAAAAATAAAGACTTTTGATAATTAGTTGTGCAATTGGAAGTGGGTTTTGGTTTTGTTTTGGTTAGGTTTCTTTAGGAAAAAATAGTTTTGTCAAATGAAAATGTAGTTAATCCGGAGCAGGGCTCCAAGAAGAAAGCATTGCCTTGCCTGAAGGAGAGGGCCATGTCAGCCTCCCCAGCACTCAGGACACGTGAGGCAGGCTGGATATCTAAGAGCCCTGGAGCCAGGGGCTCCTCTCTTTGGAGAAAGGAGGGAGCACACAGGTCTTGATCCAGCATAGCTGCTTGGAGCTGGTGCCGGGGGTGCCACCAGGCCTCCAGCCGCCTTCAGCAGGCCCAAGGGCTCCTCCACCTCCCATCTCATGTCTATCAGCCCCTGGCGATTCCAGCAGGGAGCCAGGGCACTCCAGTAGTGCCAGGGCCATGCTCTGCTCCAGCTGCATGTCACCCGTCAGCTGCAGCCCAGGGATACCCTGGACACCCACTGGCACAACGCAGCCACGGCTGCCGGCAAAGCCAGGCCCAGACACGGTGTGAGCTCTTTCAAGGATAGGCATTGAGGCTTGTAATCTTTTTTTGGAAAACAGCTAAAATAAAAAGTGCATTTTCTGGGGCTGCTGGAGTGAGAGGGAGGTTTCTAATGCCCCAGTGGCTATCAACTTGAACTTGTGCAATAGCAGCTCTTGCTCCAGGTCCTGGAGGCCATCCAGCAGCGGGCGGGGGGCTCTGGGCCATCCTGCTGCTGCGCGTTTCCAGGCCGGCCTGCCGTCAAGAGAAAACAGGAGCAGGATTTTTGGATGGTCTGTCTCCATGCAGTCCCTCAGCACTGGCACCAGCCCAGGCCCAGCTGCTTTCCCACGGGCTCCTCAAGGGCCAAGATCCAGCAGCCATGTCCAGCATCCAGCGGCTGCATCCAGCCCTGCGGACCGCTGCTTCGGGTGCAACTATCTCCGTCTGTGGGGCTGGAGATTCCTCCTGTGTCCACACACAGCCATGTCCCTAAGTGCCGGATTGCTACCAGGAACAGTCAGTTCCCAGTTCAGCACTTATGTAGGCTTTGTGTCTTTCCCTTCCCGGCAGAGCGATGCCTGCATGGCATTGCAGCAAGGAGGGACGTGGTGGAAACAGTGTCTCCTGTTTAGCAGGTTTCCACAGCAGGTTTCCACAGAAATCCACGTTTTCTGTCATACACGGACTTCAGCACCAGTATGTGTCCACAGGACAAACTGCTTCACAGCAATCTCTCAAGAGCTTGGCCCACGCAGGGTCTCCATAGCATCTCCTAAATGTGGCACACGGACGAGAAAGAACCTGCTCTCCTTTTGCTTCCTTCAATGCCATGGCTACACACACATAACTAGGCACTGATCACTTCAGTTACTGGTATTTAAATTGAATTTAATGTGAACAGCAGGAGAACAAGGTTGAAAAATCTGAGTAAGAGAAAAAAAAAGTTTGGCCACTTGTATGGTCAGGAGAGAAACAAGCTAAACTCAAATAGCGTTATTCAAGGACAGCTCTCAGTTTGAATGAGTTCAACAAAAGTACATCTCCAGAGAGACAAAATGTTCCTTTCTAGATAGTAGTTGCTTTTTTAAAAATAAAGACTGAGGTTCTGGTATTATCATAAATTCTGACTTTAAAAAAAAAAAAGAATGGCTAAACCTGGGCACTTTGGTTGCGATCACAGGGAATACTTTTTAAACGTGCTTTTAGAAAACAAGTGGAAATTTAATGCTATTTATATTGCTTGGAGGCAGAGATCTGGTTGAAATAGCAGTCTCATTGAAGTTTTAGCTGCCTATGTTGCAAAATGCAATATTAATGAAAAAATCAGAGGGATTAATTTCTGAGGCTTAAAAGCATTTTTGTGAAGATAGTCCTGGTTTCCATGCCATCAAATTCCTTATTTTCTAACTTTCACAGACCTACTAAAAATTAATGGTTGCTTGAATTCAAGATATCAAATGAATAATACACGGAAGAAGGAGTCTCATGGGAAAACAGAGTGAGTATTACAATTTTTTCTGATAAGAAATGAGACCAGGAACACTTGTTCCCAGGTGTAGCCATTTTGAAAATTCAAAAAAGTAACAAGGAACGCTTACTGGATAAGCTGAGCCAAAGGACTAGAAATTGCTTCTAGTCTTACAGCCTCAGTTCAGTGGTACAAATCAAGCACAGGCCCATTGTTGGGAAAGGTTATTGATGTATGACTGCAGCTCTTTATAGAATCATAGAATCACCTAGGTTGGAAGGGACCTTTAGGATCATTGAGTCCAGCCATCAGCCTAACACTGCCAAACCACCACTAAACCATGTCCCTAAGCACGATGCCTACCTGTCTTTTAAATACCTTCAGGGATGGTCATTCCACCAGTTCCCTGGGCAGCCTGTACCAATGTTTGATAACCCTTTTGGTGAAGAAATTTCTCCTAATATCCAATCTAAACCTCCTTTGGTGCAACTTGAAGCCATTTCCTCTTCTCCCATAGCTTGTTACTTGGGAGAAGAGACTGACCCCCACCTCGTTACAACCTCCTTTCAGGTTCCTACCCCTTCCTTCCTCCTTTCTTCTTTTGTCCCTAAGCTGACATTGTTAGTTCTGCTCCTATTTCATATCAGGTACGTGATGACAAAAAATCACCACTACATTTGGTACTGATTCAGAAAACCAGCAATAACCTGAAAGCTTCAGGTATGCAAACGTAATTTGAGAAGTTGCCTTTGCAGCTCACACTCAAATGACAGCGGCTGGCAAGGCAACACAGACAGTTTTACCTGCTCTTTATAAATCGAGGATCCACTGATGCAAGTATATAATTTTTCCATGGCACCTTTAAGATAAAATTTCTCTTGGATATGGAAGGCAATGTGTTAAGGAATATGCCACTTTCACACTGGAAGAAATCTCTCCTGCCCAACTTTTGTGGAATTTGTGAAGGAAGATGAAAGTTATTGGGAACAAGAGAAGCATTCAGTGAGGCAAAAATTGGACTTTGAGGAAACCTACTGGAAGTTTTACACGTGACACACCTACATTGTAAATGACATTTTTCCTTCACAGAGGAACACACAATTCAGTAATTCAGCCCCCTCCACCATAACAGATTAGAAGCCAGCACTGCTTGTCCATTCATCCAAAAGTGCACATTCTCAGAAACTGGAAACTGTGCAGTTCCTAGTGGGCTGCCTGGATGCTAATAATAAGCTGTTTCCTTCTGAGGCCACTTAATGGCAATTAATACAGCTTCGGGGATGGTGATAATCATAAATTTATAGTGTTCTTCAGTGGAAAAAGGAGCCTTTACCAGTATTTACCAGAGAGCAGTAGCTGGGATGTGCAGGTTACCTAGGGACAGTTGTGCCTCTTGTACACGCTGACTACAAAATGCTATCAAGTTTTACTATGCCTAGAGGAACACAGGGCAGACTGTGCTTGATAAGCTTTCATGACATATCACTTCCACCATAATTATTCCTAACTACAAAACCTCCACTCCTCTCTGGGTTAACCGTTCTCTGTCCGGAATAGTGAGAAGCTGTTGTTTCTGTCTTTGCCCCTTGCCTAGCCAATGCAAATGAAGATGTTTTTTATATAGCAGTCTACCTGCTGCCCAGAATAACAACAAATCAAATCTGGATGTATGCAAATTGACTCACCACCTTGGACTTTTCAAGACCCAAGTAGAACAAAGATATAGCTGATCTGATGCAGTACTGTTGGTAGTCCTGCTTCAAGCAGGAGGTTAGACTAAATGATCTCCCGAAGTGCATCCAATGCTTGTATGAAGTGTGTATAAAAGCCTTAGACATTTAGAACATGCTGGTTTTGCATTTGAGTTGCAATTGTTTTGTAATTGAACGAAGAATGCTGTATTTAATGAAGTTGGTGCTATTCCATCAGTGTGTCCAGGACTTCTGATGACACATATTGTTGCACATCATACTTCTGTAGCTTGCTTATCCATTCCATGGATTGCAGAGGTCTTTTGATTTCAAAACAGGAAAATGGAACATCAACAAGTCAATATGGTCCGTCCCATCAAGAAGGATGCAATTAGCTTCAGTCACTGGCCTGACCTAAAAACAAAGGGCGATGGTGTCACAGGAGCTGCTGATAGTGGTTAAAGCCTGGAGGAGGAACTTCCAATATCTTGCAAATACCACAAAGCCTTCAAAAGAGAGCAAAATAATTACTTAATATAGATTAAGTAGCCTCCTTTATTCCATTGGATGAAAAATGTTTTAAAGTATGTAAGAATTGTAATAACTCCATTATGTTTTGGTTATTTTCACATGTGAGGGATCATTTCTTCTGAAGTGTTAACAATGGCAACAGCCTGATAAAGACTTGAAAGGAAAAAAATCGTAGTCAGGATCCTTTTCATGTTGGGTACTTTCAGAGCAGTTTGGGGCTCAAAAAGCCTCGTCCCCTGAGGGAGCTGCTTTAAGGTGTTATGTCAGCCGCACTTGTGAGGTGGTGCTGAGCGATGGAGACTTCCAGGAAAGCTGAAGGGAAAAGCTGTAAAGGTAAAACTCCCTTGTTTTTCATGTTTTTCAGGATCAGAATCTGAGGACAAAAAAGCAGACCATATCTATTTCTGCATGTGCCACGTTAATATTTTAGTGAGTGTGGGGGCAAAGAATATCATTTAAGGTGGGGCGAATGAAGGTAGGGAGGGGTTACATAATTTTAATCCAGATTAGTGGGACGAAGTGATTACCATAGTTTTTAAAAAGCATTACTGAGTTTCCCCCCTTCTCATAGCCTCTTCCCTCAACTACTTCTATGACCCTATAATTTTAGTGTGTTTGAGTATTCCAAAAAATGTCTGTGAGGTAGAGAAGTATTACCATAATGTCTTTCAGATGAGAAAGAAAAGCACAGAGGCTACAGTCAGATGTTAAAGATACATAAGCACATGAAGATCTATGCATAATTAATTGTATTTGCTTGAAGTGATACATATTAATGTCAGTGTCTTGTAGTCTTGCTCACTAGCCACTCTAATAGCATTCTGCTCTGTTATTTATTGCCCAACAAATGGATGCAATTAGGTGACCCTCAATAGATAAAAGCACTTGCTCATTTGTCTGTTAAGATATTAATATGAACTTAGTCCTCTTAAAGTCATGTGCCATAGTCCTCTGATTTATTCTGAGATTAATGTTATAGTAAATAACAATGTCCCAGCAATACTTTTTTCATTAATGTTTCCCATGCCTGTAGACTAAAAGGGGTAAAACCTCCTCACATCAAGATTTATGAAAACATCATTTCAATTTTCAACCGCATACAAAGCTAGCTAGGATATGACAGATTTCTAAATAAGAGAGGGAGAAGAATAAACCTGTACTGAAAAATCTAGCATGGTCACATTTTTTTCTGTTATCCAGTAGAGAAAACCTGTTGACAGAATTGTGTGGTTTAACAAGGAAAATAACTTCCTCTGTACTTTTCGACTTAATCAGTCGAAAACAGCATCGCTGGGCATGGAATGTAACATTGCTCTTGTGTACCAAGTTGTTCTATTTATAGTAATTTTTCATTTTTGTGCAATTTACTTGCAATAGGAAATGCGCTAGCAATGCATTGAGAAATCAATATCTAACATTAACTTGGTTCCTTTTCAGTGCATGATGCTGCCCTAAAAGCCAATGGGAAACCTCTGCACAAACTTTACACTGTATCATTCCCCACGACAAAAGCCAAGAGTGCTCCAGATTCGAACTCTGCAGAATTTAGGGCACAGTCTAAATATTTCTCAAATTGCACAGAATTTAAGTGGCCCGTCATTTAGATTCTCTTTATACCAGTTTTCATCACCTATTTCCAGCAGTCTCAATGATTTGCCTGTCTGACATTTCCCTGACTGGCCTCTGTTGCTAAAATATCTTTTAGTTTTCCACCTACAGTATCATTTAGTTTTCATTCCTGAATGCAGATATTGATTTACTTCTTTCAAATTTAGTCTTTAAAAAAAATCATGTTCAACAGCTGTCTTCAGGGAAAATGTTACATTGTAAAGCTAAGAAAGTGCAGTCCATTTTGTCAATCTATCAGTTCATCAACCGCCCATTCTTTCAGAGCCTCCTTTATCTATGTTTCCATATACTTGTGCATGCTATCTATCTTTTTTCTGTGCTATTTTCTTTATTTCACTTTCATTCGTATTCCAAAATGGATTTTACTTCTTATATTTTTCCACACACACCAAAGCAAAAGCCACCACAACTGTGCTGTGACAAATTCTTGTGAGAACAGACATGCTGCTGAAAACTCAGTTACTGAAGGTGCCAGACGAATCTAAATTTGACCTTGATGCCTTACTAGCATCTGATATACTCCTCTATGTTAAACCTTGTCTAGACCCTGCACCAGCAATAGGACACAAGGAAATGGAATGAAGCTGCATCAGGGGAAGTTCGGATTGGACATTAGGAAAAGGTTCTTTGCTGAGACAGTGCTCGGTTTCTAGAACAGGCTCCCCAGGGAAGTGGTCACAGCACCAAGCCTATCAGAGTTCAAGGAGTGTCTGGACAACGCTCTTAGTCATATGGTTTAGTTTTAGGTAGTCCTGTGAGGAGCAGGGAGTTGGACTTGATGATCCTTATAGGTCCCTTCCAACTAGAGATATTCTCTGATTCTGTTCTATGATTAATGTCTGTCTCAACGTTACCTTCACAGACTGCCTCTGATGTGTGGGTGTGTTATCCTACATGCCATATTTCAGCATGAAAGACAGCACAGAATCACTAATCATTTAGGCTTGGAGGGACTTTTGGAGGTCACAGTCCAACTCCCTGCTTAAAGCAGGGGCACCTCTGTGTTCAGACCAGGTGGCTCAGGGCTTTTCCTAGACTAGCCATCAAAATCTCCAGGTTCAGAGATCCCACAGTTGTTTGGGCAACCTCTTACGCTGCATGGCTGTTCTCAGGGGGAAAACATTTTTTTTATATCCACTCAGACATTCCCCTGTTTCAGTTTATGACCATTGCATCTCATTATCCCACCACGCAAGTCAGTACTGAGCCTAGGTCCCTTTTCTTGGGAATCTCCTCATAACTATTGTAAGGCTGTACTTAGGTGCTCCCTAAACCTTCTCTTCTCCAGGCTGAACATGCTCCAGTGGGCTGGGAAGTGCACTAGCTGTGGAATTCAACTTGCTTAAATGTTATCTTCTAAAACTTGGGTATCTCAGGCTTGTTGTCTAGGTTAACCTCACCATTGGAGAGAGAGGCATGTTCTTAGGAAATTCCTCTTATAAAATGGGTGTGCAAGGGAGATAGGATGAACCTGCCTCTGCAAATGTCACAGATTTCCTACTGACAAGAGAAAGAGCCTAACTACATAGCTAAAAGCAGAGGACGAAATTCCAAATGGTAAACTTCAGGCACAACAAATCTTGCTGGTAGGGACACAGATTGTTTCCCCTGGTCTTTGACTGCTATGTTTGTGTGGCACTGGCCAAGAAACAGCACCTCTTCGTTCTTCTTTTGCTCTCTCTTAGAAGAGAACAATGACTGATCTGAGCATTTTGCCAAGTGACTTGATTTTCACATATGAAAAGTGCCAGATGAATGGAAAGGGCACTGGTCCAGCATGAAGCCGTAGGAGAACAAATTACTGGGCAGAAAATATAATCCTTTTAACTGGCACACCCCAGTGGTAACAAAATGTAACATTCTTTTTTTTTTTTCAGTTATTGTTTCTGGTTGGTAATTGGAGGAAACATCCCTAAAAAAGCTAGGCCCAGTAAAGGGAGATATATAGATTTCTGCCTGGAAAATTCCTGTTCTGCGCAGAGAGCTGACCTACAAAGTTACTCTGAAAACACACATAAAAACAGAAGAAAGCTGGCACCTCCTTAATCTTATCTTTGTAATTGCACCTATTATGGTTCAGGACACACCTTCATTTAAATACAAGCAAAGTTAAAAATCTTTCTGAATCAATCTGATTTTTATTTAAGTGTTGTAAGAAAATGATTCAACACTGTAATTACCTCTGACCATAATTGATTGTAGTTGTTTACATGGTAGGTTATTAACAAAACATTATCTGGAATTGAACTGTACCTTTAAGCACAGTTTAGATTATTGCAGCACTATACCAAATATAATGTTATGAATGTGCAGCAGGTGGCTACTTAACAGCAGTTAGTAACATTCAGCATTCATTCTAAATAGTGTATTTAAGACCAAATTAGCTGTCTTGCATGAGTGATTAATTTGACTGATAGCATACTGTACGACATGACTAATAAGCATTATGCAGTTTTATTAAGCAATAACTCGCAGCTACATCGTGATGTCAATCTTTATCTTTGAAATACTATTTTAGAAAAGGAGTGAATGGTCTTTGCTTCTTTCAGGGTGATGTATTCTATTCCAGGAGCAGTGCAGTACTCTTCATTGCCTAAATTCACCATCTGGTGTAGCCCAAAGCTGTTATGCTCTCATCTTGCTGGCTTAAAATGACAATATAATTGGCCGTTCCAGATTTATAATACTGTCTGTCTGTTTGAATGTCATGCAGTAATACTGTATTTGATCAAGCCCCTAACTGCATGTAATATTTTACATTTCTGTGTATAAAACTGTGCTAATTTTGAGGAAAACATTTTGAAAAGATGGAGAAAGAAGGAAGATGTATTTATGAGTATGCTCAGAACAGATCCATAGAAGCATTAAAACCTTTCAATAAGCCTATCACCTATACATCTCTCTTTCTGCTCTCAAACCAATTAAAATGCTAAAAGAGTTGAAGCCAGTGATGTGGCAGACAGTGGGATACAGAGCCATTGGCACACAGTTCACAGAGAATTTTTGAAATGGATGGGAAGAGGCTTACAGGAATTGGGGAGGGAGGAAACATAGGTAAGTCAGGTCTTGTCCTACTGCAGTGTCTTCAGACTCCTGCTGCAAGATACTGGGTGATCTTGTAATTTATAATACCCAGCAGCAGGATTGTCACTAGACTAATATTCATACATACTGCTTTTGCCATGTACTTCCCATCACCTGTGGTCGTCTCCTTCCACTCTTGTGCCTTGCTCCAGCTGAAGACCTAGCTGATGTAAGCAGGTGTCAGTGGGAAACTGCAAAGACTGCCATGGGACACAGCTGAACTAAGGTCCCAAATGGAAGATTTGGGTTTTCCTCCTTATAGATATTCTCTTGTGTTGTTTGTTCAGTGCACAGTATGATGGTCCACTGAGCCACGTCTCAGCAGCAAAAGGGCAGGTAGTGTACGTGTAGGTGGATGTACTGCATGGTGGTGGAGTGCTGGAGGGGGGTTTTTTTGAAGAAAAGTACACTTGGAAATGGAAATGCCTGCCTGCAAATTTAAAAGAAAAAATAAAATAGAATGTTGTTTTACAGGATTAAGGAAAAAATCTAAAAAAATACATTTTGTAACATTTGAAAAACTGAAATCTCATCTTCAGAAAAGACCGGTGCCTCAGGCTCCCACGGAGTCAGCTAGTGGTGTATTGTAGGTCCCAATGGGGAGCTGAGAATATATCCTCCCAGCTAGTGTAAAACTCATACTGCTAAGCAAAAATGATTGATTAGTTTATAAACAGACAGATGGGAACAAGAGTGGGAAGAAGAGGAAGATATGTCTCATTAGTGGCATGGATTACTCAGTTTTAGTTTGAAAATCATCTAAATTTAACCTAAGGATTGATCTGTTTCTTAACCATAAGCTTTTTTTCAGGGTCGATCTCTTTCTGCATTCTACTTCCACACACCCTGTTCCACCAGCATATTTTCTTGTGTTAGATACAGTCTGTTGATCTTTTGGATCACATCCAATTTATTAGTTTTCTATAGTTAGCTGAATTAAGGCCCTTCGATGACAGACATAACTCCCTTGTATGCTAAATTGTTTGCCATGAAACACTATGGACCTGCTCTGTAAGCACCAGCTTGATGCATCTGATTTTTTTTATTACATTCAGGAGGTCCCACATTTACAGCAAGTCTATGCTCCAATTCTTGGCCACCTCCATAAGAATAAGGAAAATATCAAGATCTCTGGGATAATATTTTAGAGGATTTTATAGTTTAGATGTGAGTACTTGTGACACCTAGTGGTGTTGGCAGAAAAATGCAAATATTTTAGAGGAAGAGGAAGTAGGGGGTGGGTTGAGGAAAGGAAGAAGGGATTCAATATCATGTACTGGAAGACAGTTACTACAATAACCTGAGAAAGCACATAGCTGAGCAAATTCTTTCCCTGGGGATGTGGCACACCTGTCTGAGGCAGCCACCCTTTGTAACCCATCACATAAGTAATGGAAAAGTTGAGCTATATGAAACAGTTCTGGGGTGGGGTGGGATGAGGTGGCTGAGGTGGTGATTGGGTAAGGTGGTCAGGCAATTGCTGAAATCCTCTTTGTGAAACAGGAGGTGACCACAGGAGCTGTGGGTGATGACATCAACCCAGCATCAAAGCATCAAGTTAAAGGCATACCTGGGATGGAACAAAACTATTGATCCAGGCAATTCCACATCATGAAGAAAAAAAAAGGAAAATGTTATAACCAGTTCATTGCTGGCTCTTTACGAAGTCATCCTTTAAATGTGACACTTCAGCAATGTCCCATCACCCAAGATTTTCCCTATGTTTAACAGAAAAATGCAGATGTCTCTGAAGACATGGACTCAGATCTTAGGTGGACTGAACTGCTCTGTGAAGAAGCCTGTTTTATCACCCTAACAAGATCCTATGAATTGTATGGACTTTTTAAAAGGACAAGATCAAGAGCAGACACTCGCCTGATGCATAGCAAGCTAATTGGGAGTCATGGTCAGATGCAGTGACTAGGCAGCATAAGTTGTGCTGGCTGAGTGGGAGCCTGCACCTGGAAAGGTACAACCTGTTTGCTGTTGCAGGGCATAGCTTTTCATCAGCTACCCAAGCTAGTGACTCAAATGTGCAACATCTGAAGAACCTCCTATGTTGGAGACTCTTGGGAGAAAACCACTTTTAATAGTAGAGATAAAAACATCCAACGGCTTTTATCTGTCTCTAAAAGAAATCAAAACAGTGGAGTGCAACATAATGCAAAACTCCCTCAGAGACAGGTATTCACGATCAATAATAATGCCTATTTCTGTGCAGTTGTCCATTAACACAAAATACCCATCCAAAGATCTTTAACAGGGATACCATAAACAAAAACAGTTTACTTCGTAAGTAAACAATTTTGCACAGCTAGATAACATCTATTAAAACACAGCTTGTAAGCATGCAGTTACAGACATATACATATGCATGGCGTGTATATACTTAGGGTGACTCATGAATTGGAGTACGTGGTGTGATTCGCACAACTCCTGTGAGATTTGTTGGTGATGGTTATGCTCTGTACCTCCTACTGTATCATGGCTTCTAGTGTTATAATGCACCACTGTATGTCTCTGGAAGACAACGAAATATGTTTGCAGTGGACTTGGCACTTTACTCCTCAAACTCAGCCACCTGGCATTTCCAGGTGACATCTGCCCTTCTTCACTGCCTTGGCAGGAGCAAAGCACCTCAGCTGGATGCTTCAGGTTAGGTTAGTTGGGATGGGTCTTACCACACAGTGTGCCACAGTTGTTCTAACTCCTGTCAGGTGCTATTGCTAGGTTTTGCCCAATGAAGGGATAAAGCTCAAATCAGAGTAACTACATGATTTAAGTGTCTAGAAGTACATGCACAAAAGATCCTATGTCACTCCCAAAGCTGCTCTCAAACTTTGCAAATGGTCATTTGTTTGGACTGCTTAGTTGTAGTTGCTTGTCTAAGAGACCATTGTTAGGTGTCCCTTTGTAGATAATTGTAAGAGAATTAAATGTATTTTGTGAGAGTGCTGCTGCTACAATGGCAGGAAGAAAACTGATCTCCCCTAGTAACCAAGGTGTAAGCTGTATGCCATCAGAGATAGGTGTAAATTCTTCTCATATGGAGAATTAATACAGTAGATGATGAGAGTGAAACTATTCAGGATTTGCTAAAGAATAATCTCTGTTCCTTCATCCCAACCCTAAACAGCATAACTGCAGTTAAAAGTGGAAACTGCATTGATTCATTCCACTTACTACCATACTCCCATTTTCCCACGTGAACTTTCAGGCTTGCAGGGATGCCAAGAAATTATGACCTGTTAGGTCAGCAGAGAAGCAGAGTCACTTTGCAGGGCACAGCACCACCAGTGACCAGGGCAGCCTCAGCATGCTGCCATGATATATCCCAGGTCTGACTAGACTCTGCCTTATATAAACCCAGAGTAAACAGAACCTGGAGAAACAATCAGTTTTATTGTAAGACCTTATCAGTCCCTGCTCATTGTCAACAATGAAGATACCAGAACACCAGACGGAGCTGTCTTGTATGCATAGGCAGAGCCTGTAAGAAAGGTGGAAGCAAAGCCGTGGAGTGAAAAGCTATTAAGAGATGGAGTTGCCAAGAAAGCCATTGTCCACTTAAGAAGAATGATAAGAAGAAAAAGACCTTAATCAGGATGTCAGCACCCACATCAACTATGAGATAGAGGGCAGAGACAAGCTTTGCAACAAAAGAAGGGACCTATCATTCTTCAATATTTGAAAAATATTGCTAAGGAAAGATGTGGAATTTCCATCAGTGAAATGTTTTAAAAATAGCTCGACTGTTATTTCTCAGGGACAACACAGACATCATTGATTCATCTTTGGGATAGTGGATGGTATTAAACAACTTGCAAAAGATCCTTCCTGCTCTACTTTGTATTATTTTTCCATAATACACTTCTTTGAGATATAAGTGGAATAATAATGAAGAACAGTGCTTACAGTAATACTATCATATCTCCCTTGCAATCTCAAATATGTATTGTAAAAATGAAAGAAAGAAACAGAAAGAGAAAGAGAAAGGAAGAGGGAAAAGGAAAAGGAAAAGAGGAAAAGAGGAAAAGAGGAAAAGGAAAAGGAAAAGGAAAAGGAAAAGGAAAAGGAAAAGGAAAAGGAAAAGGAAAAGGAAAAGGAAAAGGAAAAGGAAAAGGAAAAGGAAAAGGAAAAGGAAAAGGAAAAGGAAAAGGAAAAGGAAAAGGGCTGCATAAACAATGGCATCCAAGCAATAGAATAGAATAGAGTAGAGTAGAGTAGAGTAGAGTAGAGTAGAATAGAATAGAATAGAATAGAATAGAATAGAATAGAATAGAATAGAATAGAATAGAATAGAATAGTTCTGTTGGAAGGGACCTACAATGATCGTCTAGTCCAACTGCCTAACCAATTCAAGGCTGACAAAAGTTAAACCATGTTATTAAGGGCAGTGTCCAAATGCCTCTTAAACACTGATAGGCTTGGGGCATCAATCACCTCTCTAGGAAGCCTGTTCCAGTGTTTGACCACCCTCTTGGTAAAGAAATG
>VFFE01007674.1:500174-513550 GCA_008921705.1 Burhinus oedicnemus | reverse complement strand
AAAAGGAAAAGGAAAAGGAAAAGGAAAAGGAAAAGGAAAAGGAAAAGGAAAAGGAAAAGGAAAAGGAAAAGGAAAAGGAAAAGGAAAAGGAAAAGGAAAAGGAAAAGGAAAAGGAAAAGGGGAGGGGGGACAGAGAAAGAGAAAGAAATAAAGTAAGAAAGAGCAAGCTATTGCGAAGCATACAAGAAACTAAGAAACTGGTTAGTTCAGGATCATCCCAGAAAAGAGCAAAATTACATATTTGGCTTGAGTAGAATCAAACTTCATTTGCATCTGAGTCCATTCAGCTGTAAACTTGTGTTTCAATTCTAGAATAAATCTAGTATACAGAACTAGGAGAGTAGATACCCATAAAGAACCCTGTAGAAATTCCCCTTTTACTGAAGTGGGAATATTAATTACTAAAGGACTCATAAAAAAGGAAAGTTGAATGAATTCCACTAAATTCATCTTGTCACAGAAGGGAAATAAGCAAAAGTGTTCTAAATCTCCTAATAAAAACATGAGCAAAATCAGCAAAATGTTCTAACTTTCCTTTTGAAGGGGCCTTCACTATGTGAAATGCTAGACCTAGCCTCACCAAAGGATAAAGAGGCGACAGAAAAGTATGCCATGGTTGCTTACCAGTTCTTCACAATTGTTTTCTTTCACAGAAATAAAAGCTTCAAACAGTACTTTTTTTTTTTTTTTTTTTTTTTTTAACTTGCAGGGTGCATTGAGTATTTTTGGGTCTGCGTCTGAAGGAATACTGTTTGATTGGCCAAATCAGACATGAGTCATTAGATGGGCCAGTAACTTCTAAGGTCCATCACAAGTCTCAAGGAGCATAGTTTTATTTGGTAGAAAGGCAAAGTTATAAAAATAAAGGTTATGCCACTCCACCCTACAAGAATTGTGCCTGTGAAATGCACCGATTAAACGCAAATCTGCACTTGCTTGGGCAGTAAGAGCAATTGTATTAATAAAATCATGCTTGTATTCATGTAACCTATTATTCTCAAATGATAGCCAAAATTACATCAGATTACATCCAAGCACATCTTTCAAAAGCAACAGGTGAAGTCATACTAGTTATCTCATATAAAATAATTCATAAATAACAATTCATAAATTTGCTGGTAATGCGAGAGCTATATAAAAAATTCATCTGACTTTTCCAGATTTGTGTTGTATCCACTGGAGTCACGGTAACAAAACAGCATCGAATTTTCCTTTTTCTCCCTGATGTAACTACATGCAACTTAATATGCAAAGAAAGTTGCTCTGCTTAGTAAGTAGCTGGCATTTTATTACATGAAATCAATTTAAAGACTTGCAAGAACAATACCCCATTGTATATGGTAGTCAAAAATTAATTACAGCCTTCTTTTCAACAATGTTAAATAACTGCACAGACATGATTGACAATATTGTACAACATGTTTTATTGGTGGTTTCTTCAAAAGATATCCCAATAAACATTAAGCTAAAAAATATGGCAGTGGATCCTAAATGCCTTTTCCGTATTCATATGTCATCATAACACTACTGAAGTTAACAGTGAGATGTTATTATAAGATGCAACTGAATATCCTTCCTACTAAAATCTGTTGATACTATTCAAGGCCAATAAACCACGTAAGGGAAATGTTTTCTCTATGATAATGCAATTACATAAGAATAACACCAAGAGAATGCAATATATTTTGTTCTCTACTCAGTTCCACATATTACTCTTGGGTTTTATTCCAAGAATAAGACAGTGAGAGCATAATAAAACCATACCATCAACGGTGATCTCTCCTTTCTGTTTTAAGTCTTAGCCTCATCAGCCTATCCGAATAAATACGTAAAAATATGAATCTATCAAACTTTACTTGCTGCTCAAATTGTGTTCCCCATGAACTCTCTTATCATCATAGATATTAAAAACATCAAGGAGGAAAATTTTATAATCTAACTTTATAATCTAGTTTTAAAGGGTCAGTAATGTGTCTTAAAATTAATCATTCATTCTTCATCTCTAATATTAGATTACTTTTAACGAAAGCCTAATCCACTCTTACTGAAGTAATGCAAGGCTTTCCATTCATACAGAAGGGTGTTGCTTTGTAAGATAACATCAGTGCCTCTATAATAAATGTGCTCAGCTCTTGATCTTAGCAGGAATCCAGTTCAGAAATCCAGCTGAGTATGCTTCAGCCTCAAAGCAGCAGTTAGCTCTCTAGTAAAATCTACAGAAGAAATTACAGAAAAGTGCAAAGCATCTCCTGAGATTTAAAGCCGTGAGTACAACAGGACCAGAAAAATCTCACTAAATGGAGCAAAAATCTGGATTTTATCTTTAAGAAAATAGTTGATCACAGTGGAACAAAGACACAACTGACAAAAAGAGTTATCAGCTAGGAAAAAGGGAAATTCCAGTAGACGTCTGGACAACCTCTCACACAAACCATGTTTTTACTCACAAGGAGCAATGTCCAGCCAGTCCCAAATAAGTCACTATCTGCATGAATAGGAGCAATGGCTGATGACCTGAGTTTGCAGAGTTTTATCTAAGATTTTTAAAATATTCCAAAGGGTTTGGTACACTTTATTTTCCAAGGATAGGTAATGTTTCAGATTTGTGTTTTCTTTAACAGAGAAAAATCTCTGGGGAGACCTTTCTTCCCAGACTTATTATTTTGGACACATTATATCAAAGGATATTTAACCTGAATTGTTCCTTCCCTCTCCTCTACAGACCCAGTGAGGAAAAGTAAGTTGAGAAACTTCTATGGACTGTGTCTTAAACATTGACCACAAGGGAAGGATATTATTGAGTAACTTCCCAAAGAAATGTATGTATGATAGATGTGAGTAACTTATTGGGAAAATATCTAAATTATGAGGTAGAATCTCAGAACCCTGTAAATTAAGACTGCAACAAGATAGAACCCGGTGAAAACAGCTACAAGTTTTCAAGTTCCAGCGTGAAACTTGAGTTCCAGTTCCATCCAGACATGATCAAACTTCTTCCGAGTCTGTAGAGCTCTAGCTGACAAATTAATAAAGGAACCAGATCTTTTCAGATTAAGTTGTTTACTTAATTTGATTATCATAAATTACATTCAGAAAATAATAACCCTGTCACTATTAAAAAAAACTCAATCCAGCAGAGAATTGCTTTTTGAGAAAGCACTTATCTATCTACTTTCCTAGGTCAGGGCTATACTGACTAAATACTGGAGAAAATTCTGCTTAAAACCATTTCAACACAAGCATAAGAACAAAGCGCATGCAGGACCAGTTAAATCTGGAGCTAATATTGCTGAGACATATACTACTTTAAAATCAGACTTTCAAGATGGCTGTCATGGATAACATTGCATGTAGTGAGAGGGAAAAGCTGTACTCTTAGTTTTCTTCATTGTCTTGGTGATGAACAACAGAGTGAAAAAAGGCAAAAAAAAAAAAGGGGGGAGCAGAGAGAGAGAGAGACTGGACAAGATGCAGCTATATTTATTCTTATCTTTCTTAATCCCTGTTCCAGTAATCACACCAGCTAGATGCTCGGAATCTGAATCCAAGAGACTTGATAATCTTAAACATAATAGGAGAAAAGAAGAATCTTCATGAAGAAAGCGAACATCCAGAGGGATAATGTGTAGGCTCAGATAAGCATGAATTGTGTTATGCAAATACATGACAAGGGGAAAGGGGACTGAGGATGCTAAGGCACTGGGGCATCTGTGATTTCTATTTTAATCAATTGGCTGCTTCTGTTCTCTCACAGTTTCAGAAAAGCAGCCATCGGTTAAGCTGGTTAAACAGAGGAACCATATTCCATGAGCTGTGAAAAAAAAGAATATGATTATTCAAACAATGCCTCCAGTAAAGATATCCAGCTTGCATTTTCATTCTGCATCTCACCAAGAGAAAAAAATAAATGTAAAAGAATAGTAACATCCCATTTTCTGAACTTTATTTATATGCAATTAAATCTGTACAAAGCAAAGTGGTTTAGGAGAATGAGTGGAGAAGAGAAAATCGAAAGCACAGAGAGAAAAATCCCAGTATTAATTACTGCTTTATGCATTTTGGAAAGGAAAAGTATTAATGATATTTGCCCTTAATTGCACTCTGCAATAGAATAGGAATAATTCCTACTCCTCTACTTCATTGGGCTTCTTATAGAATTAAATTGCAAAGCCATAACAAGGCTTGGACATAATTTCTAGAGCAAGGAGTCAGTCTGAGTTGCGTTCAGCTCAACTTCCCATGTACATAAAGAGCCCTATACTCCAGGAGTTTCCAGAAAGTCCCTGTCATGGACTACCTGGTCTCAATTCAGGGTTGTTTTTGAGGTCAAGAGATGCAGGCTACCCTATTCTTTATGGTTTCAAATTTGCTGTTCACCATACAGGACTATACTGTATGGCCCCAGAAGACATAAAGCCACAGAGCAAGAATGCCCCTGGGGTGTGCAGCAGCAATGGGAAAAAAAAAAAAAGAAAAAAGCCTGAAAATTGCACTCAGTCTCTTGATTTTCTGTTGGACACTTGCACTGCACAATGAGCTGAGCTGCATCCTTAGCTAATGCCTTTTCTGAAGGTAGACTCATTGATTTCAAGCATGAATTTCCGAGGGAACCAGATGGTAAGCGTGTGGAAGCAAATGTCCAGTCCTAGATAAGTAGTATGCATGGTCCTCAGAGTGGGTTATTTGTCTTCTGGTGTTTAATTTCACAGTGTACATCAGTGACTAATGACAAATGTGTTACTTATTTTAGAATCTCACCTATAATATTTGGGATTCAGTAAATTTTTGCAGGACATTATCTGAAACTGATTCTGCATTGCACTTATTGCTGAAACTTTACACTTCTTCTGAAACTATAATGGTCTTCACCTGTAAATATCTCCAGAATATAATTAAGACCATCTGGTAGAGGGAATTGATTTTGGAAACATTTTTGCTAGAAAGGAAGCCAAATTCACTCTTGGGAGCAGGATCTCTAATAGTGTTTCCTTTTCCTCTGAAATAATAGTATGAAGTAAAAACATTCTGGGAAGTGTCAACAAAATCTTAATTTGATGTACAAGGGCTGAAAAGCCAAAGCTAGAAGGAGAACCATGGGACAAAAATGTGTTTACACAGATGCTGGATTGTCTCCAAAACCTATGAAAATAGTGCTAAATACTCCCCGGGCTGAACAATGGGACTGAAATGAGGCATCAAAGAATAATTAATATATGTTAACTTGCTCCCACCCACTATCACACTGTGTGGGATTTTTTTCCCCTACAAGCACAAATAATCAACATAGTGCAAAGGGTTTCTAATCCATTCATTGTGTTAACACATACTCAGGCAGGGAAAGAGTCACCAACAAAGGTTTGATTGGAGCTGGCCTGCATTACTGCTTTTATTTTTGGAAAACAATTTTAAGCAGAATACAAGCCCTTTATAAGGCACTTCCTTCATAGAAATGAGTTTAATGCATGATTTTTTGTGTAAAATCTGCAGGTATCTGAGCTGGAGACTGACCCTCTGACAACTAGTTCAGGCACGGACTGATGTCCCAGTGTGAGCTGAAATGGGGCTCCTGGGCTCCTGGGCAGGGATCAGGGGAAGCCCCGTGGTCAAGGCCCCTTGGAGCCCTGAAAAATACTTACAGGGCACTTATTTTCAGCATCTGACTTTAATAAGAATTACTTTGAATGGGCTGCTTTATGAACAACAGAATATATTGGACATAATACTATATAGAAGTAGATAAGGTTGTTTATTGTTTATTCTCACTAGAATCAACAATACTGAGGTTTTGGGTTCTAACCTGAAAAAAAAAATAGCGTTCTTATTTAATGATTCATTTTCTTTTTGGATGTTTGAGTCTCACAGTTAATATTGCCCAAGTAGCCATTGGCAGAGCAAAACTATCTTCCTACACTTGACCTCCACACTTGAAGAAATAATAACTGCCTTTTTTTAGGACAGCTGACAGCTAACAGTGGGACCATAATCTCAGAAAACGGAGAGATTTCCCATCATTGACTTTGTTTTGTAAAAATCTTTGATCTGAAGTGCATCTGTGAGGTAGGGAGGGAGAGGAAGAGGAAAGGCCAGTATTAATTGCAGAGATTGCAGGCAGGGTAGAACAACAATTTTGAAATAAATCATATAACCAAACCATAACAGGAAAATATTTGATAGTCTGAGCATTGTACAGACCCAGTACGCTCCCCCCTAAGCACAGTGCTGTTCCATTAGTGTTCCTGGAAAGCTCAGGCAAGAGATTTCTCTAATGTGGTAGAATGTCAGATCTAAATTGCTAAACAACTTCATTTTCTACTCCTTCACCCCAGCTCACCACCAAGAACAGCCCACCCAAACTCCTCAATCGCCCCCCCCAAAAAAGCCAAAATCAAAAACCAAAACCCCAAAACCCCCTTCTATGGAAAAAGCAGAACTACACCGATTGAGAAGACAGTGAGATGTAAAGATATGATTTGGACACTGCTCATGACTTTAAGTGAACATATGTTGGGGTTGATATGGAAATTGATGCTCTCTGAGCAAGTTTTATTTGCAGCTTCAGTTTGCTGAACATGTTTCTTTTATCCCTCAGAAATATTTCCAAAAACATACACTAGAACGTCACAACAAAACTTGTCTCCTTATTTCATAATTCTGTAGCATTATAAAGCAGTCCGGACTGGATAATGCATAATTTCTTCTTTCTCAGTTGTTCTCAGAAGTCTTATTTTCCACCATCTTATGTGATATAGTGTTATCCAAATCTCAGGACAATTGGTTATTTTACACTGATGAGAACATTGTGTATACATACTTCATGAAGAGTAACACTTTTGGCTTGTATAGCAATGAATAGAAGGAATTTGGAAATGAATTGTATTTTCAAGTCTTAAGTCATATAAATCTTGGCTTGCAGTACTATAAAACAATTGTCATTTTAAATATATGGTCTAATCTAATACAAACAGGTTGTATATATGGTAGTTCTGGGTCACAGTACACTTACACTGAAGTTGTCAGCAGCATAGGCTGAAGCTAACATCAAAATAAAGCAAATAAATATATAAGCCTAAGCAGTTCTGGAGAACTAGTGCTAAAGAATTCCAGTTTCCTGTTGATCTGTGTCTTACTGTTGGTCAACTTTTGTGTTTCTTCTGTGTGCTAAGAGGGCTTATAATCTTTTTCTTTCATTTAATGTCAAAGTGTCACTTCCATCAGCAGTCTTTCTATCATCAAGGTACTTTAGTAGTCGACCTCCTTCATCAGGCTGCCTATTTTCATGACATTTGGAGAAGAACAATTATCTTTGGGACCTCTAGCCTCTACTTCACATGTGGCTGAAATCAGAGAGCACACGCACACACAAACACAGACTTTATGAGCCTTGTTTCCAAAGGAAATTGCTCTATAAAGATACTCTTCTGCCTTTTGTTTTACAAGAAGTGATCTCATTGTAATCAAAACGGATGTCTTATAAAAGACACTGGAAAGTCTTTCCATTCAAATGAAAGATAAACAATTAATAGAAGAGTAAACAAGCAGCAGTAAGTGATAGACCAGTGACCCCAAAGAAGGCATAATACCCCACTTAAAGCAGTAACTTTGTTTCTTTTGGAAGGGAGGCAGGATTTTCGTATCATGCCATGGATTGCTGCACCCATTCTCCTGCTACCATTTAGTGTATTTCTGATTGTAAACTTAGCAGGTTCCTCATCCGATTGGTTTGTTTTCTGTTTCTATGGGGATATTCCTTCCCCTAATAACAAAAAAAATTGTTTCTAATGTCCCGTATAAAAATGTGGCATAGATCTTCAGGAAAAATGCTAAAGGTGATATGAAGATTGACCAACTCAAAAAGGAGACATTAGGAAATCAGGAAAAATATTTACTTTTCTACAGAGCATGAAAAAAATATTAAAAAAAATAAAGAAATATGCTCCAACTATAAATTCTTTCAGATGACATAGGCAAAGGGGATGATTCATAAATAGTCAGGAAATTATGAAAAGGATAAATGGTCCAAAAATATGGGAAAAGTAATTTTCCATCGTTAGTAGGAAGAACAGACTTTTCTGCCATTAGGGTAAGCTCACTAATGTGATACATGCACTGAGCAGCTAAAATGTCAGTAGGGTTGAAGTAGCAACGGATTCTGCAATGACTCATGCTGCAAACTGGAAGTGTGCGATTGCATTCTGAATCTGATAGAAATCTCCCCATTACCTGACACCAAACAGTTTCACTTTTAGGACATGTTTGTCTGGTGTGAAAGATATCCATTTAAACCTTTTTAATTTTGTCTGATCTGACATCTCTTTGGAAGAATAGAAGAATTGTAGGCTCCGTTTCCCAACTAGTGTAAAAGTAATACTCAAGACACTGATATTTCTGATTATTTATTATGGCACTTTAAAGCATATAAACACCATTGCTAGGTGTTTCAAGCTAGTTTAAAAAAAAAAAAAAAAGAGGCTTTAAGTTTTAGGCAGTATTTCAGTAGATTTTGGTTACGAATTTTTAGAATGGTACTAGACAGGAAATAAAAATTCTACTAGGAAAACAGTCTTTTCAAAATAAGGCTTCCTTTGAGCAAAGCATGTATGTGTTTGCTTATCACGCCCATTGGCTCACCAGTATATATTTTTTTCAGGTAAGAAAGTTGTGGGTTTGAAACATGAAAAAACAAACTCCTGAAAATACATTCCTCTACTTAAACACCAACAAAGCTTATCTCCTATTTATACCCACTCAATTCTGTTTACTTTGTAACACGCAACAACTGTAGAACCTGAACTCTGAATGTTTTTTCTATTTCAGATTTTACTACCATAGCAATTAAGGATGTTGGTCAAAATTCAGCTTGCTATTAACTGTTTCTTGCCATATATTGCATTATCTTGAACTGAAGGCAGTTTGTAGTAGAGCCTAAAACCAAACAGTTTTTATAAAAACCTCACTTTAAAATTCCACTATAGTAACAACATTTCCATTTCATATATTTGACAATTTTATTTAATAGCCTCATAAGTTCAGAATAGTTACATAATAGTTACATCACGGCTTTTAAAAAGGATTGCACTCAGCTACTCAGTCCATTGAAATACTAGAAAACAGGGAAAAGGAAAATACGGAGTGTAAAGGATCTCTGTCCACTGAACTGAGTTTTTTGTAGCAAGTTCCTACTGAACATGAAGATGTCCTCATGCTTTCTGGTAGACTCTAGTACACTTGACACCATTCATGTCACATTCCTAGAAGATAAAGAGATAGATTTATTAATTTGGCTCAGTACAGACTATATGGAAAAAGATCTTTTTAGAGTTACTTTTCAGGCTACGGACCAGCATCACTCAGGGACCAGAAAGCGGGACTGAACTCACCACCACCAATTGTCCATCCACTAGTTTCCGTGTTATTATGGTCTTCTTGCCATCCCATTCCTGCTCCTGAATCAATGACCCATCATCTTTTAAGCTGACAAGGGTCTGAAAGAAGAACCCAAGCATCAGTATTTTACTCACGGCATTTGACGGGGTCCGAGGCTTTCCAACACCTTATTCCAAAGGAAAAATTCCCACCCCAGCTCACTCAATAGTAATTTTGCCATTGACATCTACAAAGCCAGGGTATTATCTTAAACGTTTTATCGATCCTTTTGTTACAGTAGCTCACTGCTTGTTCAGTCGCTGCTGTGACACATTCCCGCACCAGGCAGACCTTTGACGGCATGCACAGCGTCAGTTAACAAGAGCAGACACGTTCTCTGTTCATCTCTTTGTACTCGGGCTTTGAGCTTTTGTGTAACGTTTATCTGACCTTGCAATAACAGATGAATGGCCAGTGTGTGGCTGGAGGGAGGGGTGGTACACGGAGAGCACTCACACAAGGAAATGAGAGAGACGTATTTGAGGGCTTCTTTGCGTTCAACCTCCTTTTGGATGAATATTCTCCCTACTTGGTGCAGGGAGAAGCTCTTTGCCTTCTAAAAATGGAGATTAGGGGCTGTGATTGACACGTATGCCTTGTGTGTCTGTTATCCCACCGCACACTGAACCAGGCTCCCTTGTTAGGCAAACACTAGGCGGAGCGGACAGGCTAACCCTAGGGCTGAATTGCCTCTGATTAAACATCAATGGGATTTTTTCCACAGGCTTCAAATAAAGCGGCATTTGGCTTTAACAGAGATTTAGAGGTCTGTTAGTTTTACTAACACAATGCTTCTGCTACATATTGAAAACAACAAAATACACAAGACTTCATTGGTTTCAGCATTTTCTCCAGCTTTGGAAGTTGCTTCATCCAGGAAAAAAAACAATTAATTTCTTTCAATGAGACTTACAGTGACAGCTGTTCATCAACTAAAGCATTGATAGTATGGATGTCAAAACTGATTTTTAAATAGCGTATCGATCTGTAAAACACCCAAAGAATTGTAGTTTTTCAGTAGGAAGTGTAGTATACTGACCTGCGTTTTCCTGCCGTCTAATGTATTTTCCTCAAATTTCTCGCCAAGCTTGAAGCTGAACTGCGAAGTTTTGAAGGTGCTTTCTGTTTTTACGGTGATTGTGTCCCCATCCTTAACAATGTACACATCTGGTTTGGCCATGCTCCCCATTTTTCTCATGGCCATACCCACACCTGCAAGGCGAGAGGCACAGAGTGTCACAAAGTCAGTTAAACCCTAAGGCTTAGGGCCACACAAGAATTCAAATACCTAATTCCCATTTAATTAGGCACTTAAGTACACTTGAGAATCAGAGCTCGAGAGCCACAAAGAAAGAGGATGTTTTAAATTATCCACTGATGAGGAAGGAAAAAAGCTTATTTGCAGGGTTATCCTTTACCTTCCTCAGGGAGCTAAAGTTAAATCTATTTTGCCCTCTAGAGAACTCACAGATGTCCCAAGACTCAGCATTGAATTTTTACAAATGGATATAAACTATAAATGGGAAAACAAATACAAAAGCTTAAACTAATGTAAAGTTATTCTCTTCAAGTACTGAACACTTTAAAAATTCTACAGATGATTTTGAATTGACAGATTAATCCACCTGCATATTTATTTCAACTTACTCAAAAAATGCTCTTCCATCACTCTGTACACAACTGCAAACATGCAATTTTTAATGTAAGTTCATCTTCTACATCCTGTATCCAAAGTATGGACTTGTGAATTGGAAAATTGCTATCATGCAAAATGGTGCTCACAGACAACTTACACACACAAAAAAGGACTGTGAGAAGAAGCGAGACTTGCAAATGACTGAAAATTCATCATCTGGAGACAACAGTCCTCAAAACTCTTCAGCATAGAAGATTCACCCTGCCTCAGCCCCTGTGTGCACTGTTTTGAGTTCTTGAGTCTTTTCGATCTGAAGGGTGTAGGTATGAATAAGAAGGTAGTCAGGCAACAAGCGTGAATCCGTCAAACTGGAAAGTGCAGATCTGAACCAAGAATTGATAAGCAACCAAATGGAGCAGAAAGTGCCACCAAGTCAGCGAGTGTCTGGGCTCTGCAGCTGGTGTAGATAGAAAATGTCGTCACGTAACAGCACAGCACTCCCCTGGGGTGTACAGGATACTTGGGTGAGGGCTGAATCCACAAAGCAAAGATTACAGTTTCCTTGGGAGGTGGAAATAACAAAGTACTTCCCAGCCACTGCTTCTCCAGGCTCAACTGAGATTCCAGGACTGAGCCTTAAACTCGAGACTGCAGAGCAAAAACCAGTCCTCCTCAGTCCAGCTTTTCTGATCAGAATTGGAAATTGTCACAGTGACCTCCCCACCCACCCTTTTGCTGTCATCTAGTCCAGAGTAATCAGGGAGTTAGCAGATCAGCAACACCTTGGGATCCAACTAAACAGAGATGAGCTGCATATGTTTTCCACATGGCAAGAAGTGAAAAATCAAGCTTCTTTATCCTCGAATGTTCTTTTATACAGACTGAGCAGAATCTGCAGAATCTCATTTATGGTGTATCGATAGGATCAAAGGCAGAGACTTTCCTAAGTAGTCAGCAAGGGTGAGAGCCAATAAAGGACTGCTCCTAAAGTGTGATTTGCAGTAAATTTATTTGCCTAAATTGTAATTGTAAAAAGGAAAAGTGACTGGTTTAAGATTGCGATCTAAAAACAAACAAACAACACTCAGTTGCTGCCTACACATGGGAGGAGCTCTGCAGTTGCAGCATTTAATTTATAGTTTGAAGTTGCAGCTTGGCACATGCCTAGCCCTGGCTGTTAGACCTGAGCACCGCAGCATACTAATCCGTGGCGGAACTGAGCTGAGCTTAAAATTCTTGAATTTCCTCCAAAGTCTCCCAAAGAAATGAGTCCAGAAGGCTTTCTCACATCACAGCTACCACATATTGACAGGCCTCTCACAAAATACAGTTACAGCCACCACAGTCTGCAGAGTGCAAATGCAGTGATGCCTTTTGTGTTTTACATGAAGAGCCAAGACCTAAAATCCTTCCTCTCCTGCCTCCAAAGACATTCAAGGCCACATCTTCCGCCTCTTGAGAAAATATCCTAGCTTTCAGCAGTGGATAAATTGCAGAAAATAATAGCTCCTGGGCTGTACAGACACCGCAAGGGTGTCTGTCACCTGTCGGCCGGGACACTCACAGAGGAGCGGTAAACCTGAACTTGCGGAGGAGGCTCCTGGTGTTAGGTCTGTTCTTGATTCGGTAACTTTGTGTTACAAAACGTAGGGCAACCTGGAAGCAAGGATAACGAGCCAGGACTATCCCCCTCAGATAAGGGTGCTACCCACAGGAGAATACAAACAGCCTCCGGCAGTGCAGTCAGCTGCCGGTTACCCATAGGCAGTTGATCCAGTTTGGCTTTCTCCTGAGGAGACACCCAAGGTGACTTCACGGGAAAGCAGCTCAGGCTCAGCAGGTCTGTGTGTGGCCACCGCGGCCGCTGTGAGCCCGGCCGGGCCCTGGCGGCAGCGCTGCCCTTGCGGCTCCCACCATCCGCCTCCCCCCTGAGAGCAGCGCGGAGCCGGCTGCCCTGTCCCGGTCCCACAGCCCCGGGGCTGCCCGCCCCGGGCATTACCGGGAGAGGGAGGAGCGAACCTAATGGCAGCCGGGCTGCCGGCACCGGTTAATAATCCGGGGTGCTGACGGCGGGAAGGGGCGGCTGGGCAGCGGGGAAGGCGCAGCACGGGGCGGCGGTAAAGTGCCTGCTGGCACCGGTACCTGCCTCCCGGCAATTACGGTGCAGAAAAAAAAATTAAAAAAGAAAAAAAGGGTTGCCGACATCTTTAGGACGCGGGGCCGGAGGGGGCGGCTACCCCGGGAGGAAAGGTCTGCTCCCGGCCGGCGCTCCCTTCCCGGCGCGGAACCCCCGGTGCCGCACCCCGCAGCATCACGG
>VFFE01007674.1:426935-490590 GCA_008921705.1 Burhinus oedicnemus | reverse complement strand
CAAAAAAAGAAAGGAAACCAAAACTGTCCTTTGGACAGCCTTATTTCTATTTGGTCCACTTTCTAGGATATTATTCTAGCTTGACAGGATTTAAAATCCTCTCAGTTTCAGATGTTCTCATAACTCCTCCACTAGAAGGGAGCTGAGTAGCAGGTTCAGGAGTTCAGCACTCTGAATCCACTCAGAAGAGTTGGTGGCCTAATTTAAAAAAAAAAAAAAAGCAATAACAGACTGCAGAGAATCGTAGAATGCCTACAGCTGGAAGCGACCTTAAAGATCATCTAGTTCCAACCCCCCTTGCCACAGCCAGGAACACCTTCCTCTAGACCAGGTTGCTCAAAGCCCCATCCAACCTGGCCTTGAACACTTCTAGGGATGAGGCATCTACAGCTTCTCTGGGCAACCTGTTCCAGTGTCTCACCACCCGCGGAGTAAATAATTTTTCCTAATATCTAGTCTAAGGTATTCATCCTAGACTAAGTCATTTACATCTATTGTTCCCACGTCTAAATTTCACTGACCCATCAGCCCCAATCATCTCTTCTATTTGTTGCAAACACATGGAGGATGCCACCATAAAATATCATCATCAAACATCTTTAGCACAGCTCTGCTTCTCCAGCATAAGGTATCACCTTGTTTTCAGCATTCTGGTGAAGGAAGTTGCAAAGAATGACCTTGACACTGCTATTTAAAACAATATTGCTTTCAGAAAGGACAGTGTCCATTTACACATCTTGGCACAAGTAAGGTAAAACTAGTTCCAGGTTTGTGCCCTAAATCTGCTCCCAAATTAACTTTGGAAATAGATGTACTACAGTTTTACAGAAGTCAGGCATCTGATTAACAACAGGTAGAACTAATGCCTCTCAATAGTACTGCACCTGCAATTCTCAAAACTGGAACTTTAATTACATTTTCATTATGAATTGAACTAGGCCAAAACTGATGCACATGAAATACATGTGTAGTCGACACCTTCACCTGCACAGCCTGAGGAGAGATCAACCCTCCCAAACCCACAGAGCTTTGCAATACAGATGAGGTACCTAAGCACGCACTTTAACAAATAACAGGGTTGGACATAGGGCTATAAACACCAAATAAAGCTCTCCCTTTGATCTTTATAAAATATTTAATGAAATCTCCCAAAAGTGAGTGACAAAAACATTACAAAACTGAACTTCAAAGACAGCCCTTTCCTCCAATTATCAAAAAACCTAACTTACCTTCCCCTTTGAGCTAAACTTAGCTACTTTTATGCAGGATGAGTAGTTCTACTGTGTGTTCACAGTCCCATTACCTTGTTACTTTAATTGCTGAGCTAAATTTACACTTAGCAAATTTCACCCTTTCTTCAAAAAGAGAGGAAGAAAATGGCAGGGACTTAGCAACTGATGTATTATAAATATAGTATTGCAAAATCCACTCTGTATTTGCAGCTTGCTGTCCCTCAACTAAGTCAGTGATGAATACTTTCAAAGTTTTCTTCAAATTTTTGTATTTAATAATTTTTAAAAATAATAACCACTCTACTATGTTTTGCATTCCACTGGACAAAAATTTTGTAAGAAATAATGTCCAAAGAGATCTCTCTTCACTGTAATATTAATTTAATAGCTAATGTGCATTATTCACATTTATATGCAAATACATGTGATATTAGTCCAACATGCAGACGACTGAGAGGCAGCTGCTTAGAAAGACGCATTCATGCATCTTAAGCCACTCTGATCCACCAGTGTTTGAAGATTTGTCAATCCACTACATTCTCCTTCAGCTGAAGACTGGGAACATTTAAATGGTTCATTCTGCTGCACGTTAAACTGGTCTCTCTCTTTCAGATTTTGTTCTACAGGAGAAAAGCCTTCTGTGCAGCCTTCTGTTTTTATCACATGTAAATGCAAACAGTTGGTTTTATGTTCTTCAGGGACTCTTCTTCTTGCTTTTCTGTTCTTCCTTAAGCTCTTTTGCATTACATCTGGACCCCAATGCTGTTAACATTTCTATTGTTGTCAAGTTGGCTCCCTTCATTATCAATCGGTCTCCATCAGCTGTAAAGCGAAAAAAAATTAAGAAGACATAAAGTCTAAGTCACAGTTATTTAAGTGTGCAGTTCCGTTTTGTACATATAAATCCAAATACCCTGTTCATCTTGTCTGATTGGAAAGTACTCCACTTACCAAGGAATCTGATTATGCACCACCAATATATTAAACTGCACACAATACACATATAATTTTCATTTCTGTACTGCGTTATTGAAAAATCCGAAACATTTGTCTAGATATACCTATAGTAAGAACACATATGTGATGAGAATGGCTCATACTATCCCCTCAAAGTCATCTAACAGAAGGCACAGAAGGCACTGGAAGGCATAATTTCCACACACGGCTCAGCATTTTAGCAGCATGTTGTCTATGGTCCATTTAACTTACTTCTTTAGCCAAAACAACAAATTGGTTTACACAATCTGGTGATTATAATGTAAAAAAATAGAAAGCACTAGGATTTCTAGACTTCCAAAAGAAATTATTTTAAAACAGGAAGGAGGTAGTAGAAGTTAATTATTTATTTTTGCAAAATTTGCAAATACAAAAGCTATACTCAAACCCATATAATGCAATACTATCCACGGCATCCAAGTTCCAGCCCCATGTTGGCCAACTACAAGGGCTGCAAACTCTTCACTTGGAAAACAATCAGCTCTTAGAAAACAAAGAGTTCAGAGCTGTAGCTCTTGGTATTAGTGAAATAAATTGTTTTGGCTTTACATTGTGAAAAACATTAAGCTTTACTGCTTGAGTCTTAATACATCACAGTTAGGGACAAGGATGGGAAAGACAAAGGCATGGGGGAGGGAGAAGCACGCAATGTCAACACTGAAATAACTAGACTTTCCTAAGCAAAACGAAGTTCATTCAACACTCTTGACTTTTCTACTGATTCACTAAATAAATGGAAGTTTAAAGAAAAGGGGGTAGCAAGAAGCAATAATGAAAACTTTAATGGGCTACATGACATATTGGTCCATTACAGCACAGCGGGAAAGAAGATGCAGCCAGAGAAAAGGACAAAAGCAGATTAGAGCCATCTGTTTCCAGCCTAGAATCTGGGCCGCTTCCATAACTGATGAAATTTCCACCATCAATTCCCTGCCTGCTCACCATTCCCTCAAAGGAAACCAAGAAATTTGTTGTACATCAGTTGACCTCATTCTGCAAGTCCATCTGCACACGTACGGTCTTACCCATATGAGCAGTTCCTTCAAACTGCATAGTAAGTTACTCAGTTGCATAAGCAACTAAAGGCATTCAACTTTTCTGTTCTCAAGACTGAGATGCCTCCACCACAGAAAACATTAAAATATTACAGAAAGTGAACAGATTCTTACATCAAGACAGAGCTACACTTAATTCCTTGGAATTGTACCTGACTGCAAGATCACACAAGTACGTCATTACAAAAGTAGGCTCAACTGTAAAAGTTAAGTCAGTTCTTTGATCTAAGACCCACCAGATCTAACTGTAGTACAAAGACATACATACACATTTATCTAGACATCAGGTTGTTAGTGACTCACTCTTCCTTTTTTCCTCCCAGCTGTTCAACATCTAGCTATGGACCAGAACCAAAAAAAAGTAACCACAGTAAAAGAATCATAAAGACAATAACATTGTAACAACACAAACCCAGACCGTCTCCTTACCAAACATAACATCTACCAGTGGCTCAGACCCATCATGTCTCACATCAGCAGTCACTTCACAGTTTCTGTTAGTGGCCTGGATCTTTCTATGGTTTATACATCCAAGAAATTTTCTGAAAATATATTTGAAAATATGTTAAGTATGTTGTTGACGGAAATTATAGTAAGTATATTTCTAAAACTAATTTGAATATCTTGATATTGCTGGGCAACAAAAGTATAAACAAAACAGTATTTGTATTTAATAATTTCAGACAGGTACTTCTTATGAGATAATCTCTCTTAAAAATCCAATGGACTTATGCTAAGATGTAAAAAACATACCAAAGAATTGTGCAAAAATTCAGCATATGCACTTCCTGTTTTTCTCTCAGCTGGGTTAGTAACGATAATAATAATAAAAAAATCAGCAAAGTAATTTTCATTTTTCTTTATACACAGGTTGCTTGCCAATGTTTTATTGTTTGGGTTTGAGACAGCATTTATTTATTTAACATCACTGATCTCCTGTAGCTTTCTGAAATGCATGACAGCTACTTGACATTCTGGCAGCTACTGAAAAATGACATTTTACAATTGTTTGGTGCAGAACTTCCATTACTCAGGAAGCATAATTACTTAGATTTCTCCAACAGTTAATTACCAAGATAGGGCAGCAGCTACTGCTCTCTCTCTCTCCCATTACCAGCATTTGGACTAGTGATTATAGACCCTCACCTACAGGCTCAGCAACTGAGGGGCATCTCCCTGGGTAGTCTGGTAAAGCTAAATGCACATGCCTACGTGCAAGGGTCTACCTATGCCTAGGCACAGAGATCCTCCAAAAATCAGCACAGAACGAATGCTGTGTGCATCCTGGTAACGCTTACCATAAACGGCGCCCTTACGACAAACACAGCGTCTTCTCATTTTGAAATATTAGGGTTCTGCCTAGACTAAGCTACAAATCCTAGACAAATGCAAGCCTTCAAAGACCAAGATCACGAAAGTTAAGGTATAGTGGATGCAGCAGTTTTGGAAAAAGAAGTTCTTCTCCAGAAGGGGAACAACAGATGCTGCCCTTTCCCTCATAATTTGCTCCCAGGACGTCTTCTTACTTTTGCTGGCTACGGTGACAGCAAGTCACAGGGCCCTGCAGTGACAGCAGTTTTAACGGCTTCGTTTTGCATCTGCCACTGCTGCGACCCCGGGGCGGCCACCCTCCCCGCCCCTCAGGAACCCTCCACGCTCCCCCGGGCAGAGGGGCGCAGGCCGGTGCCCCTCGCCGCGCCTGCGCTCTGCGGCAGGGCTTGGGGCACAGGCCGCACTGCGGGCACGTACAACCCCAGCCCCAACTCCCCCCCCCCCAATAAATAAAGTCAAAAAGTCCAGCCCTCACACCTGCCGTGAAACGTACAGAACCCACGCCCCGGGCGTAGGAAGGGCGTTAGGTGGTTTACACACAGGGGAGCCCAGCCAAGGCCTCCCCGCCGGGCGCGGGCCCGAAGGCCAGAGCATGCCCAGGCCGCCGCGGGGCCGGGGCCAGCGCTGCCCCCGCAGCCCCCTCACCTCGTGCTCTCCACGTTGGACTCGAAGGGGCAGAAGCGGACCACGATGCTCTTCACCGGCCGCAGCACCACGCGGATCTTGGACGCCATCTTCTGCCTGCCCCTACTACAACTCCCAGCAGCCCCCTCGCAGAGGGAGGAAATGGAGGCGGGGCGCGCGCCGTCCGCCCCGCAGGCGCCTGGGAAATGTAGTCCGCCGCGGCCTCCGCCGCGGGCGGTTGTCAGGACCGGCCGCGCCCCTCATGGCAGCCCCGCGGCCCGCCTTCCGCCGCGGGCACGGCAGCGGGGCGTCTGCGGCCTCGGCCCAGTGGTGGGATTGGCGGCCGCCAATCCTACGGGCCTCGTTCGACACCCCGAGGCGCTCGGCGCCGGGCTCATTCGTGGCTGTGGAGGGAGAGGGACCAACTGACCAACCTGTCCCTGCTCCTCGTCTGGCTCTGTAACACAGTAGGTACAGTTAGGGGGGAAAAAAAGGCACAGTTTTCGCATAAAGCTGACATCAAGGACCTCCTCTGGGCTGCGCAGCAGAGGTAGCAGGTCCTGGTGCCGGTAAGACTTGCATGCAGCAGGTTCAGGGCGTGCGGTAACGCTTATGGGAAGCTGGAGTATATAGTACCCACACACTGAAGAAGCAACGTTGGGTTCGTTTTCTTTAGGTTAAATCTACCCCTATGACGTGACAGCTTTTGGTGTCTTGCAGAAGCAGTTTATTTAATACAACCGGATAGACAAGGATACGAATGAGGATAGATAAGGAGTAGCCAATACTACAGATAAATTAGAGTCAATATTTTGCAATATATCAAGCAGAAGAGAGACTTGTAAGAGGCGATGCTGCTGGAAGTGAATCTGTTTTTTTTCTGGCGGGTTAGATGCGGCCGGTGCACACCCGGCCTGGAAACAAAGGTTTTGGGGTGTTGGTGCGGGCTGTGTGTTCTGCGTGTTCTCCGCCAGATGGCAGAAACCTCCCGCCGCCGTCTCACGGCTTCCTGCTGCTCGGCAGCACCGAGCTCTGGGTCAGGGTTAGGGACAGGATGGAGTAAAGCCAGTAGCAGTGGCATTTAAACACACGTTGTGAATTTCTGCGGAATATTCCATGCAGACCCATTCTGACCTACAGGAACTGTATTATTAAACACCTAGCATCCCTTGTAATGGGTAACCTATTTTTAGAAGCTTATCTTTGTTCAGGGGAAGTCATCTTTTTAAAAAAAAATCACATAGTCATTGAGAAAAATCATCCTCTTCACTGAGATGTAGCCAAGAGAAATTAAGTAGCAAAACTAAATGCAGCGGTGTCAATATAGTTTTAATGTTTAATGTTTTTATTATCTTTTTTTTTTAATATAGTCTTCCCATTATGGGAAAAAATACACTTCTGTGAGATATCTTTTGAAAGACTCCACCATAACAAATAAATAGCTGATTAAAATAGGAATTTTTCCTGTTTAATAGTATCAGATGCAGGACCAGGTAAATAGAGTATTTTACATTTAGAAGGCAAAACTTACAAAGTTTCAACATATCTTTCTTCATTATAGCACAAAGAGCTTGATGTATTCCATTTAAAATCTGTTCCATCAGCTTCTATGGGAGCACTGAAGGAATAACATCAGCAAAGGACTGGGGAAGAATGAATGATCACTCATTTTTCTAAAGGCTCCATTTTCCACACTGTTGGTACAATGGCACTTACTGACTTCAAAATAAGCATGGTGAAAACAGTTCTATGTTTGCTCTTATTGTATTTTGATAGTAACTTCATGTAGCATGTTTAGCTTATATTGCACAATTAAATGAAGAGAAAATTTTATTTACTCCTTTCCACACTCGGATTGGTTCACTTTTTAACATATATTGTGAACAGTAAAAGCTGCATCTTTCCGCTTAAGCCATCTGTTTGGAATAATCAAAAAAACATCTCTGCTTTTTCAAACTAATTTTTAATTTTTTGAAGTCCAAGAGATTCGCAGTAACATGAAAGAACAGTTATCTGGTAACTGAAAGGCTCTGTTATTTTCCTCTCCTCAAAGAACTGTATCTGTGAAATGAAACCAAGGGACTGAATAGGAATATCCCATGCTTGGATGCTACTCTACTTGTTAATGACTAACTCTTTCTCAACACTTACTCTAGATGCAATACTTTTAGCTGATGATAATTCTGGTGAGAGTGCTAACTTTTACAGTTACTAAATTAGATAAATAGCCAACAAGGTGACACCACTGTTTAAAAAACCCCAAACATTTCTTCATCTGCCTTTAAACCCAGGTGGTGGTTAACCCCATGACGTTGGACTACCCTCAATTTATACCAAAGTAACTCCAACTGACCTCTGAAGCACAATATTTAAATGCCATTTCAGGAAAGCTGATAATTTATCCATGAAAGACCTTGAATCAGTCTCTCCAGCTCCAGCAAGTAATCTGGGAACTCTCAAATGTCTGCATTTGAGACTGTTCTCTGGGGACGTCCTTGGGAAGCTGAATGATTCATGATTCTTATATCTAGTGATATTCATACACATTCCTAAAGCATAGTAACATGAAGAGGCATAAAAGTTATATTATTATAATAGAAACAATTTTAGTATTCCTTTCACCAGACAGATCTTTTTTATTATAAATACTGCCTCATCCCAATTCTACAGACTTTCATGTCATTAGTTTCACTGAAGTGTAGCCACGAGCCCATAGATGATTTATATCTAAGCACCATACACGGCAAGGAAAAACTGCAGCCATGTTTTACACTGTAATTATGAAGACAGGCAGAAAAAGACTATAATATTCATTATAGTAAGTCAATTTTCCTCTTTTCTCATTGATCATCCCAGCTGTCTTAGATCCAGGGAAAATTCTTCCGCTTTTCCCCATTTCTTACATATTGCTTTCATTTTCTGTAATGTTTTCTTACTATAGAAATGCCTGCATTTCAGAACTCTTGAAATCTGATTTCTCCATATTTTGGGCATGGCTGCTTTTAGCACCTTGGCTCTGGTTCTTGCTTGCTCTTCAGTTCATTTCTTCCTTTGAAGTCTGGTGGTCTTTCAGATTCCTTTTTCAAAACACCGCATGAGAGAGGGTTCTCAATGCTGCATTTCACGTATAGTACTACACCTCCATGCACTTACTCAGTTCTGGAGACTTGGATCATTATCTCTGCTTGTCCTTGGCTGATTCCTTCCTCTGCATCTTTATCCTTTTTTCCTGGGTCTTTCTCTGAGTCTTGTCACAAACGTCAATAGGCCCAGAATTTAGCAATCAAAATGTCATGTCTGCACATCTAGTTATAATGCTGTGTGGTCCAGGAATAAAATGTAATGCTGCCTTCAGGGCAGTAGCCAGTACTGAGGAGAAGTGAGCCAACACAAATCCAGCAGCCTGCTTGTTTTGCACTGAGGTGATGCTTCCAGATGGCCACCCAGAAGAGGCTCTTTGAGGAAGATGGTGTGCTGGGCTTGACAGGAGAAACAAATTATTTCTGGAAACAGAAAAACACTCTGACAAGTGCAGTATCATGGAGCATATCTTCATAAGAGCAATGGATTGAGATGGTCAAGATCACAAAGGACATGTGGGAAGTCGTTAGAAATACTAGTGCCACATTGAAGGATATGTTGGGTTGAATTCCCTACCATACTGGAGGAACACTGCTTATAGTCATAAAAATATAAACCAGTCTGTGTTTTCTGTCTGGTTTTCTGTTTTCCTTTGAACTGAATATTCTTACACCATATGTCAGTTACTGAATTTTAAACATATTTCCCCAAAGAAAAGAGCTCATAAAGGTCCTTTTTTTTCTGAAAATTGTAGAAGTCTAACATAGTTTTATACCAACAGTACTACTAATTTTGTGTATAATTTATAAACCAATTAATAGTTGTATGCTGTTAATGTGATTTTCAGAAATAAAACTAAACTCAACCAGCAAAAGTGCACGTTTGTAATTCATTCTGAAATAGTAATTCTGCATATCAGTTAAGAAAAGCTTTTATGGGAGTGAATAAACAGATTCCCTAGCTGCTCTTTCCTCCTCTGCAAACATGTATTTCTATTGCCTGAGGTTAGCAACTGCCAGCAGAAATGTTTGCTAAAATAATATGCAGCATTTAACTGGCTGAGAACATACTGTGCCAGTTCCTGATTTTTGTAACTTAATTTCTTGAGGAAAATACTGAAGTTTTTCAAGCTACACCTTCCTATGAGATAGAGCAAAAGCTTTATCTATTTGTCTTCCTTGTCTAATAAATACTACATTGGATAAATGGAGCTATCATTTGGACTTTTATGTTGATTTAAAATATGCGGTTGCTCCCAGCAAAGCAAGTTCATTATCATAATAGCACAAGGCACAAAGATGAGCTGAAACGAACGGCAACCACCCAAGGTTAGCACCTGAGTCCTTGAGGTCTGGAATCTGTGCTTGAAACTCCAGGTAGGTTAAATGTGTATATTTTTACTTTAAAAGTCCTTGTACACAGTGATCCACGGGTGTGTTCCCATTTGACAGACCTAATTCTAACAGAGACATTGTCATCATTTGAGAGGGAACAGATTTCCAGAAGTGCAGAATTTGGAGAAAGGAGTTGTATTGGAATTTGAACTATATGTTCAAAGATATCCTGAAGGTTTGTCTGTGCTTCGGATAACTTGTTACGGATTTTGGGGAGCTCAGCAGCATATTGACCTTTGTACTGCTCTACTAAGGGCATACTTTGGTGTTGTGAATATTGTAAGCAAAGCAATTTGTTTTCACTGTCTTCTGCTAAGAATAGCCATGCCTATAGATTGATATCTTAAGTTATTAGTATTGTCAGCAAACTATAATAATATTGCTCAGTTGAACGTGGTGACCAGCCAATATAGTCTCTCTATACACTTTAATTCTTTCCATGGCAAGAACTTTCTCCTGATATTCTACAAGCCTATTTATGCACCGGTTTTAACTTGTATTTTTATAGCCTTCAAGAAGGTATCTAGGCATTTCATACATGTAAGCCATAGCATACCTACTCAACACAGAAAAAATTGAAACGTAAGAGTGTCTAGTCAGCAGACTTAAAGGAACTAGATGTCGAAACAGGGGATTTTTGTCTAACCATTTTCTGTAACTAGTTTCATTTCATTTTATATATTTATTAACATAAGTAAAAGGTATCTCCTCCAGAGAGTCATTGTAAACAATTCTTACCACCTACATGACTAGAAGACCATATTTCTTTAAACTTGAAAACATACCGACATCAGTGACTTACTACTAAAGTTTGTATTGTAATTCCAATACAAAGGTAGTTTGCACTGCTGAGAGGCTGTGATAAAAATATTCTCTATCGTAAATTTAAATATGCCACAATGTAGAATCATGGAATGGTTAGAGTTGCAGTCCTATGCTCAGTTACGAAAAAACCCCACATGAAAAACCCTAGCAACTGGATCATGAATCTGTTGGTCTGACATTGTGTTAGAATAACAGACGTATGTTTGGTTAAAAGCCTGCATAGCTCAGGAAGAGTATGATTCAGTTGGTTTCACACAAGAATTCCAGATGCGATGCAGTCAATGATATACGCAGACATGCTGCAGCAATTAGTAGAATAAAGATCTGAGCCATTTTGAAGTATTTGTCAGGTATCTCCTTATGTGATTATAATAATAGTGTAATAATTACATTATTCTGTACTAATTGCAGTAAGCATGTCAGAAGATAGAGGAGAACAAATAAGATAATGCAGGAGTTGTTATACATGCAGAAGCTACATTACATAAACAATAGGCAGCAGATGACAATTTAGATAGGTATTCCTAGGGAAACGATGTTACACAGATTAAATTAGGAATAGGGAATGCCATATAAATAGCAAAACTGGTGAATTTTATTGAAGCATATATTGCCAGTTAATACCGGAATGAAGCAAGTATAATTTCTTAAAGTAGTGGTTTTCAACCTGTGGACCCTTAGTCATCTATGGACTATTTGTAGTGGGTTCATGAAGGATTATTTAAAAAATATAATTCTTACTGTTGGTAGGCTTCCAGTCAGGATCAAGGAATCTCAATGTCCACTTGAATATTGTGAGGATCTACAGATCAATAAAGATTAATCACCACAGTGTAAGCGGTCACTGTTCAGCCCCAAGGATATGAAATAGCAGAGCAATGGTTACTAGTCTAGTTCCAAGCGGTCAGATTTTCCAGACAGGGTTTCTTAATGTTTTAAAAATATGAAAGATTCTTCTCTGTATCACTCAAATCAGAAGAAATCATGGCAATTTTTGCTCGGTCTTGAATAAGTGACAGCATATCCACATTTCATCCCTCTTTAACTACATTAGCTAAAGTTAAACATCTCAGGGCCTTTAGGATAACCAATTCAATTCTTACCTTTATTCACTTTCTTACATGAAGTATATACATATTAAACAGAGGATAGATGAGTCAGATTTCAAACACTTGTGTTTAGTTTTGTGCATGTAATGCTTTTGTTCACATATTGAAATTGCTTGATCAAATTTCACTTAGGTCAGTCACATTTCCTTCTCTAGTATTCATTGATAAAAATTAACCAGATGAATCAACACTATAAAACTATAAATATTTGCAGTACATTTATTTTTGTGCTGTTACCCCTTTTTTATATGATTTAGCAATGTATAAAGACAATAGATTAAGAATTATAAATATAATTTATTTTCCAGAGATCATTTCTAGCAGTAAGTAAATTCATCTCTGCTTCTTGGAGCTTCGTTGAGAGACTTAGTGAAAATCAAACATTTGTGACCAGGTATTACCATACTAAGATAGCTCTACAGAGATTCCAAGAAATATTCAAGGGATAACCACTTCAAAATGAAGGCAGAGAAATTGTGAACTTAGCCACATTTACTCAATCTCCATCACGCATTCAATGAGGGACTATACATTCATTTACTATCTGTAGTCATACACACATGTAGTCATACATTCATTTACTATCTACTGTAGTCCCCCCCAGCAAGTCCATATCACCAAAGAAATGGTAAACCAGCATTTTCCAAAGAGGCTTTTTCTTGCAAAATGCATCAGTACCGTGTCGACTCCAGGTACAGTAGCAATGTGAGGTTTGGGGAACACAAGCTGTCCCTGTATGTGTGTCCCTTTGTACAGTGGTAGCTGGGTTTATTGGCACTACGAGAACTGCGGTGATGTCTGACCATTCATAGCCCACTCCCATGCTACAGGCACAAAACAGGTTTGTCTCCGCAGGCACTCCGTTGTCCAAACTAATAAGACTGATGCTCTTGCGGTGGCTGCACAGAAAGGAGCACACTGTTTGAGAAAGGCAGCAGTGCACAGCGAAGAGGCAAACTGCCTGTGGCATCTCACAAAATACGTTTACGACAGCAGACAGCTCCCGTGGAAGAGTTGTGATGAGCCAGGGTTTCTGCCGCCTTACCCTGCGCTGCCCGCAGCAGCTTACAGCCCTGCTCTGCCTTTTGTGGGGCTTTCGCGTAACTGTCTGTGATCAAGCAGAGGTAATCAGCTCAGAGGAACAGATGTCTTCTCCCAGCCTTATACAAATATATATAATCTATTTCAGTTATTGATTTGTGCTATTTGGTAGTGCTTCTCACTGTCTTAATAAGCTGCTCCTACCTCCCCCTCTCCTGCAGCTTTCAGGACACAGTCAGTACCGATAAACTCTAAAGATGTGACAGGAAGTTTCATCTCATTAAAGTGCTTCACAAGGGGAGATTTCTTTATTCCCTCTTGTGATTTGTGTTCACAGTTTCTGACCTTTAATGTCAGAGTTGTCTCACCAATGCATTGTGTGCCCCTGGACTTACCAGGGGATTTTTGCTTGATGTTATACACCTTCCTTATCTACTATAAGAATATTCTCATCTGTTTATAGATCACTGCAATAGCTCCACAAGTAAAATCGTTCTTCTAGAAGATCAGGTTCTGGGGAAATTACTTCTATTGCTTTCAGATATTGCTTTTCTACCATATTTTTCACTGTACTTATGTCAATAATGCAATTTTTTACTCTTTAATGGTACAACTCCTCAGTAGAGACCAATTATCTTCAGGAATATCATAGCTATTGGGTTTTTTTTCCACTGTTCTTATCATACCTGTGGTTCTGACTATGTCACGTTGCTAAGGTTTCTGGAAACTGGGTTATGACTCATCCTCTTTCTCCCTCTTAGAGCACCTCCAAGAGGCTTAAACGGGGTCATAAAATAAAAATACAAGTGAAGGAACAGCTACCCAGCTTCCTAACCCTACAGTACTTCAAAGAGTCTCCATACTTCAAAGCGTCGAGGGATTGTGGGCATGAGATGACAGTAGGTTCCCAGGGCATCCCATTGCTCCTTCGCAAGCCAGCAGTGCTGGCTTCAGCAGTCTCTCCTGGACCTCCTGCTGCTAGATACTCATATTAACCAGTCAGCCCCATGTTAGCACAGCCTCCCTCTGCTCACGGATGCAGCCCCAGCATAACAAATTGCACTTGAACAGCTTGAGAGCTGCAGGTGGCTAAAGAGCCCCAAAACTACCACCCGCCATCTAACAGCAGCCAGCAGTTTCCAAATTTGTTCTAAGTCCTTGCAGCTAGTAACTACAAACATTTATCATTTTCTCCATCTAAAGAAATTAGGCTGCTGCCTTCTCATCCTAGAAGCGTGGGGAGGGCAAGTCAAAGGAGGGAACTACGCTGAAAGGAGTCTCACAAAGACAGATGGGGCCAGAAAGAAGCTGTACTCAAAGAAATACAAGTCTAAACCATTCTCCATTCTCTGTGTTGCTAAAATTTCCTTTTACAAAGAGAAATGGCTGATCAGGATTCTGATCCTCATCAGGAATTTGCTGAAGCCACTAACGACTTTACTAAAACTGCTAATTTTTGAGCAACGCTGCACGCTCTTGCACGAAAATGCTCTTTCTATCAACATCAGGTTTAAATACATGCATAACTGGCTCCATGTTACTTGAGAATGATCAAGTTCTGGGAGCAAAAATTGTGAAGCTATATAAAGAGAAGTGCCATGGGAATGACAACGTTTTATGTATTTATGAAACTTTTCCATTAGGAAAAATAGTCAAACATGAAGCAGTCTTAATCTGCTTTCATATATGCACTTTTCCATAGGATTCACACAGCACAAGAGTATGTGTGAAAATACATAACATCTAGATGAAATACAAAAGTGATAACTGTTCCAGAGAAACACTGGATGCAGTGAACTGAAAAAGACATTTTATTCCAGGTGACATTCAGTAAGATGCCTCAGTTAAATAAGTACACTTTAAGGCCTTTACGTATTGTATCAATCACAGAATCAAAATGAAGAAGTAAATTGCTTGAAAACTGCTGATTAATGGTAAAAATACTGGCACAGAAGAGAGAAACAAGGGATAAGCTGGCAATGTAATTCTTGAGTTGTGGTCTAGAAACTACTGAAGTCAAGTAACCGATAATTATAGAGTAGGAACCAAAAAAGCCCCACAAAATAATAGGCCAATATCAAGTTATATGATTTTCAGCAGTTTGATAATGAGAGATAAGTAACCACAACAAACTTGGAAGTACATCAGGCTAATGGTGCCTCGGAAATGCATCAGGTGGCCATGGGCACCTACCTGTATGTTGCACCAGAGTGTGTCCAGAAGGACCTGATGCTTTCCGTTGCTAATATTTCATTGCAACGGGGATCCAGGCTTATGCTGAGGTACATCCATTGAATCCACTGGTGTTCTGCGACAAAATGCAGCCCTGCCTGAGGCAGCCCACGGGGTGTTGAAGCCCTGGGTGAGCCTCTTTGAGTCCATGGGAGCCAGCTTCATAGAGTCACCACTTTGTTCAGCAGGTGCATTTGGGTCCATTCTCCTTCTGCTTTCCTGTGCTCAGGGAGTGATTTTTCTGCACAAATAAGGGAGAGAGATTAATCCAAAACTTTCCCTGCATATTAAACATGGCATTAACATCTCTCATCCCAACTTACCCGGGATGGCACTGGTCAACTACAAAACCTGTGCTCAGTTACAGCCAATGGTTAGTTGCCATTAAATTTATCCAGGTGACATTGGGTCAAAATTCTTGTTGAAATTTCCGAATATAACTAAATAAAACCTCTTTAATGCCAGAATAGCCTTCTAACTAATACCAATTTAGAATGAATTCCTTAAAAAATGCTGAGTGCCAAAGAAATGATGACTCTGTCTAATTAGGCCAACACTATGTAGAGCTCACTTGTATTTTGCAGCTAGACAAGTCGTATCAGATTTGCTTTAATGGATTTTCTCAGAAAGCATTTTCTCAGACTGGTGCACAGCTGAACAACCAGAGCTTGTGCAATTCTTCTCTTGGATGTTTCACAATGTCATTTTTCGGCCCTCTAAATGTGAGATTCCAACTAAAGTAACAGAGCATGTAATGTTGGCAATCGAAGCAGGTAATGTGAAATTCATACCTCGCACCTGCTTTTCTACGCTACTTAGGCTGTGCCAAAATGCTACTCTCTTGTTGGAAGCTAAGCAAATATCAGATGCCTTTCATTTCCCTGACATGTGTGCCACATGCCACAATGTGCTCCCAGTCTTATTTGCATTTGAAGAAGAAAGAATCAGTCTTTTGTGTGCTTTTATTGCAATCATCGCTGTTGTAAGGCTATTCCTTTCCTGGCAGGTATAGATTGCCTAATTGGTCCCGTCCATCCAAGTCTCTCTTTTTTTCTACATTATCGTCCTGTTTTTAAGACTTGTGCTACTCTGATTTCTTTTCCTAGTCCTAAACATTAGTGATGAAGATAAGCAAATAAAGGTAAAAGGCAACCCACATTTTTTTCTTTGCTGTATTTCTTGCTGCTTCTACTGGGTGCTGGCTGTTTTGCTTTGGGGGAACATCGATCTCCAGAGCTCTAGAGTCTTCTATGACTTAAAGGTGTGTCAAGCTGTGTGTTTAAAGGATGCAGGACTTCCCTACTGCCTCCTACCTTCCCTGTTCTTCACAGCCACAGGCAGCCTGGAAACATTCTTGACTAGACTGCTGACTTTGGATTTCTTTGGTGGAAGATGAAGAATGATGGCAGGAGAAAACTAATGCTGGCCACGATGACATCCCCTACTCTGCCCTTCATTTTTAAGGATGGTTTCATCTCTCTTTCCGCTGAAAGAGAGAGATTCAAAACAATCCAGGAGAAAAAAGAAGTGGTAGAGTGCTCCACACCTGGACAGGATTCAGCTGTCTATACGTGGGTGCTTACTGTTATTTTAGACAGTGGGTGCATCCTGCCTGGCCTCCAGCTGCCCACCTTATGGGAAGGTGCAGGTCTTCCCATCAGTCCCATGTTATATCTGTCAGCCTGTGCAGATGAGTTGGATATCCCAAAGTACCTCCAAAAGATGTCTTAAGAAGTGCACTTACATCACTGGATTCTGTAAGTGTAGCAAATATTGTAATTTAATTCATTGGAGGTGGGAATAAATTTGAACTGATCTCACAAAAATCGTAGCTCTCTTCAGTAAGGTTTTTACAACAGAAGATTCTGGTATTCAGAAAGCAAACAGAATTCAGTCTCATTAACAGTCTATCTGCTAAGATCTACAAAAGATGAAATGAAAGAATATTTGTAAATTTTTGCGTATTTTTCAGTCTTTCTTTGGAGTGTGCAGTTGCTTCATGAGTAGAGATCAGCCTACCCAATAATAAAAATAAAGGGGGATGGACTATGTATTAGTGTTATTATTGTTATGGAAAGCCAGAAAAGAATTGATAGTTTGCTTGTAGAATATTCTCTTATATGTGAGAAGGAAAGGTCAGTGACAAATAATTTCAAGTGAGGAATGCAGCTAGATTTGGAGGATTTTCTGGGAATATGATTTTCTTCCTCCTGCCCCAACCTAACCAGCAGAATGAAAGCAAACAAATGACATCAACCTATGGGTTAGATTTTAGCAAAGACAGTCATTGACAAGTCAACTTAACTGTGTTGCTAGAACTTAGCTGCTAGATGAGGTTGGAATGGCTGAACATGCTGTCAACAGTGTCATCGAATTATGTCAGCTTACAGCTTGCCTGCCATGCTTTCCCAATTAGATATAAAATCTATTAGTTCCTTCTTGCCTGCCTGGATGAATTTCATGCACTGTTAGAGAGGAAGATCTCTCCAGCTCCCAAGCACAACCAACAAGAACCTACCTTTAGCCTGTTGTTTTGTGTGGTTTTTCCCATGAGCCAGCCCAGTTGACCAGTCTGGCCATTGCTATGCACAAACAACTCACTAAAGTATGAATTTTGGGCAGCTCTGGAGCAGAGTGGGCTTCACCTGCAAGACCACTCCAAGCTAAAGACTCCTCTTTAGAAGTGACTTGCCAAAAGAGTTACTACAGGGCTGTACTGTACTAGGTATGGTTTTGATCTGCTGACTAAAAGCTATACAATATTCATAGCTATTTCAATTCACAGCAGTTTAGAATTTTTCAGAAGAGAACTTCAACTTTGTGATGTTTTGTTATTATGTGGCATCAAAAAACATAATTGGGAGATATGAAGAAACAATGTGAGTGTTAGGAAAGAGGAAATCATGGTATGGATTCAACATCTCCTGAGCAGGGAGAATAATGGGAGTTAATGACCCCATCATAAGAAGCACACTTCAGATGGACTCCTTTGGCCTTTCAGGTCTAGAAACACAAGAGATTTGGTATAGTTTAATTGCAGTGGTAGTAATGAATAGACCTAAAGAGTACAGAGAGAAGAATCACATCTTTCCCCTTTGGACTCCTCCCAACAAGATTTCAGTGTTGTTTGTTGCCACCACAAGAAGCCATCATCTTGGGTCAAAGGCGCAGAAATGTTCTGATGTGCCTGGGAAGTGCCACCCTGTCCTGGGATGACAACTCGTAACCAGAGTGGAGCAACTCCTGTCCTAAAATATGTGTCCGCATTTGCAGCTTCACAGTTCGCAGACTTCTTCATTCTGCTATTAGGTTTTTGCTGTTGTAACAAAGGGCTTTTGTGTTCTTTGGATTTAGCTAAACAATCAGATAATTTGATGAAGCACTGTAGGTGGAAACTATGTTTTTTCCACTGCACAGTGCACTGTAATAACAATAACAATAATAATAATAGCCTGGTAGTTTTTGTTTTTTCCTTTAATATACTCAAATGAATGTTCCTTAGATAATTAGACTTGCAGGCTACTTAAATGTGGATCACTCCAGTGGCTACTTCAGCCACTTGGAAGCAGCGCACAGCAGCTTCACACAGAGAGGGAAATAATATTAGCTTTGCTTTCCCCCAGGAAACAAACAAAGATGTTCTCCGCTGGAAACTAGTGTAATTTATCATTTCCTGTACACTAACAGGCTGCTAGGTTCAACATAAAGGTAAAGGTGAAACATTGAAACAAATCTGGAAGACCTTAGATTATATGAAATAGAAAGCTGTGCTGCAAGGGACACAGAGAACAGGAATAGTTTTTATTGGTTCCTTGTCAGTATTTAAAATCAAAGTGACAGCAGTGGTGTACTGGTACTGCCTGCAGGGACTGGAAGGAGAAGTTTCTGTAGACAAAGGTAAAAATACATGGGTTTAATCTTTCCAGCTCCCATAAGAAAAACTTTAACAGATTCATCAATATTTGGATGGAATATGTCTAAAGAAACCCAAGTGACTTTGTCAGAACGTAATAGGCTATTTTCTGTTCACAGAGCGTTCGTATTTCCTTAAATTTATGTGACAAGGACATTAGTGCTGAACTGTTGAAATTTGAGTGCTAAGATTTTGTTGTAATTGATCAGATTCGTCCCAAGATATTCCCTGGCTCAGTGACGAGGTACGAATGCAAATTTTCAATTACATACATACTTGTCCCAACAGCTTTGAAATGCACTCTCCAAACCTCCCTGCCAGCCAGATAGATATTGTTGGGGCTTTTTTCTAAGTTTCACAGGAAGAAAACATAAAAGCAGGCTTAAAAGTATAAATGGCTTAAAAACAGGATTAGAAAAAATCATGAAGAATAGGTTTATCAGGCACTGTTAAGTACAGCAGCTCCACTCCAGCTCAGCTCCCTAAACCCCTGATTCCTGTAACAAAGGAGCACACAAGAGGAATCCCTCAATATTTGTGGTTTCCTTATATTTTCTTCTGGACATAGCCAAAGACAACATGCAGGTGGATATAAACAACCAGAGATAAAAACAACTCAAAAGCATGATTAGGAGGGCTGCAGTACTTGAGCCAGGCTTTAACTGATGGCATAATATCTTCTGGTATGGGACTTACCCGGCGCGTCTGCCTGGACACAGCTGAATTTGGGATCTGCTAGGACCACGGCAGGGCTGTACTGGGCAGAATCCATTTGGAATCTGGACAGTAACAAAGCACTAATTGGCAGATGTTAGTATTAGTGGAACAGTAATAATGTAAAGATGATTATGTTAGTCCTCTGTGCAGCCACAACCAGTCTGTTGTGCAATTATCTGAAGAAAATGCTCACAACTAAATAAATCACTAGGTCTGGGCACCTCAGGACCCCAAGGCCATATCCTTTTGGTTACATTGCTGTAAATCTAGTTTAATCCCACTGCGTATGAAAGGAGTTCCTCCTGATTTACGGTAGTATAGACTAGAGCAAAATCTGCACCTATCTTTTCCCTCTAATTATCATCTAATGCATTTTGGACTTTGATTTGAGGTTTTTAGCAAGAGGCTTACTGCTGAACAAAAGCTGTGTCCGCCTGTGAGATGTAACAATATTGTGCTTGGCCTGAACGCTGAAAATCAGGTCTTAGATTCACAGTTGAAGGTCTTGGTTTTAGAGATAGACCTTTGCCTGGTGTTTTATGGACATCAGCACAAGCACCAAGCAATAAGGAACATTTGTCTCAATCGCTGATACGTTGGACTGGTGAATTTTTTGTATTAGACACATATAAGCAAGTAGTTCTTAGAGCAGCGGGACTAGTGGTATTAATTTCCAGGGGATTCCCTCATGTTTAAGAAGATATAAAATACCTATCCAAGTATTTTCTGCACTTGAGGCAGACATAAAGCCTCTCCTTTTTGTGGACTCTCTAAATTAGCAATATAGTTACACTCTTCATGTTCAAGTCATTCCCATAGTAAGGCTAAGAGCAGTTTGTACCTTCCATCCAGCTGCTTATCTCCATGAAACTCATATGGATTTAAATCATTATCTGTCAAGTGTGCTTTCAACTGAACACTGTATTCAAAATAAAAAAGATGGGGGAGTTACAGCCAGACAAACCCCATGTGAAGACAACGGGGGCACCAGAACCTCGCTTCTAAATTCGGTAAGTTTAAAATGTCACCTAACAAGAACTGCATTTTGTCTGTTGTATGTAAGCACCAGAACTGGCCCAAAAATTCAGGATCTGACTACAGGCCAGGCACTCCCTGTGTTGATGTTAACAGGAGATACCACAAATCTCTGTGCCTGCAGAACCTTCCCCTTCCTTATCTGCTTTAATCAACTGTGATTTAGTGTGCAGTAATTATCTCTGAAGAAAGTTGCAGTCAACTCCTTTTACTGACATTTTTTTAAACTGCGCAGAAATTGGCACGTGTTACAGCTCTGACATGCGCTAGAGGTGCAGTCAGGAAAAAATTATTTGAATGAAATTTGAATTCTTGAGTATTGGATGTCAACCAAGATTTGAAAATACAGCTTGCTGAGCCATTATAGGCCTGCTAATTAGGCTCCTTGTTACTCCAGAGCAGCCTCAAAGAATTATTTGACAGCATAATATGAGTAAAATAAGACCATTGCTAGAAAAGCAAAACAATGAAACATGATTTATTGATACACCTAATCAAAACACATTTTTCGTATGATTTTAACATAAGCTGATAATTTATAATATACATATGGAGTGAGTTAAGTAATTTACATAGTCATCTGCTATATAGAGCATTGTGTGGCATAGGCCCACCCATTAATAAAAAGACTACCACAGAGAGTCGAGGCACTCTTCTGCTTTTCCTTAAATAGCCTTATGGTGTCTGAATGGCCACAATGATTAAAAATATCCAGTACCACAAGTATTTTCAACATCAGCAGTAAGAAGAGGCTTCTGTTACTTTAAGGAATATATTTCACATTCACAAAGGTCAGATTCCATTCGAGCCACTGCAACTTCTCCTGTAACGCAGGACCTGGACCAATATTCGGCAGAGCCCTCAACGCGTGTCCTCCCCAACAGCCTGAGTAAATTATGCCCTGCTACAACAAAAGCTCACTCGTGAGAAAAAGCTACTGGGGTCACACAATGGGCCCTTCATAAGGGCTCCTTCGGTACTTTTCCAAAGTCGGGCATAACCCAGCTGTTACCGTCTGCTGGAAAGATCTCTTGGCAGGAGGCACCTTACAAATGCCTGCCAAGCACCAGCCCCTTGACAAAGTGGACCATCCAAATTCTTGCAGGCTGAATCCCCTCCGGAGATGCGTGATTTCATCGACCTGGGGGCAGTTGCTAGTTACGCTTACTGCCCACGTGTCTCCAGGTGGCTGTCTCAAGGTAGGGGAAGACTTTTATGGACTGAACGCATAGAAGTGAAATAGTAATTTTTCATGGGTAATTAGGAAAAGCTGTTTTGAATTTTAAACACAGATACTGTCATTATTGCAAAAGCAACACCTTTTGGGGGCATTCAATTTCCTCTAAGCCATCTTTAATAATCATTATGTTTTTATTAAATTTCTAGCCCTAGGACTAACTATTAGCATTGATATAAAGAATAAATTACCAATTAAAAGTTTTTCCATCATGATTTCATCCCAGTCTTGCTTAAATACTGGAAACTGTCAAGCTACCAGCATGAAAAATAGTTAATCTCAGTCTAAAATTAAGCAGTTACATTTATCTGCATAAATATAAATTGACATCTTTAATCCCATAGAGAAAATTCCGTATTCCCAATACCAGATCCTGTCACTTAAGATTGCCTTGGTGTTGAAGTATGGAGATCCTCTTAACGTGATTTATTTTTAATCTTTCACTGAAATTATAAAACTATCACATTTCTCTTCAATGGATTTAAGCTTTCTCCTTTCCAGCTACACATGAGCACTGCACAAAGACTGAAAACTCTTGATGCATCACCTCTGGACTAGTCTTCAAAAGAATAAAGGATTGCTCAACTGGCATTCTAGGAATTTGCCTTGGAAACACCCATATAGCCTGACATAAAATGTGAGAGAAGAGGAACAGACAGCTGTAAAAGAAAATCATGATACAGTCCGGAATGAAAAGTCCATCACATATTAAAATACAGCTTGATAGTTCACGCCCCCATAAATTAAGTTGCTTTGGATCTGTTTGTGGCAAATAAAATAATTTAAGACACCAAGTTTTGAATCTTTTTCGGGGTATAATGCCAGTTGTAAACTCTGAAGTCTTGATTTAAATTGCTCGTCATTTATATACATGTAGGTACTCTTTGCATGACAAGTGTACACACTGCTTTAATACCTACATCTGTTCCAGCTCATTAAACCCAGCTGTTCTTTACTTTTCCTCTCTTCCCCTTATGATTCAGTGGTAGTAAAACCACTTCTCCCAGGCCACAAGTGAAAAGCAGAGAAGGCGTTAGCTACAACCAGTGAGAAAAAGACTACTGTTACCACTTTTCTTGATTTTCCACGCTTAAGTGTGAATTGATCAGGGAAACATACTCATTGCAAAGAAGCAAAGCCAGTTTTACTCTGGAATGCTAAGCCATGCACAGAGCTATGCTGGCGTATTTACAGCATTGCAATGATACACACTGGTCAAAATGGCAACGCAGAAGTTCTCCTAGGCAAACTGAGAAATCCTGGTATGAAGTTTGTTCATCTGTCCTCATGCTTGAAATGCCAGTGTGGTCTGTGCTCATATACCAGCTTAACAACCATTACTGATTGTACCACTGTACTACCACAGCCAACTCCCCATGGTGCCAAGCCCTACAAGTCTGATTCTTAAGCTCTCACACCTATTAGTGCAATCCTGTTTTTTCCCCAGAGAACGGCTTCTTACCTGAGTTTAGGTAGGAAGAGGAGAATTAGACCCATTTCATCCATACTAGCAGTTAAGTTCCCCCTACTTTAACAAAAGTTCATAAAACCCAGTGATGTTACTATGGCATTACAAGGCTGACCTTGGTCTCCGAATCACGTAAGGACAAAACATGCTGCATGGGGCATGGTCAGCTTGATGCTTATGTATGCTACAATAAGTTCCGGTCAGTATCCTTAAAAATAGGATCCTCTGCTGTCGCTGGTCCCCGCGTTCCACTGAGAAAGAGGTCCCTTTTCCTGTGCTCAATGATTTAATTATATTTCCGTGGAAGTCTAGGTAGACACCTTGTTCCTCTCTCCCTGTGGCAGAAACAGCCCGTTGGACAATGGGCATTTGTGCATGTGTGTGATGTAAGGACCTCTTCACTCCCCACACCAGAAACCTTCCTCGTGGCCCCACACCTTACTGCACTGGTGCGGTAGGCTCAGAAGGGCTGCAAGACAGAGGGATGCTATGTGGGAAAGTAGACCTAAAACCTTCTGAAAGAGTTTTGACTGAGGCTTCCCTCTCCACGTTGGGTTAATTATAGTGTTAACACTATAGTGTTTGGCTTTTACCCACAGTGCACTACACCATCTGTCCATAAACATAAACTTTGTCCCAGATTGCTGTTTTGGACACTGGCTGCAAGCTAAGACACAAGTGATAATTTCCCTAATAGAAGGTTGACAAGGGCTCCACCCAGCATGGGCGCCACAGCCATATTTGATGGCTATTGTAGCCTACCAAATGCATTTTTAACTGAGGATGAAACTAGTAGCAGTCGCTAGAAAGCTTTCTTTAGAAAGCTTCAAAAGCAGAGGAAGCAGGATTGGACCCCATGCCCAGGGCAGATCCTGGAAGCAAACATGCAGCCAAGTGTCTGCAGGGCCATTTGGGTAAAGCTTAAGAACAAACCAGAGAAGGAAGGGACATCATTAGCACTGGAGTCACAGCTAATGCCAAGCTGATGCTGCCTGGAGAAACATTGCATGTAATCTCATGACTAGTGATTGAAATTATTTCGGTTTCTATTATTTGCTATGGGATGGCTTTTGTTTCAGTCAAGGGAAGAAGCAATGTGTTCCTCTGCCATCATTAGCACACGCAATCCCAGATGGAGAACTAATATCTAAGCCTGCAGCTAGGGATTTTCTCTACTAAGCTTTAACCGAATACTGCTTTTAAAGTATTTAAAATGGCAGACTTAATAGAAGTGACTGTATATTTGTATTCTATCTATCTACATATAGCATATACTGAGTGTAGGACAGTAATGCTAGCATTCAGGCAGTGTCCTGGGTCATCTCTATTATGAACTCTGTTGACTGGAAAAGTCACTGGAGAGGTACCTGGTCCCTCCATGTGCTCCCCAAGAATGGGGGGGCTGGGGGGGCTGGGGGTCTGAAACAGGAAGACAGATCTTTTGTGAACAGGCTTCTGTATCACAGTTCAGCATCCTGTTTATGTTTGCTTACATTTTTTGATTCTTGGCTGGTTGTCACCATTTAACCCCAGCAGGCAACTAGGACCACGCAGTCGATCGCTCACTTCTCTCCCCCACAGTGGGATGGGGGGAAGAATCGGAAAAATAAGGAAAACTCATGGGTTGAGATAAAGACAGTTTAATAAGTAAAAAATAAGCAAAAGCTGCACATGCAAACAGAGCAAAACAAGGAATTCATTCACTGCTTCCCATCGACAGGCCGGTGTTCAGCCATCTCCAGGAAAGCAGGGTTCCATCACGCATAATGGTTACTTGGGAAGATAAAACACCATAACTTCAAATGTCCCCCCTTCCATCTTCTTCACCCAGCTTTATATACTGAGCATGATGTCACATGGTATGGAATATCCCTTTAGTCAGCTGGGGCAGCTGCCCTGTCTGTGTCCCCTCCCAACTTCTTGCACATTCCCAGCATACTTGCTGGCAGGGCAGTGTGAGGAGCAGAAAAAACCTTGACTGCCCCACAACTGAAAACATCAGTGTGTTATCAACATTATTCTCATCCTAAATCCAAAACACAGCACTATACCAGCTGCTAGTAAGAAAGTCAACTCTATCCCAGCTGAAACCATGACACTGATGGAGCCTGATGTCACTGCAATTCTTACTCCCTCTTGTAACCTGCAGTCCTTCTTCATCCATTGATTTGCTGCTCCACCACCAAGTGACAGAGGTTTGTTAGCACAGAAACACTTTTATGTGACAGCTGAGAAAACATTGCCTTTTCCAATTTAGCATCTGCAATAAATTAACATGGATGGACTATGACATGAAGACCATAATTAGTAAAAAAGGTCATGCTTGAAGTTTGCCCAGGCCTTCTGACAAGCTAAAAATTATTTTCTTGTTTTTTTATAAAAATAACTGAAATCTTAAGCCATTGCTATTGTTTCTGCAAGCTAATTACCTAGGAGCAAACACTTCTGGTAGACACATATTGAAAGAAGAAATAAAGGCTTAGTGAACTGTTGGTGGTATCTAGCTGTGACCTTGCTACAGGAAAGAATATGAAAAGGTATTTTCTTTTATTACTTTCCTCGGACAATGAAAATATTGTGATTCCTTCATTGTCATATATCAGGACTTGCACTTTTTCTGGACTACAACAGCCACTGAGGGCTTTGGGGAAGGGAACCTCATCCACCAGGGGAGCTCAGCCACCTCTGTGTGCAAGGAGCTAGAGGAGATGGGCACAGATTGCTGATGGCCAGGGAAGGTAAGGTGGTATCAGAGTGCCACAGTATAGCTGGAGGGTGAGGAAGCATGAGCAGAGGGGACTCTGCAGCAGATCTCTCCAGCTCCAGCACCATTTCTGTACTACTGCACTCCAGACCGGAGAAACCCGCTGGAAAACGCTGTGGTGGGCAGGGGTCAGTCGGGACATTGGCACTGGCAGGGGCTTGGACCTCTTCCTCTTCTGCCCACTGCAGCAGTGGGGAGAAGAGCACAAATGCTGATAACATGTAACCCCATCACTGGGGAGGTGACACTGCATGGGGCTGGGATCATCTCCACAGGTAGCATGGCAGGCACTTTGCTGCCCTATGTAAACTTTGCTTACTGTCTACTTAGTTCTTAACAAAGCTATATTTATTCTTTTTAGACACCTTTTACCTGCTTTAATAAAGACCTTGGGTCCACACTCCGTTGGCAGATAAGTACTTACGGTAACACAAGAAACAGGCAGGCTGATCCAAACTTTTAATAGATTTCAAAATTACATAAAGCAGTTGCCAGTTGGCACGGATGTGACAAAGTAGCACAGCGTCACGTTTCCTCACCCTATTTCCCTGTGCACCGCCGCTTGCCACACAAAGCTGCAGGCACACAAAGCCCTTGCAATGCCTACCTCTTCTGGACTGCACCCAATCATGACAGATGAGCTTTTTACTTGCCTGTGCCAGGCCTGCGAACTGATGGTGTCCTAAGCCCACGCCGGCAAAAGCTCTTTGCATTATCCTTGTAAATGTTCTGCCATTTACCTCCCACCCCACTACTTTGAAGAACACCGGGCTTCCTGGCACCTCGGCTGGGTTACAGACAGTGCCATTTTGCTTTCAGTTTGCCTGATACTGGTTCTGTGTCCATTAAGGAGCAGCTCAGTGCACAACTGAGCCATCTCCTGCCAGGTGCTCTCATAGCGGGGAATGGCCTCGTCAGCCAGGCTAGGAGAAGGTACACTGAACTCTCCTGAAATAACAGCACGTACTCATATTTTTTAAAGGCGAAAAGATGCATCCATATTCAAATATGCCACATAGCACCATGCACACTGCCAAGGTATCCCACAGTGGGATTCACAAAGGCTGTGTCTATAATAATAAATCAGACGAGCCTAGGAATGCTCCCAGGTGCTGAGGCCAACTGGCATTGAACGGCTTACATCTATGCTAATAAATTGTCTCATCCTCCAAAGCAGGGTTGCAGCACGCAAACCACCTACACTGCTCTGACCGTGCCCAGGCGTTACTCAGGAAGCATCCTCGCTGCGATGGGCCAGGCACGGGCCTGGGATCGGTCTCGTGGTTTTCTAGAATAGATACTTGGAGGCATGTTGGACACGCTTGAATCTGCTAGTGCAGGAGTAGCCAAATTTGCCCTCCTGGTCAAATAAGCCATCCTCAGTGGTGTTACTCTTTCACACTGATGTGGCCACAGAGTCTCTGTGGCACAACCGCTGTCCGCATAGGAAAGACACATTCACAAATGCCATTTGGGACTGTCCTCAAGCTGGCTGTCACTGCAGGGGTGCTGGGAAAACCAACCCTTTTGCAGCCACAACACATTGGTAATTACCTCACAAACTTCCACCACCACTATATCAGTTGTTCACTGGTTGGCATCAGACTGACCTGCCAGATCTCAGTGGCAGTCTGCCTGGGCCGGTGCTGCCTTCCTTGCACAGCTCCATGAAGATACTGCTCTGTGTGCACAAGCTCTTCTGTCAGCCCTTGCCATCCTGGGTGTGCAGAGTAAACAGAGCAGGGGTGACTGCAAAACATGAAATCATGGAGATGTTAATAGCATAAATTCCTCAGTCTTGAGACCCATCTTCTTTCATATTTCCATTAGTGATTTCAACACAATAAATAAGAGCAGTGTTGGTGAGATTTGTTAATGCCATGAAGCAGGGTGGTAACATGAAAAGAGGCTTGGATATCCTATTGGAATTAGCAGATGAACTTCAGTACTGCAGTAGTAGAGATTAATTTCAATAAAATGCAAGACTATATATTTGACAATAACAAAACCCATGTGACAACAAGGACCTTATTGTTGCCAGCCAGAGAGGAAGGCATGTGATTGCCAACTGACCAGAGAATGACTATGAAGCACCATGGGAGGCAATCATATAGAAAGCAACTGAGGTTGCAGGAAGTGTTTGCAGGGATGGGGCCTTCTGGAGAGCCCTGCTTACTGGACGGGTCGCTGGTCGTGAGAGTGAGTCAAACAGGCAGGAGGGGCAGGGGAACGGGCAGCCTCTTTTATGAGAGACAGCTGGTGACTCCTAACTTGGTCATCCTAAAAACAGGGGAGGGAAGGAGGGGGAGTACACTTGTTGCCCATAATTGTACAATGGAAGTGGAGCAGGAACACTTCAGAGAAAGGACAATGTTGGCACAAGCCAACGTTTGCATGCTAGATATAAATACAGTTAGGCTGGGAATTAAAAAATGTTCCTCTTTTCTCAACCTGTCCTCTCTGGACCAGCTATTCAAGCAGAGCAAGGATGACATAAAGGAAGAGATTTTTAGGCGGTGCTTACTAAGTTCAAAAGAAGAACAGCATGACATGCTTGCCTGTGAGGGCAAGGAACGGGGCCTGGCAATCCATTTTTCCACTGCAGTCCTTTTGTCCTACAATGAAGAAGCAGCAGTCTGTGCTTGCATACATCCTTGTCCCCGTGACCTGGGGAGCACAGAGAACATCCAGAGAGGCTGCAGCCTGCATCAGCTGCCTCCATGCACTCCCCTGGATAGTCTCCATGTCACAGCCTGCCCCAGCTTCTGCTGTTCTCTACAGATCTTTTCCCAAGTTTCATAGCCTTCATTTGCATCTATATTTGCATAATTGAGAAGAAAATTTTCAGTTTCACAGAATCATGGAATCATGGAATCACGCAATTTTCAGAGTTGGAAGGGACCTCTAGAGATGATCTAGTCCAACTTCCCTGCTGACACAGGAATGCCTAGAGCACATTACTCAGGACTGCATCCAGGCGGGTCTTGAAAATCTCCAGAGAAGGGGACTCCACAACCTCCCTGGGCAGCCTGTGCCAGTGCTCTGTCACCCTCACCGTAAAGAAGTTTTTCCTTAGGTTTGAATGGAACTTCCTATGTTCCAATTTGTGCCCGTTGCCCCTCGTCCTGTCCCTGGGAACCACTGAAAAGAGTCTGGCTCCATCCTCCTTCAACCCACCTGTTAGATACTTACAAGCAAGTACTTACTGCCCCATATTATTAAATTCGGTGGTGGAAAGGGACAGCAGTGAGGACACCCCATAGCCAGAGTGCATTAGTTTGCCATGTCGGAAGGCTAAGAAGTAACAGACAAGCTGCACCGACTGCGATGTGCACCATGGGAGTAGGGACACCAGAATATGATCCCCAAAATCTGTCATGCCTGCCCTGCATTAAGGTAGCACCAGTTTGGACATGAGGGCCGGCTACGGTCAGGAGTAGGCACTCTTGCAGGCTGCTTGGCTAGTTTGGCTGCAGGGACTGGGGAAGATCCTACACGGTAGCTGGAAGGAAACTCTGCTGGCGGTCAGACTCATGCTGGCATTGGGTGGAACGACTACAAGAAAAGCAAGTGGGAAAACCACTTCTCTCAGTGGTCATCTCTCCCCATCAGAAAAGACCAAATATGTCTGAAGGCATAATTAAAAAACATCACACAACTGGCGAAGCCCTGAGGCTTATCAGTATGAAGTGAAGTATCATTAATTGATACAAGTTGTTTGTTAAGGAGTGACTCATTTGTCATGGCTTGCACAGTGCCTTGGATGAAGAAAATCCTTAAAGAGAGAATAAAGCCATTTGCTGTAGTTGTGGAGGAGTCTCTGCAAGAAGCTGCACATATGCTTTCTGGCTCTGCTTGATGCCTGCCAGAGCAAGGCTTTTATCATTCGTTTTCTGGTACTAGTACGGATCTGAAATGAGCAACCACCACAGTTGGTAACTGATGCCAGTTCTGGCTGGGAAGGATGCGAAGCGCTCTAGCAGCGGAATCAGGGGTGCATTTAGTGAAACTCTCTGAAATTCATAGTGACATCGGCCTTACCGGAGAGCAGTGTCCACAGCGGTCCTGTAGAGAAACAGAGAGAATGGCACTGCCCAGGAGCAGAGAGCTGGGGTGACAGCCCAGCCAGCGGGCAGCGTTGCATTGACGGGGTGCTGTCCCCCCGTGCCCAGCGAGGACAGCAGGGCATGGCCAGTGATGGTGATGGGCTCAGGCACAGCCCAGGGATCACCAGACACATCTGTTCTGAGGCAGGTCTGGGGCAAGTCACGCCGGGTAGAGGGCTGAGCACAGGCACACCTCAGCGCGGGTATGAGGCTTGTACCACTCAGGGTCCCAGGGGAAGGCTGCCCTGGCTGTGAGTGCACTCCTGACCCCCACAGGGCGAGCCCAAATTGAACACCAAGAATTGGGCTTTCCCACAAATGGTGATTTGCAGCCTTCATCTGAGGGAGAAGTTCTGGTTTTAGAACAGGAGGGGGGGGGCGGGCAGAAGATTTTGTCACAAGGTTTTGAACTGCCTGCCTCAGTTCCTGTCTCCAGGATAGCACTTGCCTGCGGCCCTGTTTTGTGACAGGAATCGGTGAGGGAGTTGGGATTGAAGAGTGAAGTGACATGGGGTGACACAAGAACAACTTCTGCAACAAGAGATGCAATAATCCAAAATAATCCCACTCCTCACTGCAAAGAGATGAGACTTGCTAAATACTTACTAAGTAAGGAGCAATATAGGATTTGGAAAAATCCTTTGGAAAATCATTCATTGCAATCTGTCTGAAAACATGAAGGTTTTGAAGCAGTGAACCCAGCGGGCAGCCAGCCTTCGTCATAGGTGTCTATTCACAGGGGTCAAAATACTGCCCAAGCGCCTCATCCTGCTCTTCACTGAGAGGCAAATCTGGTAACTGAGGACAGCAATTTTTTTTCACACACTCCTGCTTCAACTTCCTCATCTGACAATCAGACGTGCATCCCGGAGGACTCTACTAACCAGCAATCTTTTATCATTTCAGCCACACACCTGACATTTTTTGCAGGTGACTCTTTCAGGTCTGCCATCCAGCTGCTTCGCTGGCTTGGCTTTGTGAGGCGCAGCCCGTCTCAGGTGGTGGTGGCTCTAGTCAGTTACTGCTTTCTGCTGGAAGTAGGCGATTTTACTCTGAAGACTGCTCCAAACACACCAAAAATGTTGAACTAGTATAAAACTGGAAGTTTTAAAACTTCTGTCGGTGGTACAGTGGATGGAGGCAACTGGTAACGTAAGTTTTGTTACTGGCTTAAGGAAGAGCAGGAACAGGTACTTGCATGGGAATCTGCTCTGTTATTGCCAGATTGTCCCCGTGATAAACTTGCATGCATTTTTCATTAATCTGGAACTTGCTGCTGCCCCTGTTTAGCTGCTAAGATAGTTTCCAGAGCATGTTTTCCCTCTGCAACAGTGCATTCTTTTTCTGCCTGTGAGGGATTGCTTTCGGTTTCCCAGCAGCATTAGCTGGATCTCAAGAAAGAGAATGGGGAAGAGCAGAGTGCCTGAGGATTTGGAGTCCCACACCGTTTTCTACATGGCAAGGCTGTTGTAAGCAGTTCCCTCTTCTCCATCTCAATCTCAGCCCCGCATCCCCTCAGCAGTGTCATCACAGGTCCAGGTGGACCAGGTGGCCAGATGGACCAGGGAAACGATCAGAATTAAAAATAACCTTTTCCTAGTGAGACCATTTCTGCCGCAGCAGCTCACACTGTCCTACCTACCAGCGTGACCGGGGCTGTCTTTGCAGCCAGTGGACACCCACGCATGCCTGTCCTGCTGTCACCAGCAGTTGTGCCACCCCCCTCCCCAGCCCAGCCCTGCATCCTCATCCCTTCCCTTCCCTTGCGGCAGGGGAGCGATGGGCTGCCAGGCGCTGGGCTGAGCCAGCCCTGCCGCCGGCCATGGGAAGGAGCGAGCAGGGCCCAGCCCTTATTTCCCATTCTTACACAAAGGGATGGGAAGTAGCAGCAAAGGCCATGAGTGAAATGGAGGTTATGCTGATGTTCGGTTTAGACCTCTCAATTGAGAAAAATATTGCAGTTCTTCGGCAGTTTAAGGCCGAAGGTGTGAGCGGTAGGCTTTCCCTTCCCCTCGCTCACTGCCACTCCTGTGCTGTGTGTACCCACAAATCTGGCACAGGAGAAAACTGCTTTTTGGGCGATTCAGGCATTATGCAGAATAACTGAGACTGTGCAATAAATGAGAGATTTCCATCATAGATCTGTTCTGGATAACATGCACAACATAGGAAACTGTTTCTCAGATTTGTACTTTGGTGGTTGTAGGAAATCAGAGATAATGTGCCAGAGTTCAGTATATTCACTTGATCTTGTTGTGTGGGTGAGGTCAAGCTACCATTACTGGTCAGGAACAATTACTGCTGCAAAGATAAAACTCATTTCCACCTACAGAGCTCTCTGTTGTTGTAAGTTAAGACTGTGGTTTGGACTTAAATTGAACATACCAGCAAGAAAGATGTGTTGATATAAATCGGTCCTTATAAGCCAAATACAAATTACTACAGCAATCATTAAAGTAACTGAGAGTACAAAAATATAACAGCTATGAAACTGCATGTTGTAATTACTGGTGTTATCTCAGTGTTTTATATTCAAAGTTCTCTGTTCTGGACACTCTTAATGAATATTGATTTGGAGAACAGAAAAAGAACTTCTCGGTATTAAAAGCAGTTTATCTGTATCTAAACCAAGATGGTTCCTTTTTCTTTTCTGCCTTGGCTGTATCTTTAGACCCCTATCTAACAGCAGCTGTGATTTATTTTTAGCTTTTTTGCTTTGCATATTTAAAAGGGTGTTTCCGTATGGTGTGAAGCATAAGCTAGTGTAGCAATTAACTGGCAAAGAGACTGAGCTTTACAATTCCGAGTAAGTCAGAAATTCATTTCTGCGATGAATCAAATACATCTACACAAAGTGAATAGTATGCCTCTACTATACGTGTATACTGTAGATCTGTCCATTCTAGGGACTCAGTGGAGTGCACAAACTGAATTCAAAAGAAGACATCTAGCAGTGAGTTTAAAAGCCTATAACACCACAATACTAGCTGAATGTTGTAGGGTTGTCTTTTTAATTCATGTTATATAAATTGAATATTGCAGAAATCAGCAATACCCTTTCAGAAGCACTACCCTGTACCTCTAATGGACCATGATCCAAAGGCTACATTTGCATCTAAATACAATGATCCATGCAGAAAATATCTGCCTTTTATTTATAAATTACAATAAGCTTTTCTTTTTCTACTCGGAATGGTTCTCTCTAAAGAAAAGGAAGCTCCATCTTCCAAGAGATGATGAACAACTGGCTTCATATTGTTTGGATAAGGTACAGTGGTCTTGCCAGTCATGACGTTACACATAAGGAGTTGTACAACTGTGACTATATAAATGGTTTTACTCTGCCATTTTTAACTAGGGAAGCAGCCTTCAGTAAATAAACGGTGTGGGTACAGAGCAAACTCTTTTTACACTGCATCTTAATTAAGAATTAATTAACAAGTCCTCATAAAGAAATAATTAATTTCCAGATCTTCTTTGTTTTTCTGTTTTATTATTCTAAACAGATCTCTGGGGTTTCTGCCCTAAAAGACACAAAAAATCTTTCATAACTAGAGACCATCCTGATCTCTTATTTGTGCACATTAGAATTTTAACTATAAATCAGTGTATTTTTTTCCATACATATAAAACCCCTCAGACTTCTCTGTCCAGTACAGTTCTGTTTCAGGCAGTTAGTTTCTGACCTCAGTGCCTTCATCAGCAGGGATGGGGAAGAAGGGCTTTGCTTCCATGTTTTGTTTTGCTCATTCATGGTGGTTTAAAGGCAGGCACTTTAAACTAGTTGAGCATCTTCTCAAGGCAGACTAAGATCACCCTAGGTCTCCTCCAAGCCTTTCCAAACAGGGCACCCCTTTACGCAGCCAATTATTAGAACAGCAGTGAAGCCTGCAGACACCTGGCCAGAGACAGAAACCTGCCTTCTCAACTCGTGGTGCTCTTTCCACTCGAGCTCCCTGCGCCCTCAGCTATCACTTCTGCTTGGCCCCTCTCCAGGCTGGATTAGATGCACCCAGTGGGGACAAACTGTACCCAGCCAGAGCCCCTCTGCTGCTGTCTAGCTCAGAAAGGGATGGAAAAGCCAGCTGCTGGCAGTGCTTAAAAATGAGGAACGTGTTTGGGAAACACCTCAGAAAATACCAGGTTTTAAGCAATTGCCTGGTGTCACAGCAAATCTCTGGCATGTGGGATAGACCCTAAAAACTCTTCATCATCCACAGCCACTCCTCCTTTTCCTGTTCCTTCTGAGTGTGTCTGCATTGCAGTCACTGTTCGCAGAAACGCTGCCAGACTGAGTTAAGCTCATTCAACTCTTGCTAACTGCTGCTGTGGCAGCAAAAAGCCCTGTTACAAATTCTGTTTCAGCAGATTTTTGCATGGCTTTGTGTTTTAAACTATCTGCAATACAATTAGTCACAACTTTTAAAAGTCAAGGTCTATAGTCTGTCAACAGAGCTGAGCACCCAGGAATTCAGAGGATCAGTCATTTATTTAGATGCAGGTATTTTGGCATCCACTTTAAAAAAAAAAAAAAAAAGACCAATACAATTTTGTGAATTTCTGGTTTTGAAAAGGTAATAATGATATGTGGTAATTGCATTCCCATGATAAAGACTGCCTTTCTGCTTATCTCTGCTCAAATACATTTTTCTAAACAAAACAAAGCTTGCCAATCTTTGTCCTCTCAGTACTCAACAGTTCCCAGTATCCACCTTCAAGGATAAAGGTGAATTTGTACACAGCTCTCTCCAAGGACTCTTTCTCTGTCGTTACAGCTCTGTTTATCCCAGGCTCTCCAGGGACCTGTTCCCTATTTCACTCCCAGCAGTGCTTCTCTGACAGTGGCAGGAATGAGAGAAACTTGGGGGAGGGAATTGGGATTTGCTACCCCAAAGCAAGGACAAGTTTTGATCAAGCTTAGACAATCCAGGACCAAAGCCTCTGTGCTCTGGCTACAATACTAGAGACTTCCCTTATGGCAGCAGGAGGATCCCTACACATTTGTCCAAGTTCTGCGGAGGATCAGGTTCCTACATACTGCTTTACATCTCTGGCAGATTTATTGCACTCTGAAATTCCTCCACCAACACCACATAATACTGTGGCCATGTTACAGGACACACAACACACCCTCCGTTCACTGTGCACCGGCATCGTGACTCACGTGCATTAACCTTTAATGCATTTGGTGTCTTCCCAACAGCCATGCAGATACAAGACACGAGTATGTTGATCCTACAAGCATGAATCTTCAGGGTGCCAGAAGCAGAGGGCTGCACTGCATTTAATATTCGGTTAGTTTAATAGCTTGTCCTCCTCCCATCTTTTTCACTACATGTGGTCTTGAGAGAAGTCCTTCTGGGGAGCAACCACCATGTGTAACAGCTGAAAAAGGCCACTGCCTTCTTCATCTTTTTGTGAAAACACGCAGCATTCAGGGCCAGATGAGGACATGGAGGAGGTTGCTACCACATTGCAGGATTAGGAGCACAGCATGCGACATGGAACAGCGGCTGGCAGAAGGACAAAGAGGAGGGGAATTCCACCTCGTTCCCTTGGTGAATGCAAGTCAAGTGCACATGCATCTTCATACCAAGGTGGATGCTGCATATCAGCTACTTCAGGCATTCATATAATCAAATAATGATGGCCTGACATTAAAAACATGTCTTTGTAACATGGGTGTCTGGTAGCAACTTCTGTTGTGTGGTATAACTCACCCCTTTTGCTCCTTGATTCAGATTGCCAGAGCAATACAAACTGGAGTTTTTTGGACAGCAAAGGGAAACAAATTCCTCTGCTCCTCTACCAACCAGCGCCTCCCACGCGATGTCTGTGGCACTGGTACTAATGCTGCTGTTGCTATGTACCGATGGGCTTGCTAAGGAAATGAAATCTCTAGACTGTTGAGAAAGCTTTCATTGTTCATTCATAGGTGATTAATTGTTTACACGGCCATCAAATTGCCCTTGGAGGGTGTGATGGGAAAATAAGACCTGATGATAAAGTACACTGTCAAAATTATCCTCATGTAGTTTTAATTACTTTGGGTGTTAGGCATAAACTCTACTCCAGCAGATAATTATTCCACATATATTTTATTGCGGGTCTAGATGTACACATAAAATTAATTGATTCAAAATGGAATACACTGTTTTGACAGCCAGCTTTTGCTAAGGAGTGGGCTCCTATCATTAAAGGAGGGAATATAGCTGAAGTAATTTATGAATGACAGCTGGAACGTAGTATTGAATAGCAATGTGTAGAGCATGCTAGATATTGAAAATTAAAAAATATTTTTTATCCTCTCTTTGCATACAGGTGGTGGCACTGTCAAGATCTATTCTTTCATCCTTGCAGGCACAAATTTAATATGTGAGAAATTAATTAATATTTTGTTACATAGTTTCACCTGTGGAAGAGCCATGCCTTTGCTAATATAGTAAGAAAAGTGTATCTTTCAGTGTTTCTATCCATGGCTTAGTGTGGGAAGGTGAAAATGGCATTAGTTCTCTGTGAGCTATGTCCCCTCTCAGAAAAGAATTCCTAACACAGAGATGCCAAAATATACATCCTTGTCAGAGTAGACATGTCCTGCCCATTCAAAATCTTACCAGCCACAAGAGCACAGCTCCTCCTTGGTGAGGTGTAGGTTGGACACAAGCCACTTCTGCCTTTGTTGGGCTTGTCATCTTTCAGCCTCGAAAGGAAAATTTGAAGGTAGCATCTTCCAAACATCACTCTGGACATAAAAGTGACCATGTTGGGCCAGATCAAAGGTCTGTCTAACCCATTTTATTCTCTCCATCAGGGACAAAGAGCAAATGCCAAAGGAAGGGCAGGAGAGAAGGACAAGCATGTAATGATATTTCTCCGAAAGTCTCTCCCAGCTTCCAGTGTGTTTTGGCTCAGGGACTTCCTTAGCTAGACATGGTATGTAATAGCCTGTTAAATGCACTCAATGGTAGGTACTTGATACGTAGCATGCACTTAATAGCCCTCAATAGATTATTCTTCCATTAATTTATCCTAGTTGCTTTTTTAACCTATGTACATTTTTAGCATCTCACATACCCTGTAGCAAAGCATTTCACAGTTTAAACAGTACCCTGTATGAAAAATATTTCCTTTTGTTAGTTTTGAATTTGCTGCCTGCTACTTGCATTTGTTGCTTCTTCTTATACTGAGACAAAGAATGATCATTCCCTATTCACTTTCTCTGTGTCACTCATGACTCTGTAGACTCCGTTATGTTTCCCCTCGGGTCTTTCTTTTTCCTTTTTTTATTTTCCCTTTCTCCCTCTGTACATCTTTTTTAGCTCTACTTTATACATACTGAGATAGGGAGACCAGAACTGCATACAGGATTCAAAATGTAGATTAATATTCTGCATAATAATAATTTCTGATTTGTTCTTTATTCCTTTCCCTAGTAATGCCTAACATCAGACTTGCTTTTTTGATCACTACTGTGTATTGAGCTGACATTTTTGAGAACTGTTTATTTTAAAATCTCATTCCTGTGTGGTTCAACTCACTCAGAACCCATCATTGCGTATGTAAAGTTAGACTTGTTTTTTCCCATGTTCATCACTTTACATTTACCTACATTGAATTTCATCTTCCATTTCATTACCCAGCTTATTCATTCTGTATCTATTTAGAGTTGGCCTTTTCCTTTCCTACATGAATACCTTAGGATCATCACACAACGATACCCTGCAATTCATCACTGATCTCAGATCAGTTATGAATATCTCAAACAGCACAAGCTCTCACAGAGATCTCTTCAGGGCTCCATCTCCCCAGAATGACCTCTCCCTTCTGCAAAACCAAACCATTTATTCCTACCCTCTGCTTGTTATCTTTAAAAGAGTCATTTATCCAGGTAAGAACCAACCTTTTTCATCCCATAATAGCTTTGTTTTTTAGGAGCTTTTGCTGAAAAACTCTTTCAAATAGCTTTTGAAAGTCTAAGCAGAATATATCAAAGCAATGAGTTGTCGACATGCTTGTTGACTTCTTCTCATGCTCTAGTACAATTTGGAGATGTGATTTGCCTTGCCCAAAGAAGTGTTCACTCTTCTTAACATATTGAACTTTTTGATGCATCCACTGATTCTGTTCTTTAGAAAAGCTACTATAAATTCATTTTGTTGACCTCTTCTGTAATGTCCTCCACAGGTCCAGCAGTGCCATCGGCATGAATTCCCTACCTGTGATTTTCCTTTGGGTCTCTTCCATGAATAATGAAGTATTTGTCAAAGCTGACAGTTAACCATTGACCTGGACACCTGGATATCTCACTGAACTATGAATGGTCATTTCTCAGCATGATTTTTCCAGGTTTACTGCAGATTTGTGCAGGACAAAGCGCAAAGACAGTAGCCACTTCACCTTCTTTGTATTTCTCTATGGCTCTAGTAGACACACAGCTTCCCCCACCCCCATCATCAGAATGATACTGGCTACTGCATTCAGTCTGGGTCTGATTTATATCATTTCCTTCTTGAGCTTAATCTGTGGGTGGGTGTGCTAGCGGCAACGTGCTGGAGTGATTTCCATTGTGGGTAGAGACAGCTGAGGGCTTTGAGGACACCTCATGTAAGTCACAGTATCTCAAGGACCCAGGGCCAGGCTGGGGTCACAGTGGTCTTCTGCTTCCATCGCTGCAAGAAGATTTTGGGACAGCAGCTTAGTTACTCCTGTCTCACTGGATTCTATCCCAATTCTACAAAAAGCAAGAATTGCTTTTTCACTGCTCTCCTTTTATAAGCAAGAAGGAGGTAGGTCTCTGTAAAGGCCCATCCTGTGAGAAAGAGTGCCAGGAGCTGTGGGTCATGGCATTAGTTTGCTAGACTTACCTCCATTTTCATTAATAAATCAAATATTGTACCCCCTTCATCTCCATAACTGTAGATCTTTTCGACCCAGAAGGAGGTTGGGCTTTTTTTTCGGTCTTTTAAAAATAACCTTCTCCACAACTCTACTAGAAAGATTGGTATTTTATAATGGTAGTGTCTACACATCTACATTACCATTGCAGTTCAGAAGTGAATGTTCTGATTGCACTCAGCCAGCTGGTTTGGTTGTTATCCTGGAGTGGTCTTGGAGGGCGCGAGGTGAACTCCTTTCAGACAAAACTAAAACAGAAGACACCTAATGTGCACCAACCACAAACGGGTGTTCAAACCATAGGAGCAAACTAGACCTGGTCCAGAAACGCTCCCTGAAAGTTGCAAACTTCTGGTGCCATTACATAATTATATCCCAAACCTTGTAAAAATACAGCTTCCTCATACAGTATGGACACCGGGTCTCCAGCACACAAATCACTCTTACTGATTGATATGACAGTCTATAGCACATGGAGAAGTCACCTCCAAAACACTAAAATCTGCTGTGCTCAAATGACTGAGAGGAGAAAGGGAAAGAGATTAGAAGGTGCCCTTATCTCCAGAGCGCTGAGAAAAAACCACAAGCACCGTGTTCCCAAGTGCAAGATTATCAGCCGTCCTCCCCATCTGCCACCACCCCTGACGAAACCGCCTGTGCAGACAGCTTCTGTTGCTTCACTGGAGGGGTTGGTTTGTGGTTACACCCACCTGTGTCTCTGCTATGAGAATCACACCAAAAGCACTGAACGGAAGGAAGACAGAAGTGACACCACTACTTCTAGACTACGGATTCTAGTAACAGAGACCAGAAGACAATGCTGCAATTAAATTTGACCAAATATTTCTCAAGATGAGGTATCCTACAAGAACGAGCTCAGAAAACTCAACACTAAATATATTTAGCTGACAATCAGTTAAATGTACATGGTGAAATTATTGGTATATTCCTCTTCAGTAATCCATTTTTGGATTACTATCACTTTGAATTCTTTTGTACCTAAATTCATGAGAGCAAGTCAGAACATTAAGCCTTTCTTATACAGTTAGGATGTTGATTTGCATATAACTATAGCCGTCCAGTTCCCTTGCTATTTATTCTCAATTTTAAATGTTTGCAAAATTGCAGCTTGTTTAACTGTATTTTGAAGTAGCCGCAGCTGTGTAATTCAGCTACACAATATGTTAGCAAAGGGCACCTTTAAAATAGCCGAGTAAATTTTAAAAATGCGCACATCTTCTCCCAAAGCTTTTCCCATTCCTCTCAGAAATCCCACGTGACAGAGCCCCAAGTGGAAGGATGCTCAATGGCTTAAGTAAAACCACCTTGATTTGCACCAGCTGTGAAGCTGAACGGTCGGCACCAATCCTGAACTGCTCCCAGCCAACTACTGATTTCACATGCAACCGTCTGCTGCCAGAACACAACCACATGGCAGTTGGTGTGGCAATACAGCTTTCTCCTACCGAACGCAAGTCTGCAGCGGTTGCTCAGAATATATTCAACGCAGAGGAGGTTTAGCAAAAGGGAATTGGCAGCGACGCTGTGGAGGGACTTATGTTTGCAGACAGTGATCTGATGAAACTGTTAAAAAACAGGAAGCTCTGGTGAGCAGGCAGCCGTTACGGTAAAAAAGACTTTTTAAAAACATACAGACAAGGTAAAGATCAGCTAGATCCACTTCCTGGCGACAAAGGCAAACTGTAGATGTCGGCGGCTACCGGAGCGTTTGCTAACTGGGCAGAAATGCAGAGAAAATCTCATATGTGAGACAGACTTTCTTAGTGAATTGCTGCTCTGTGCAGATAGGCATTGTTTCCTGCTTGACACTTTGAATAGAGACGGGCGAAAGAGCAACAGCAGTAACATTTACACAAATTTAGCCACTTGTTCAGAGCTCCATAAGAAGACTCCTATATTCTAACCTAAAGCCAGTAATGCTATGTAACTGGTTGGATGCTTCTCCCAGACGTTGCATCCACCAGCTGACGGTCTGACTGTACATGTAAAATTCCTCCCATAACACACAAAACCCCTTTGTCTGATGCTATTCATTCTGGTAACCATTCCCGGTCAACCAGACAGGTGTCAATCAAACTAATGCCTCTCAACACAAAGCCAATCTGTCTGTGGTTGCAGGGTTTGAGCCAATTTAATTTAATTTATTAGAGTTGAAAGGAACCTTTGCCTCTGTGACAATGGGTGAGACAGTTTGTAATGATTCTCATTTAATTGATGAATGTAGACTTGGCACTTGACAATTAACCAGACGCATGAAGACACTAGGGGTGAAATCCCGAGAGGATTTCACAAGCATCTACATGCTTCTAAGGTTTACGTTCCTATAGCAAGTTCATCTGCAGCCTTTCTCAGTTGGGCAAAGCTGGAGCCGCTCAGCTGTGTCTCACAGAGGTCAACATCCTCCACTCAGAAAAATAATCTTGCTGTGCAGGAGAAGGACCCAAGTCCCATCTCCACTTTCAGTGTGAGACTGTGCTCAAAATATACAGCCTAATGGCAATTCCGTAATCCTATGTAGCCCTACACTACATAGACCTTTTGCAATTTATGCACCTATGCACAAATGAGGAACATTTAAGTACGTATTAGCCACAAAAAGCCTACGATAAATTAATCATTCTACACAAGACTGTTTCGAAGCAGAAATGTTACTCTCTAGAAACACTTTTCTTTCCTACATATTTTCCTAGCGCTGAAACTTTACTTGTTTCTATAGTTTGTCCTTTATGGTTGCCTGGTTTACCAACCCACTTTGATTAGCTTTTCAGTGTTAATTAATACACATTTTCAACCCTTCTAATCACATATCGCTCAAGGGTGGTTATTCTAGAGTCACAGATTTTAAGTCTGGGGTGCATCATTGCAGGCTTCAGCATAACCCCCTTGGATTTTACCCTTTACCCTGGGAGGGCAGTGCTGAATGCCTCTCTGCTGACTGAATGAGAGCATTTTTTAAAGAAGCAAATCTAATCCTGATTTAAAGATTTAATGTGAGAGAGAAGCTAACCACATCCTGTCATAAGCTGTTTCACCGGTCAAGATCTACACTTTATTTTTAGCTTGAACTTACCCAGCTTCAGCTTCCATCCACTGAATCGTTGTTAGGATTTTGTTTTCTGAACTGCGTTATTTATAGCCTGTGACAGATCACTCCAGCATCTCCTCATTTACAAGCCAATTAGATTTATTTTATAGATATTTCTATCTGTTTCACCAAAAGAAAAGCCCTGGAGAACAGCTTTCGTCCTCTTGCTCATACTTCTACCTCTCTGCAGTCTCCTGATCTGCACAGAAGTCACTCCTCGCCAGCACAGTCCCCTCCTGATCAGGAAAAAACCTTTGGAGGCCATCGGACCGTCGCTGCCCTCACCACTGCTCGCTCTTCCAATCGCCCCAACAGCACCAGCGACAGCACTGGTTGCTGCTGCCATTTTCCTGTAACCTTTCTGACGTGTGGCCTTCAAAGCCTGCATGTTATTCGAGTAATGGCTCTATTACTGCCATCTTTCTTCCTGTCCATCTCCTGCTTCTTCAAGCCCCCTGTTAGTCCCCTGAAGCCACCTGTCCCACCAGGAGCTCATGTTCACCCATCACCTAGGAGGCCACCTAAATTCTTTGCACAATCCCTGATCTCCCCCCATCAGTCCCCATTTTAGGCAACCTATAGTTATTTGGATGTTTCTATTTTTATTTTTAGTTATTGACACATAAATTGTCTTCTTTTTTTCTCTTACTAGTCCAAGGGTTTCTAATTCAGTAGGAACTGTTCTGAGAGCACCCCCATGCAATATGTGTAAGCCTAGTTAGCACGTTTGTCCCTGCTCTGTCCGTTGGTGTCTGCCCTGTCCAGAAGGGCTTTAATATTGTTTTAAAAAGAGTTTACATGTGACATTATGTGATGTAATGTTTACATTCGTTCTAATGTACTTCAGATTTGCTCTCCCTCCTTCCCTCCTTTTCCCTACCCATCTCATTGCCTGCAGCCTACGCTTTCTGCCTGCCAGCTATAAAGAGATTTCAGAATTTTAAAAATAGCTATTTAAAAGCAACAAACCAAGACTGAAATGAAATACCGCAGGGAAGAACTGCTCTAGGAAAACTCAGTAAGTTAGAATATGCCAGGGCTTTCCTGTGGGGTTTTAACGGTGACTTTGTGTAGCTGCATAGACCTAAAACTATACATGTCATTAGCTGAACCATCACTTTGAGAGGTCTGTCCTTTATTTCAGTGTAGCCAATTGCAGATTTACTTTGGGAAGCGGAATTCCAGATATAAATTAATTTAAACTAAGTTTTATTACGTATTCTTCTGTTTCCATGAAATCGTACTCTCTGGAGAGTTTACAGGCTAAATCTGGATTTAGATGCCTCTGTTCAAACAAACAAACTGAACAGATTTTACCCCATGTTATTTAATGAAAAAGAAAATGTCATGAGGCCTTTCCCTTTAGAAATAATCAGCTGAGAAAAGATTAGTGAAGATATATTTATGTTCAGACTGTCCCCTGCAGTGAGGTTAGGGGGTATATTCATCATATAGATCAGGATTAACTCAGTTTCTGCTGTAGCACTGCAGTTCTCTTCAAAATGTGTAGCCACTGACCTACTTTTCAGGTGGCTTGGTGAAAGTCATTCCAAATCCTTCTGGTGTTTCAGCACCATAAAATTGTAATGCTTTACTGGCGCATAGCATCTTCCTGAAACGGCAAATAATACAAAGGTGAGTCACTAAATGGAATTTGGAACCCTCATGTTGGGAAAACAATGATAGTTTTTGTAATGAGCACACCCAAGGAGCGAGCTGACACGGAAGGCCCCTACTAAAATGCCCTACAAGAATTGTTCTCAAAGGGCAGTCTCTGCGTCCCCAGAGATGTTATAATCTTTGATGACCTCCTTCTTCTGCTCTTCTCCTTTTTGTAAGAAAGTTACTGGAAGACTCGGGGGGGTGGGGTGTCCCCCCCTTATTTTTTTTCTTTCTTCATGCAAAATAGCAGCTTTACTAAAACCAGACTTACGTGTATGTAGAATTACACCAGCCACATGCTGCACAGCACAGCCTATCTCAGTTGACTTATACTAACTTTTGAGATTAAAGTAACACCAGCTTTCTCCATAGCCCTTGCTCCCCGCTAAAGCAGTTTCTCGGGAAGGCAGTGTTGGAATATTTACCAGCCCGCGCGGGAGATGGTGAAAGCCACCCCAGGCACGTTCGGCACCTTCCGCCGCTGTTCGCATTCCTGCTCCTCCAGCTGTGCACGTGGTAGATGAAAGCTGTCAAACGAGGTGGTATAGAGCACCAGGCCTGGAGACATGGCACCAGGTCTGTACACATGGATTTTTCACCCTAAAACAAAGACAAAGGAATACCTGACTCTGATGCTAGCAGACAGAGACATGTGAGCTTATACAGAGCAAATCCTTAATCGCTCTCTTAAACACAAGAAAGACTTCTCATAAATTAAACCCAACCAGATTATTATCTTAAGCTCTTTAAGGATTTGCTTCTGATTTTATAATATCAGTCTCAGTAAAAAGTGGAGCAACATTTTCTGTAGCTGTGTTAGGAAGTCCTGAAGAATGTTATTTTATAGCAGAAGCTCGTACAGACATTGTAACTGCTGCACCACTACCACTATAATGGTAAAATGATCTCCTGCATCGTTTTAGTCCTTTTGAGGATTTGGTGAGGTTACTAGAGAGCATGTTTCTGCTTCCTCGCGCCGGCTATACAAGGGCTGCCCTGGAAAAGAGGGCATGAACCCAGGCAGTTCAAAACCCACATTGATTTGTCTTGCCCAGTAATTACATTAATATCTTTGTGGTGCGGTTACACAGTATAGCCAGTGGGGAAGGCAAGAAAAAGGATCTGGTGAAAGAAAAAAGGACACAAGTCAGCAAATTAGCTGTTACACTGCAGCTTGAAGGGAATCACATATTGTTTCTTCATCAGCTCTTTCAGATCTGGTCACCAGTTCAAGGAACAGAGAACAATATTTAAAGTAATCTGCATTTTTATAAATAATGCTTGGTGATAATTGATACAAATACTATGATAAGTCAAAAAGTGATGGTGCCAGCACAGCGTGAATGAGGGAGCTGACTGTTTCAGCATTACTGTGGCACACTGCACAGTGGACGCACTGTGTGTCCCTGTTGCTGTGGTTAGGACCACCAACTATGTGAAGGAGTGAAGGATTTCTGCCTCTGTGGCAGAAATCCCCCACATCGTTCCCAGGCCCCGTCCAGACTAACGCAGCATGGGAATTCATCTGTTGGCATAGGAGAGGTGTTAGGCAGACAAGATGGAGGGGTACAACCATGGCAGATGCTAACCAGATCACCTGGTTTTATGAGCAGGGAGAATTTTCCTTCTACTACCCTACCATATATAAGTTAGAGATGGGGAGATCGGCTTTTACTGGAGTTGAAGCACCCACCTGACACCCCACAGAAGCATCCCAGAGGATAACGCACCACAGAGTGTGGAAGGTTGCAAAGGCAGGAATGGTTTGTGCAGCCTACGGCTTGTATGACCTGGAAGAAAAAGGTGTCTGAAGATGTCAAAAAAGGGTTTGCATCCCAGGATTGTTCCAGCTAGTACAGGACAACTGGCCCCCAGTTTACAGGTAGGTCCCTCGGAAGTGAGTTAATGCTTCCAACCAAGACATTAATTTGGCTTATTTTCTTTTATACTTGCCTTGTTACAAATAAAAGAAAAAAATTAAGTAGCAGACATTTTGGAGAGTGAATGTTGCACAGTGATATAGGGTAGTATCTGCCAGTAGTTTAAAGAGACTTCAGAAAATCAAGGATTAAATGTCTTTCCTAACATTAACACTGTACTAAATCAAAAGCTTTACTCTTCCTGAATTTGAAATAGATTTAGCTATATAACTGAGAAGATAGATAGCCTTTGAAACAGAAAGGCCTTTTTATCAAAAAGGAAATAGTTCCAGAGTTTGCCTGGGGCATTTTTCCTTCCACAAGATTTGAAAAGGTGGGAAAAGAAAGTGGAAAAATCTTTCATCTAACTTACTTTAAAACACATATATTACATTTTTGCATTTCAAATAATGACTTGTTTAAATTTTATTCTGTCTGTAATTTTTCTCTATGTAATGGATTCTGTTTGCTTCTCATTTTAAATACATCCTTGTCTTGGGGCACCTGAAGTATGCATTAAGCTCAAAATTAATTTCTGCAGTTTTAATTAATTGTGATGCCTGTATTAAAACTGAACTTCAAGGTTATTTTTAAAATCCTTTTTTCTATTTTGTAAGATACCAACAGAGAGGGGAGATATACATAGCCATAAAAATAATTCTTGAGCTTCAAAATGTATTTATTAATTTTTTCAGGTCTTCCAGGCTTCTCTTCTGATTGCCTGACAACTCAAAGCCATCCAGAGAAGCCTGAAAGAAAAACTATTACAGAAGTAAAAGGTAAAAGACTGTATGGGAGCTGGACTCCTTGGTGACCCAGCCGCATGCCAGGACTAGCTCAGCTCAGCTCAGCTCAGCTCCCTTGGGCTGCTGCTCTTTCAGAGGAGCTGATGCCCCTGTGCTCGTTCCCCCCACCTGTAGCCCTTTTGATGGTGCTTCTTGTAAGACAGAGAGCCACAAGCCTGTCCCCCGCATGTGGCATTTAGCGTGTCACGTAACTCTGAACCTTTAATTTGACCTCCGGCTTCCTGGTAAAGGGAGGTGGGAAAGGTCAACCGCTTTAGGCTGTAATCCTTCAAACCTCTTCCTAAATGCAGTCAGCTGTGAAAAGAAGTCATACATTGGTGAAGCATTTGTCATTCAAATTGAGCGTTCGCCCAGACTCCTTCCACCCCCCAGGACCTGAGCCCTCCCCACGCCGCAGCCCCTCACCCAGACCATGAACCAGGGAGGCAGACTTTCCCATCTGAGGTGGGAATGGGCCGCAGTGCCTCGTCCACTGATTTCTGATCTCAGAGCAGGACAATTTTCACCTTGAGAAATGTAATTCATCTCCTGCACCGCCACAGTTCTCGCTCTGGACTATGACTTCAGCCCTTCTCCTTCCTGCTCTCCGTATTTTTCTGGTGTCTTTGTGAGTAATAATTAATCATTCTTAGCCTAAAGGCAAAGAAATTTTTCTAGCCTTCACTTTTACCTCAGCATGTGACAGAGTGGCAAAGGTACTGATTTTCCTTTCAATAATTTGTCTTTCTTTTTTTTTTTTTGGCAAAAAGCTGCTTTTGAGCATTAATGGCCACAATACGTTCAGGTTCGTTACACTTGGCAGGTGGGCTATTAATTGAAATGAGAATTAGTGAATTCGGAAAATCTTTTTTACTCAGTTCCTCAGACAGGTTTTGATTTGCTTCCAAACGCTTGCTCTGTGCTCTGGCTAGACGTGGGTAATAGGCTCCTCTATGGTAATGGCTTGGATTTCTTACCAGATTTTTTTTGGCGTGTGTTTTTAAAAATCACTTCAGCTTCTCTAGACACGATGCAGCATCATCTCTGTTTATATTTAGCAGTGGGAAATTGGTCCTTTATTCACCAAAGCCAACAATGTGTCCTGAACTTTGCTGCAGCAAACTGAAATTGTGTGGTTATCACATTTTTAATACAAAGAGTGGGAGCTCAGATAGATTAAGTAATTTGTAGATTCAAGCATGATGTCTGTGACTGTCATTAGAAGCCAGTCTGCATCCTAGTAATTACATTCAGATGGGTTTGGTTCAAACTCACTTACTATATCGTTTCTCCTAGAAAATGAGCACCACTATGATCCTACATGTTCTTGAATGGCAGTTTAAAATTATTGATGGAGGATTATATATCACAGCAGTCTTAAAGATTTTATTTAAGGTAGTTATGGAAAAAAAAAAGAAAAAGAAAGGAGTTTGTAACTCTGAATGTAGATTTTCATTATTTTTAATGCTAGCAACTAATTTTCTAACCGAATAATTCATACCCAGATTTCTAATACTTGTGAAAAAAAAATGATTTTGATGTGATTTTTCTGAACCAAAATATTTTCTCAATCAGTTACAGCTATTAGTTTTAATTTATTATTTTCGTTCTCTTTCCCAACCATCACCTGCAATCAACGCTGCAGATGAATCATTAGTACTACTTCTCCAGTTTCCTACCAGCATGCTGAAAGTCTGATAGATTAAAGTCAGTTTAAGGGTGCAAGTGTTTTCCTTTGTCCCACTCAGGCCATTCCCAAAGCTAAAAACAAGTAAAGAGGTAAAAATAACCGTATTTTTCAGTAACGAGTTAAGATATAAAAAACAACCAAGTGCTCCTGAATAGCAATACTGCAGCACCGTCAGCTAAAACGCTGCCATGGACACCTGCTCACTCCCTCTAAAAATAAATTGCTGGATTGTGTCACCAGAATTGATGAGCCTAAAAAATCTAATGTCTCATGACAATAGGGTTCCTGGGTGGAAAGCTGTGTGTGGAAAAGTGCCGGGCAGAGGTGCCGCAGATCTGTAGCTGTGCTGCTGAAGAGTAATCACAGCCCAGTCAAGGCACTCCAAGGCTGGCAAGGGGAGTCAGAAGCCACAGCTGGGCTCCCAGAGCCCACCCTGCGGTGGGGAAGACCGGTCGTTTGCTAAGGCTGATCGTGGTTCCAGGCGCTGCTCGGCAGATACAGCAGCTCCTGTACTCTTCTCCCCTTCCTCCTTGACGTGAAGCACAGAATTGGGCTTCCCCAATGGTGGCATCACAAGGAATGACTTTGTCCGTTTAAAAAAATTCTCTCCTTTGGAGAAAGCCTAAGCCCAACGCTTCTGTCAGAAGGTAGCTTACTTGCCCACAAGGCCTCAGCGTTAACCGGGAGGCAGAACAAACAACGACCGTCTCAGATAAATCGGCCATGCTAGGAGCCATTTCTTTGACAGAACTATTTTACGCACCTCAACCATAATGCAATTTGTCATTGATTTCAGAGATGCGGCATGTAGCCATCCAGGCTTTCACAGGATTTGTTTGGCCTGTAAGAAATTTCTATTAGATTATTTAATCTGTCCCCTTGCCGGTGGCAGCTTCTCACTGATGTGCTCCTTGCATGGAAGCAATGCTTTCCTACCAGCCCCCACACCTCCTTTGAAGTCCCCTCCCTATTCCTAATGGCTTGATTTCCAGAGGTGATGGTACCCTCGGGTCCTTTTGCTCCTTAAAGAAGTAGGACTGCTCAGACCTTTTAAAAACCAGGCAAATAATGTACCTATAGAGGGGTAATTGTTATCTTTGTGAGCAGCTCTGGGCAATTCCATAATACGCTCTGTTAAGTGAGGACAAAGTCCACACTAGATGGAGTGGGTGGATGAGAGGCTAGCAGTGAGGCAGGGCTGGCGTGAAGAAAGAAACACACGTCGGCCTATTCAACATATTTTTATCAGTGTGCAGGAGAGGGAGCTGAGTGAGGATGAGCCTCTCCCCTGTCACAAGGCAGACAGAGCACATTAAAACACAAAAAGTGGGATGGGTATGGGACACTGGGAGGGCTCGTTTAAACTCATGGTACTTCTCTGCATTAATCACCCATGGGAAACTTACACTTGTGTAGTTTAAAGTTGCATTCTCTTTATAATAGTTTCGCTTATACTACACGCAAATGAGAATTAGGGGATATACCTCAACATATCTTCAAAAGATACTTCAGCTTCCCCAAACCACAGAACCCTGCAGGCTGAGAACTCAGATTTTTCCCCAATTACTTACAAAAACTTTTTTAATGAGTATTTCTACGTGAATAAGAGATGTGGGACTAGGACTGTGTTATATATTACACAAAATAGGAATGAATTTAGGCATTGCAGCAAGCTGCAGAGCTGCCTGCTCCGGAAGAGTTTGAGCATTCCTGGATTAACATGTGTAAATTGACCTCTAAAGCTGCATCCATGAGCACCTAAGCATATCTAATGGCTTGTTCTTGCCGTAAGGGGGAAGTCTTGTTCCTTCTCCTCTTTTTCTTTCTCCTCTAACCCAGACCTCTTCAGAGCCAAAGACCCTGCCTCCTCACTTGTGGTGGCTCTGGACGTTATTTGACTTGCCTGCGAGCTGATTCAACTCACTGACCCAGCAGAAAACCAGGCACCTGCTTCTTTCTGGGTCATGTTTCCGCTTGGTTAGTGAACAGCACCAGTGGGTGAAGGGCTTCATTCATCCACAGGTAGCGGGGCGGATAAAAGAGAAACAACGGGATCGCGCAGCTGGGAACAGGGCCTCCTCGTTTTGGTGGAGGTGAACTGCTATCTTCGTGCACACCATCCCACGAAACTGAAAACTAAGGTGTCTAAATTTAAGCACCTAAATCCACATTAGACATTTGAAAATTCAGTTTGGTGAAACCACCTGCTTTGCAGAAGCGCAGCTGAGGCCAATACTGTGCATCTGGCGCGAAATGCCTCCAGCAGCTCCCTACAAGCCCCGCTGCCCCTCCACCTGCCCCCGCCGCTCCCCCCGACACTGGCCGGCCGGGCGGCCAGGGTGGTTGCATGCCTTCACCGGGAGCTGGGCTGGGAACTGATCCAGCTGGAAAATAACTTCTTTGTCCAGCTCACTTACAAAGAGTTGCGCCGGTACGACGCGGGGCAGCGCGGGGGCTGAACAAGGGACAGGGCGAAGATCGCACGAGTCCAGCTGCTCCTTGCCGCTGCTGTCCCAAAATGTTACAGGTCAAGGGCTGTGACCTCCAGCAGCTCCTCCGCCTTTTGCTTCAGCTATCGGTGTGTTAGCCTGCTGCCCTAACTACTACCAACAGCAGCCGTCTGGGCAGAAGGTTAAACCAGGTGCTCGACCTTTCCTGCTTCTTGAATGGGAAAAACCAGCAATGGAAGTGCCTGAGATGGAGGCTGGGTCTCTACTACGTATGCACATTATTCTTATTTACACACCATTATAACCGTGAAGTTGCGTAACATAGGCTGCAATGTAGGCTTGTGAGGTTTCAGCTGTCCTTCCCCTCCTGGTCCCTGATGCTATTTTTCACATTCCTTTGTCGCATTTTGGCTCGTGCTGAACTGTAAGGCCCTTGTGGCAGGGACCACGTCATTTATGTATCAGCGCACTGCCTCAGATAATGGAGCTCTAGCAGCGGCGGGGGCCTTTGGGAGCGCCTGTCACAGAAATTACAGGAGGGAATAGTTTCACTCTTGTGGAGTGCAGGATTAATCACGTCTAAGAGCGCTTGATTTTTGCTGGCCTTTTTGAAGAACTTCATCTTTGCCTCTTGCCTACCCAGTTTGTTTCCCTCCATCTCTGCCAGCTATCCATTGCCTTTACGTCCCCCACCTACCCCTCCATTTTGACTCCACGGCTGATCTTTCCCTTTTGTCAAGAGATCACAGGCTGCCTCCTCTCCTGCATTCTCCGTATCTCTCCTTTCCTTCCTCATGTTTGCCTGTGTGCTGAATAGGGCTGCAAATAAAGGTTAGTTAATGAGCAAACCCCACTTCCCTAGATATAAAAGAGAAACATGTAATTGCTTTCTTCCTAAATAAGGAGGAAGATAAATTAAACCAAATGGTATTTGGAGCTGGATGGGGAAAGGGGAGAGAGGAGGTGGGAGAGAAGAAAGGAAGAGGCAAAGGAGAGCCACCCCTCTCCTTTGGAGCCGTCTTTGGCTTTGTTTACATTTCAACAGGAGTATAGGTTAAGATGAGCATATAAATTGTTATGGTAATACCCTTTTTATACATATGTAGTGACTCTTGTTCAAAAAGAAGTATATGGTTTTGATTTAGCTTGTTTTTGGGAAAGTTTTCCAACTAATTAAATCCAAATAAACAAAGTATCCGGAGGACCGGGAATATCTACAGTAGGTTTAAAGAGATGGAAAGTTTCTGTGGTTTTCAGTGTACTGGCATGCTTTGTGCATCCCTTGTGAAGACTTGAGGAGATTTTGCTGATGACATCAAACAGTGCCAAAAGATACTGCCGAAGGGAAGTAGCTGCTAGAACACTGGTTCCCAGTCTTTTTGGACCTACACACTGCTGTTAGCCTCCAAAATTTCCTACAAATCACTATGTGATTTCATACTTCAAACTGAAAACACTGCGGAGGCACCAAATGGCCATGATGGCCTACCACAGTTTTATAGGACATCTACAGTCCTTGAGTAGAGCTGCAGAACCACTGGTCCAGAATGAGGGAGGATGGAGGTAGAACAAAAGTGCTGATTAAAGACTCCACATGTGCAAATCATCATTGACTACAGGAACAAGAAACCAACGCAGTCAGAGGGGAAATAGTTAAAGTCTTTCAGATAGTTGGGTTCACTGCAGAGTCACCATGTGGGATGTGGATGCAGACGTTAGGGCTTTCACAAAGCCTGCTTGTTACTAATGGAAGGATTTGATGGGGAGTCTCTGCAGGAAGGATGGGCAAAGGAAACCAGAGAACAAAGCCTGAGAAAAACATCATTAGGTCAGCTACAATGTGCCAGTATAGTGGCTTGTTAGGAACAGAGAAGAAAAGCAACACCAGATTGGTAAAATGACAACCATCAGCTGGATACTGCAAGAGCTGGCAGGCTACATAGTAGAATAATATGCATTTTGTTGCAGGGGCCATGTGGACAAACTGAGTTTGGGCTGGACTCTGCTAGACATAGACTATGTTGCCCAGTGAGGACAGAAGTTGTTGGACAAAGAGCTTAAAGAAGGCTCAGAAGGGGGAAAAAAAAAGCGTGCAAACAAAATCAACAGAGGAACCCAACAGCTGGCAATACTGAAAGATGGTATGAAGAAAGCATCAGCTTTGAGGATTCATTGGATGGATATGCATGGAGGTAATAAACTGAGCTATCATCTTACCAAAGATTAGGTGAAGATGAAAACGCTGATGGTACTTCTGTATTTGGATTATTAAAACAAACAAACAGAACCCCAACACTTTCCTACATAGGGAAATCCTCGCTTGGTAAACGCCAAATGCAGAATCAGGCTCAAACCTTGAGCCAGCCACATATGTGACGCCCGCGTTACTGCAGAATGCAATATGGGGTTTGAACTTGTTCTCAGGAAGTAAGAAACTCACTGGGTGTTAGGTCAGTCCTTACATCTGGGTGGAAACTTATAGCAATTGTGCAATTTCCCTAAAAAATCCCCAGAGATCTAAGTTAGGCATTTTGCCTTTGCAGCCTTTCCTGCCTTTGGTCTCAGAGTGCTTTTCACTCAAAGTCCTTGCACTTCTCTACATCATGTAAAATACGGTTATTTCTTTCACTTAAAGACCTTGGTACAACATTAAAAAGCCACCAATAACTATGCAGACGTCCCTTTTGTCATAATACCTGTCTTTATTAGTCATGCTCACTTAAGGGGGGGGGGGAGAAACGGGACCCCGGATTCATCTTTTTTCCCCTCCTTTTCCAGGCTGGCCACCGGAGCACCCTCCAGCCGAGCAGCCTGCAGACGGGCCGCCCGCCCGTGTGCAGCAGCCGGGGGCGGCGGCTCCCGCAAGCCGCTGCGGCCCCGGCCGCCGGCCCCAGCCCTCTACCGGCGGGCCGCCTGCGCTCCCCGCTGCTCGGGGGCGGCCCAAGACCCCCTCACCCCGGAGGCCGCCGGCTGGCATGTCCGTGTGTCCGTGTCCCCCCGCCACCTCCGTGGAGCAAGGGGATGCAGCGGCGGCAGCCGTGCCCCGGCGCAGCCTCCGCAAAAGCGCGCTGCGGTGCGCGGGGGGCGGCGGGCCTGCGCTGCGCTGCGCTGCCCGCCGCATCGGTCGCCTCTCGGCGCCGGGTGCGGGGACATGCGCACTGCTGCGCGCCGCGCTCCGCGGCCGCGCTGCGTTGCTCTCCGCCGCCTCCCCCCGACCCTCCTGCCGGGAGGAGGCGGAGGGAGGAAAGAGGAGGAGGAGGAGGAGGGAGGACGGAGGAGGGGAGAGAGACGCGCCGCAACTTGCTGCGGCTCCTCCCTCCCCTCCTCTCGCCGCGCCGCTGCCCGGCCCCTGCGGGCTGCGCTCCGCGGGCAGCGCTCCGCGGGAGGCGACATCCCCGGGCGCGCCTCTCCGCGGGGCCGGCGGCTCCTGGTGAGTTGGGGGTGGTGCGCGAAGTTGGCGCGTCTGTGGTTTTGGGTCGGGGGGTGGCGGCGGCGGCGGTGGCGGCGGTGCGGTGCTGTGCCGTCGCTGCGCGGCTGCGGGAGGCTGGTGGCGGGGCCGCTGCGGGGCTGCGCACCGCGGGGCTGCCCCTGTCCGGCCGCGGTCCGTGCTGCCGGCCATTTGGTTATTCGGGGGATGATTTGGGCAGGAGCGGTCACAGGTGCAGGGCAGGGTCCGGCCCCCGGCTTGGGGTTATTGTGCGGATCCCGGGCGCAGCGCGCCGGCATCCCGCGGCGGCGGGGTTCTCCGCTGCTGCGAGTCGGCCCCTTAACTGTATTTTCATTCAAATCCTATTACATGGTGACAGACTCCAGTTTGTTTCACAGCGGCATCCGCTCTTGGTCTTGGAAACTCTTTAAGAGGAGGGGATCACCGGGGGAGAGCAGGGGCTGCTTTTCGAAGCGGTGCGAAGGGAGCTGCGAGCACAAATTAGTCGTAACACATCATTTGCCGAGTGTGCTGCGCGGAGCGTTCGTTTCCCTTAGTGCTTCTAAGAGGGGAAAGAAAAAACTGGCAAACGGTCATACCAGAAAGTTGTGTGGCTTGAATGTTACATACGCTAATGGACCCAATTATCTAAATAAACAAACATAGTGATTTATAGGTGTCTGAACTATAATGCTTTGAACGGTAGAGCTCTTTAACCTTTCCTTCTAATCCATCCCTCAGAGATTTGGGTTTAAGGAGAGTAATATATCATCCGTGGTGCTGAATACTTGAGTTGATTACATTTGTAAAAGGAACGGCCTTTGAAATAATACCGAGCCATTAAGCAACAAATGCAGAAAAAGAGTGAGAAACAGCAAAGATAAAATGTTGGCAGAAAATATTTTTCTCCTTCCTAGTAGCCATGCTCGATTAACTTTTATCCAGAGTTCTTACGTTATTAAATTAAACTTCAAAAAAATAAGTGCGCTGTGTGAAACCAGAAGCAAATCCTCCTTAGGCCTCTTGAAGTCTGTCTGTGTTGCAGTTAAACGATGATCGGAGCAGTGTCTGTTAAGAGAATCTGCAGAAGCAAGCACTGCTAAAGACGACCAGTAGGTAAATGGAAGTACTTTGGTATTGTATTTGTTTCTCTTAGATAATATAGAAGTAGAAATTTCAAGTTCCAGGGTTTCTCATTTTACATCTTTAAAAATTTTGCCGTGATAAATATACCTATATGTGAGGTGCGCAGCTTCAATATAGCAAAAGTCCCTTCCCTTACTGGAAAAGTGATTGTTTCAGGTGTTAGCTTAACAACAGCCAAATTCTGCAGCCTGTGGCGCATCTCCTGTAAGGGATGAGTATCTTCTGCCCTCGTTGAAAAAAAAATAGTGAGTACAGCGTGCGCAACTACTTGCAGGCCTGAAGTGCAGGAGCAATTTTATCTTTAACCAGTATTTCAACACAGGATTTATTAACATAAAATCAATATTCAGGTCAGCAATGAGGATCTGCAACTTTCGAATGAGAAGCTGATCTGAAGGCAACACATTGCTGGTATGAGTAAAGGTTGTGCGATATGACACTCGGCAAGCTCACCTATCTTTTGTTCAGTTTCTTTTGTGAAATGTCATTTAATGAGGAAAAGAAACAGGTAATCCATTGCATTTGAAGGCACCGTGCTCCTCATAAGCCTCATCGCCAGGCAGTTGAACATGGATGTGGCTTTAGATCATGTATTGTATACAAATGACTGCTACTAGATAACTTAAGCTCTAAATTTATCCTTCTATTAAAGTTATATTGATCAGAAAGTGGCAACTGGATTTCAAGTCCTAAATAAGAAATGCTCAATAATCTAGAGCTAATTTATGTTTTAAGAAGCACTGTTCTGAGGAATCCACAAGAAATGCAATCGAGTTTTCCTTACTGGCTGTGCAGTGGCATTTAGTTAAGGAACACTCTTTCCCGGGGCAGTGTGGGCTTCATTGACAGACAAAGGAGTTAAATCTGTTTATCAGCTCATTGATGCTGATGGTAAAGTGCTGTAGAGTTCAATGGCTGGAACAGGACACAGTCTTTTTCCTTCCAGTAAGGATGGGGATGGAGAACGGAGGGGATTTTTCAAAGTAGTTCCAACACTGTATCATTTGTAACTGCAAAATACAACATAAGAATAAGATTAATAGAGCAAGGAGGCTTGAAAACATTGTTTAACACTTAATTGAAACAATAAATCATTCAAATAACATTACCTGAGCTCCTATAGCGATGCCTCTGCTTCCTGGTGTTAAGAACGGAGCGGATTTTGGGCATGAGGCGCGAGGGTAGCTCAGCCCCAGAGCAGTGGCGTGAGGGCAGGTGTGTTGCAGCCTGGTGGCCGTGCTGTGACCAGGAGGGAGCCCAGGCAGGGTGAAGAGGCAGAGCATGCTGAGACTTGCCCTTACCCATGGATTGTCAAACTGGGGCTGAGAGAGCCCTCTCCCAAGTTTGAGTGTCCACTGAATGAATGGCAACTGCTGGCCAGGAAGATGTGCTGGATGAGGCCCTGGTTGTATAGCCTGTAGCTTGCAGGCAGGCTGCTCGCTGCCCAAGGATGCTATCAGTTGCAGGTCTTATATTGTATATAACGATGCTCTGGTGAGCAAAGAAGTCCAGGACAGCTTCTTCCTTGGGAAAGTGGTGGGTTTCTAAACGTTTGTATCATCAGATACTGCTTACGTTGATTAAAACATGGAAAGGGCAAGGAGTGCACACTCATTTGTGTAATACTGCTAGTAATAAACTGCAGACTTTGAAATCACTGTGCGTTCATGCAGACCCTTGGAGGCCCTGTAAAATTCTGCTGTGCAGATGAGGAAGCTGAAGCCTGAAGTTCCAGCTGCAAAGTTACTGAGGAGAGTTGAGATGTCCTTGGTCGCTGTTCCCCTATCTCCATCCTGGTGTCCCTCATGCTCTGAATTGATGTGCTGTGCCACAGCTTCTCCGTAGGTCTCTCATGGGTGCGTGCTGCGCCTGGCTCACCTTCCCCCAGCCCCTCACCTCCCGAAAGCCCCGTGTGCCATGCAGGCAGCACCGCTCTGCTCGTAATCTGGGGTAAATACCAACCCGCAGGTGCTCAGTGACTCACTTGAGGCCGCAAGCTGCAAACCCCTCTGCAGTTTCACTCTGATTTTCTTCCATGGTGAAGCGGTTTTTGCAACGCTGTGCCCACATTTACCTGCGCTGGGAAAGGTGAGCTGCAGGTGGTGGAACCTCCAAAGGTTGCTCCTGCAAAGGTGCACCAAGCACAGCTGTCAGATGAAGACGATGAGTGACAGGAGGGGTTCCTTCCCTTCGTGGATGTGATACAACCAAGTTTTAATTAAAGCAGTGGCGGTAGATTATTAGGGCAGATAAATATGGCCTTGTTACAGCTCTCTTGGGTCGTATGTAGGCAGTATTCATTTTAGAAAGGATGAATGAATAGTCAGTGTGAAGGATAAAGATCGGCATTGTTAATCACTCTGGAAGTCTTCCGTGGGAAAGTCTAAACTCACGAGCAAAGATAGTGTCCATAAATGTCATTTAAATATTTACGTAACTTGGGGATAAAATTTTGATATTAAAAGCATGCAAGTAGCAAAGTCATGTTTGGGTTCCTGTCAGCGATAACTAGGACTTGTACAGCTGGGGTTGATTGGCGGGCTGTGTTTCTACGTAATGCTTTGCTAGCAGTTATGAAGAGCTCTTCTTCAACACCACCTGTGAAAAAATGTAGTTGTTCTCGCCAAAGTGCAGATAATAAAATTAGAGACTTGGGAAACCACATTTGCTTAAACTCTTGTGCTTCCGGTGGGGCTAAGTCTTCACTTCTGGTGTCCCTGGGTAAGCAGTGTGGCAGTTGCCGTTATCTGGGCTAGGGCCATGGTGATTGACCATCCACTTAGAGTTTGTGGCTGTTGGTAAGTCTGCAGGGTGAGAAAGAGTGACTCCAGGTGGGAAGGGGTGGGTTCGTTCCCCCCCCACCCCCCAAATAACTGGAAATACTAGGAAATGTTCTTGAGCTGATCCTTGATTTTGTAATTCTCGCTAAAGTTTCTTTTGTCCTTTTCCAGCTCTTGGAATGTGATACAACCCTTGAAAAACAATCTGTGTGCTTTCATGTAAATGCAATGAGGATGAGCCTTTGAAAACATATCTTAGCTGATGTTGATGAATAAACAAACTTGGCCAGAGTAAATCTTTTCATCTAACTTCAAGAGCCACACTGTAATGAAGTAAATATAGATGTACTTAATGGGCTCCTTTCATCCAAATGCATAACAAACCCTCCAAAGTAATGCAAACAAATCTAAAATGGATTTCTAAGTGGCTTTTTTTTTTTTTTGGTACTGGAGCAGTTTAGTCTAGCCAGGCTAGGATAGGAGCGGAGGTTTCTCCCAGAGGCGGGGCAGTGCTGGGGTGTGTGCTGGCCTAAACGGGAAGGGGCAGAGAGTGTGCCAGAGACCCAGCTCTTCTCCTCCGGTTGTTCTGCAAAAAAGGCAGAAAGTGCTTGTTCCATGTGTGGTTTAAAATACCTTATTTCATGAGTTTCTCCCTGAACTTATCCTTTTGGAATGCTGCTTGTGGATGAGGCTTCGAGAGGCAGGGGGACCTGCACTGGCTGCTGTCTGCTCCCCGTCAGCCGCAGCCCGGCTCCGTGTCCCGTTGCTGAGCCCAGGCTGTGCCGAGAGAGCCCCTCCAAGTGCGGGACAGCTGGCAGCCCACCCTGGGGGAAACCGGTACGTGGCATGCCACTGCTTGGCTGGACACTGACCTGCCTAGGGATCTTGCTCTGCAGGGCACATCCCGGCTGTGCCCCAGCCTGGTTCCTGCGTTCACAGAGTACTTGAATTCGGTGATAGCGGTGGCCTCGAGGCCATGATGACAGCTGCTGTAGACACAGTCATTGAAGTATGACTGCGGCGGTGGTGTGGGCTTTGGCAGCATCTTGTTGATTGGAAGCTGTGGGAAAGAGGAGCTCAAGGAACGGTTCTGCAGATCTGGATGTTCACTGCGTGACAATGCGTTTGGTTTCATTTCGCGACTTGCAGGACGACTATTTTCAATGACAGCATTTGTAAATAGATTAACAACTTCATGCGGAAAGCATGCCTAGCAAATACAGCCGTCCGGTTTCACTGTCCTTGCTTCGTGAAGAAGGCCAATGTGTAATGTTTGTGTTTCCCATATCACAGAAAGAGTCTTTGGATCTTCTCTTTAAAAAGCACAGTTATAAACCAATTTTACTTTAAAGGCAGGTGCTTTGCTTTGGAGAGGGTAAACTCTGTTTCGGAAAAAAAGACTGTAACTTGGTCTTTTTCTAGTAGTGAAAGTTCAGGTCCATTTCATTCCGTTGTGGAATAAAATTCCATTCAAAGCTGGGTGATATCTTTGTAAGAGTTTTCATATTAGACTATTTAGACAACTGTGTCAGCATAATTATAGAAATTCTTCAATATGAGCTTTTTCTTCGCTGAGATCTTGATGAGTGGGAAATACTATAAAGAACTATTTCTGTGAGTGTTGGAGGAATTTTGCGAAAGAACTTTAAATCTTGCAGACTGTTGTACTTTAAAAAACACAACGATGATTTACTAAAGTCCAGATTCAACTCACTATTTGACACCACAGAGCGTCAGACATCCAATTTAGCTAGTGTCTGGTTGTGTTGTGCCATGTGTACAGAAGCGAAACGTATTAAAAACTGTTCAGCTTCGGATGTGTTCATCTGGGGATTTACTCATAAATAATTGATAACCCTCTGAAACAAAATCTCTTCATTACTCCGTGGATTGCTCACCTCTTCCCTCCCGTGCTCATTGTTCTCGCAGGCGGGGGGAAGAAGGAGGCACTGCTTTAATGAAGGTGTACGTCAGCCTCCACTGCTCCTTTCAAAAGGTCACTCAACTAAATAGCGGCAATGAAATGCATGACAAAAGATAAACATTTTATTGTCCTATGGAGATATGCAGCATTCCAGTGTTTTAGAGGAACCACTTAGCTGCTGTATTTGAGACTTCTTCTCATCCTGGCATAGAAGCAGTGCTTGTGATGAATTACTAAATCAATGAAATGTTTGCGTCTAGTGCACTGCAGGGTAGGATGTCAAATTAAGGGCTGTTTGATGTGCAGGACCAATTATGACTGTGATATTTGGGCTTGATCTTTCAAGATCTGACTATGGTTAAATATCCTTGCTCAGACTGTTGACTGCAATAGGACAAGTCTTTGTGAGCAGTGGTTTCTCATTTGAGCAAGGGTTTGCGTGATTGAGCTCCTATTTACCAGACATTGAAGCATAGTGATGAATTTCCTTTCCTGCAAAAAAGAAGAGCCGTTCTGCTACCCACCGACTTAATAAAGTGTATTTGAGTTGATCTAACAAAATCTCATTTTAATGGAAGAAGTGTCTTAATGTAAGATCAGTTCATCTTTCTGATGACTTGATTGCTTTAGAGTTATTAGCCAAGTTCTGTAACAGTCTTTAAAGGTGCTAATACTTGCTTGCAGTTTAATAGCCCTAACTATTGCTAATGTACAGGAAATGTTCAAATCACATCATTGAGAGAGAACCCTAACAAATCTTACTGCTATTTTAACGTGAGGTTTCAGATGTTACTCTTGTTTAATTGAAAGGTGAATGCTATAAAGGCTTTGTCAGTCTGCTATTTCCAGATGACAGCACTTTCTATGGAGTAACTGTAAGTCCCAGAGCACTGATCCCAGCTTTCAGCTTCAGGATTCATAGCTCAAACTCTTCCTTTTTTACGTGGCAGAAGTGTGCATCTGTGGTGGTGTCTGGATTTGTGTCTTCCCAAAAAATACCGATTTCAATCAAAGCAAATGAGAAAAATTTTCTGAAATAATAGTCACATTCTGCCTGCTACTGGAGAAAAGGGGGCCTTCACTTCTTCATCTTAATCCAAAAGATTAAGTTTATTTATGAAGGATTAATAGAGCTCTCTTCTGTTAATTCGTGGCGGTGTAGTTGAAGTGCCTGATTCTACCTCAGTGGAAAATCCATTATCAATCAATGGGAATTTTGCAGCTGAAGTCAAAGGGATTAGAGACTCATCATTGGAAGTGACTGAAGGAGAGGAAGACTTGGATATGCTTGTTGCCACATGGCTGTGGACCACCATTAGAGTGTGGCCACAAAAAGTGGCAAAGGAGAATCTTCGGTTGCCTCGGGCAGGCTATTTCCAGAGATGTATGAAAGGGTTAGTGCCACTGTAAAGGGCTGTAGAGAAACCTTAACTGGGGTGCTGCTGATAGTCAGTTGTTACGTCCAAGCAAGATGATTTCAAAGTGGAAAAGGTACATAGAGAAAGATGACCCAAAGTCCTCTTCTAGGGATTGTGCCATGGTGAAGGAGAGTTAATGAGGAGGTCAGATGTGCAACGGGAGCAGGAGTTAGGAAGAACAGTGGAAGAGGGGCAGAAGTTTGGAGGTAAGTGGTGCAGAGGAGCACCGGTGCCTACACCACGCTCTCTTACCTGCTGCCACCCAGGGACATTGGTTTGGGAGACTGGAGTGTAAGGAAGATGTGGGAAGAAATTGCTGAAGAAATGGCTAAAGAATTTGCTACTGATGATGTTGAGGGCGACGTCCTAAGAAATTGCATTGCCTGTAGAAGTTTCTTCCTTTAATAAATAATAGCAACTTTTCCTTCGAGTAGAGTGCATAGACTGATGTTCAGTCTATTAGAGCCTGCAAACTATAAGAAAACCTGTGGTTCCACACTTATTTTAGTAAGGGATATTCACCAAGCACACTCCAAAATATAATTCACTTTCTTTTGAAATACCGTCATACACCTTAGTTTAAAAGTGGCTCTGACCCAGAGCCTAGTTGTGCAGAAAACCATGGTCTCCATGACCTCTGCTGCAACATTTGGTAGGTACTTTTCCAGGGATGGAAGCTAATACATCACCGCAAAAAACTATTCAGAGTAAAATTACACTTTTTACAGTGATTTGGTAAACGTAAATGTATTGTTTTGATCTGTTATAATAGGCAAAATTGTGTCATTTAGTTTGGCAATTACAGAGATTAAATTAATTTCATTTTCCTTTACTCTTGTTAAATGCAAAATAATTGAGCACACATCGTGGAAGGCTGGGACTCTCTTGTTTGTAGCTTCATTATTTATTAATCTCACGCATTAGATGAGAGGCTTTATAGATTTGCTTGCCTAAGGAAAAAGAAGAAGAAAATACATAAAGGCCAAACTGGGTATGTGTATTCTGTCTCACACTTTGAGATACTGTCAAATATTGCCTCATTTTTAGTGCATTTTGTGAGAAAGGAAACTGATTTTCCCCCAGAATGGTAAATTGTGACCTAATGCTTAAATAGTCTGAATAAGCTCATATTTGGATAGGCAAGGTCGCTTGTGCGGTTCCTCCCCCTTACACTCTTCTTGTAGGGATATAACGTTGTAACCAGACAGGTAAAATAAACTACAAATGAGCACGCCGTAAAAAAGGTATGTTTTGGCACTCTCTTGACCATCTTAATTGGCTGTCCTAGTTACAGGAGGAAGCTGTTTGTGATGTGTGCCTTTCTCTAATTTAACCTTTTCAGAAGATGGTGTTTGCCTAATAACAGGCAGCGGTGCAATAACAGCTCAGTGGTGGCAGAAGTGCTCTTCTTTCTTACCTTTATGTAGCTGGAGGGGATTTGAAAATTGGATATTTCTCTCCGTCTCTGCAGCTCCAAGTAGCCCCGACACTGCCAGCCATGGATTAGTGAAATAAATCCCTCACGTTCATAGTGAAGTGGAAAGTATAAAGAGCATTTTCTGCCCTTTTTTTCCCCCTTTTTAATGTGTCATTTGCTAGCTGGCACAGTGACCTCCATTTCGTGACTCTTGTGATGTGACTTGTCACAGAGCTTTTCTGTGTGGATTAATTCATCACTCAAGGGAGTAGTAGCATGTGACATTATCCATGTGGACCTGAGGTAAATAGTTACCTATAGACCACCTATAGTGAATCTGTACTTCAAATATTATCTGTTAATGCAGTTTGATTTTGCTAATGTGATTTTTCTTTCCTTTTTATTTTACCTGTTTTCTTAACTAGGTAGTCAAATGGGATGCATACGTATAGTCACGTTTTGGTGTTGCCAGTTGTTATGGTTTGAGTAATCCACAACAATTTATTGTCATTTAGACAATTATTCTATTACCCGATGACCCCTCCCCACCCAGGAAGGGGGAATCGGGAAGAAAACCAGGAAACCCAGGGGTTGAAATATAAACAGATTTAATAGAATAAGACTAAATAATTAACAGTAATAACACTAAAGAACCAATAATGATCCCGATACCAATCTAAAGATATATAAGGATTATACTCAGCCAACTATATCAGTAGGAAGCTGTGCACTCCCAGCAGTGGACACTGAATGTCGGACACTGCGAGTGCTACGGCTTCAGGAGGAAGGGAAGGCCTCAGGGATCCGGCACCGGGGCAAGGAGTTCTCTGGATCGCCGCCATCAAGGGAGAGCCTTCCTCCTCAGCAAACTTTCT